>OY776112.1:347731386-348291386 GCA_963675035.1 Allygus modestus
TGGCGGATGTCCGGATGGGTGTAAAATGGGGGATTTTTTTAGTCCGTCGTTGGAGTAATTCGCTAATATCAGAGTGGCAACACTGTTAGCCAGGGCCAGATTCAGTTGATTCGATATCGATGATTCGATTCCGAATCTCGATGTCATTGGCTTGGGCTTGGGCTTCTGTTTTTGAGTTTCTAGTTTCTGTATGATTGGTTAGGTCTAGGTCTTGGTGGTTTGACTTATTACTAAATACACCTAAACAAACTACTGCCTCTATCAAGTGAATTTTAAGGTGTGATAGTGATATTCTGTTGTGACTTTAGAATGCAAATTGTTTAACCTGTTAATATTTTGGCAAGGAGACTAGCTTATACAATCTTGAACTGTCAAAGTGAATAATAATGTCTGATAATGAACGAAGTGAACCAGAAATTGAAAATCCCCCACAATTTGGTAGACAAAGAAGCGTTATTTGGGAACACTTTACAGTGATCGATAAAAAGAATCATATTGCAGTATGCAATACCTGTGATAGAAAATTGTCCTTTAAAACCACTGTCACAAATCTGAAGAAACATGTAGAAAGAAAACATCCTTCCAACAGTCGATATGCCAGTTCGAGAGATCGATTATCTTTACAGGTAGGCATTAAAAATGAACTAACTTAGGCTAGGGATTGAATAAGAGGAGTTTGTAGGCTAGGTTTGTACTAACATTTTAAGGACCCAAAAATGCACCATCAGAGTTGTCTTATTTTCCCTGTGTGGTATAGTTATCAATTTTTGCAAAAGGGATGCTGAAATGTTGACCTAATTGTTATTTTGGACAGTTGGTAATTTTGGAACTGTAATTTATAGAAATACCTTACCACTAGACCTGAAAACATGATTTTAATACTTTGCCCTAGGTGCATTCATAACTTATGTACGGTATATGAAACTGATCAAAGATCATCCATAACTCTTAAATCCACCAATGCAGGGTATTTAAACTGTGACATCACATTTCTACATTATTAAATCAAGATAGCTTCCATTTCCCCTGCTTCCAAAAACCCAAAATAGCAAATCTATTGATTTTCCCCCTGCTACAGACATTCCTACCATAAACAACTCTAACCTAAAAAGTTGATAATTTATTTTTATATTTTATTTATTTATGGTTTACACCAATAATTCAGAGAAGTAAAAGATTGCAGGAATACAGATAGTACATGTGAAGGGTACAGTTCCGCAGACATCCCTACGATATATTATTGAATGAAAATATCGATTGATTATAAATATCGATTGGAATTCTGTATTTATTATCAATCGAATTAATCGTTATTTTTGATATTTTCAACAATATTTATAGCCTACCGTATTAAATCATCTGTTTTGAAATATAATTTGTTTACTTTATTTGTTTATGTTATTTCCTTTCCTTGGTAAGTGAACTAAAAAGAACTCTAAAAGTGATAATTTCCGTAGTTTAGGTATGGTTTGTGAATAACTTAAGTTTAATCTGTTTTGTTCCTGGGTACATTTTGTTTCGTTAGTTATGTGTTGTTATTTTAAATTTGTTTCATGTTTTATCCTTTGTTAATTTATTAAATATATTTGGTTTTTTAAGTCAAATCTGTTCTTATTTTATTAGTTACCTTATACAATCGATTAATAAATATTGTATTTCAACTGAATACCAATCATTATTTATAACAATCGATAGTTTAATTCGATAATATATTGATATTTATAATCGATCGATATTCTCTTTCGATAATATATTGTAGGGATGTCTGAGGAACTGTACCCCATGTGAAAATGCTTAGGCTAGTAGTGCAACTTTGGAAAATATAACAAAAGTAACAAAAATGATCCATATAGGCCCTAAGTTTACAAAGTAACGTATCAACCAGGGCTGGTGCTACCATCTAGGTGAACTAGGTGACTGTCTAGGGTGCCAGGGACTGAGGGGAGCTTAGGCGAGTGGTCCCGGGCGCTGCGCCGGCTGTAAAAAGTGGGCTCCGTTAAAATTGAGGTGTGTAGAATTGGAAAAAACGTTTATTTTCCAGAAAAGAAAAATAGGCTACTAACTTTACTTTCATAGATAGACTTGGTTTTAATAGGCCTAAAGCAGTAATATTTTCAGGAAGTTTGATGTTTTGTGGTTGGTCATAACTATTTTTTGAAACGGCTCTCTGGAGATTCAAAGATCCAATCCTGTCATATTCTTATAGAAATTCAATAAATATGAAAAACCGATCATCACCCAGGCCAAACCTCTACACCTAAGTTACAACCATGAAATTGGACAATTATCCTCTCTAGATAACGTAGGTATCCACTAAGAAAGATTTTTTAATAAATTCTCTTAGGGCTCTGACTCACAGGGTAGAGTCAAAGTCCCAATCCAATCAGTGTTATTCTTTTGGGCATTCACTTTAGTTTGAGCTGATGAAAATTCAACCAGCTGATCATGATTCGTAGTAGTTCCATGGGTTAACCAAAGAATGCAGTACACACCACAGGTTTAATCCCGAGTGAAACCATGTACGATGACAGCTAATATATACCGGTGTAGGCCCATATATACAATGCATAGAAACTCTAATGTATAGTAAAATAATAGCACTTTTTTTCATAAGTGGGCGTTTCCACTCTTGCATAATTTCTTCAAATTGTCTTATCAGGTGCCAAAAGTGAATCTTAATGTAGTACTTGTTCTGTTTTGGATATTGTTAATTTTTATAATGATACGTTTACTATACTACTTTGAAGAACATCCAACTCTTTTTAAAATGAGACCCTTTCCAAAGTTCTGTTACAAGTTAATTAAACAGGAATTTATCAAAATTGTTTGACAAATTATGTTGTAAAGAATTAATAAACATGGCGTTAAAACAGATATTTTTTGATATTGATATTGATTGATATTGATACAGACCCCTGGGCGAACCCAGCTGCTACTGTATCATGGGAAAGGGAGGTGCTTTGCTGCTTGAAACCTAGAAGCTTCAAACACCTTGGGGATAGGAAGGGGGGTTACAGCTGAAATGTTTGAAAATTGTTACCGTTCATTACCTATTTGCATTCCATTACCTGATGCTAGCTCCGCACCGTCCACACACTCCTGGATTGGAGGAACTTTTGGGGTTTTCACCTGGGTTACAAGATTGATCCCTCCACCGTTTCCCTTTCTTAACCTAATTATACTTAGCGTTGTAAGAAACCAGGGGGTCTCCCGATTTTTTTTTAACCAATGTTCCTCCTTCCATTTGGCTCGTGGTCAGCACGGAACTCTATCATCGACGAAGGTTATACATGAAACAGACAAAAAATCATTAGACGTTTTTATTTGACGCCGCATTGGCTAGACACCTGGCGCGGTGCAATGGTGCCATCCCATCCCCGGGTGAGTGCGCCACTACTCGGACCCTGCGGAGTGGGGACCCATGGCGTTAAAACAGATATTTTAATTAAAATGCAAATAAACTAAAATTTCAGATTATAATTTTTGCTGCAACAGGAAGTGGCATAAGGATATCGATGAATCCAATGTTTGATCATAATTAAAATGTCAACGGTAATGGAGTAGGCCCCTAATATTATTTTAGCAATGTCAAAGGACTGTCACCAGAGAATATGTAAACTGAATAAAGCGCAAAACCTAACATGATATTTAAATGTTACAAAGGGATTTGTACCAAATCCCACTCAAATTTCCTGTACATTAAACAACTAAGACAAGAAACTGATAAAAATTAGTTGTATTATTTATGATATATTTCTTTGTTAGTGAAATAAACCTAGTAAAGAACCTATTAATCTGTGCTCTCCTGATACTTCATAGACAATACACAAAAAAGTACCAGCATTTATATTATTAATTGTGATGCAATGGAGGGTCATGAAAGGGTGGTTAAGAATCTTGTATTGAGTAAAATGCTACGGGAAATCCGATGGTTCAATTAGATTTTTAATCGGACCTACGGTAACGGAGTTTTAATTTTTTACTGATTTCAAAGGGCCACCATACGAAAGGGTGTTAGTGGAGAGGCCAGTTAACGAACTTGACCTAAAAATCAAAGCGAGGAATTTGTGTGCCAAATTTATCTGTGACATATTAAAGCATTCTTGAGTCATGCAAAAAAAAATACCAAAAAATTGGAATGTATTTTGTTGTTGAGTACCTATATGGACACACTTTGTTTTCATCCAATTAATTATTCCAAAAAATATTAACTTAATGTATATTCTCAACGACATACCGACAATAATTTTTTTTATGTGCTAAAAAGCTAGAGTGAATTTGGATTAAATAAAACATACAGGTTGTTATATTTGTACATTGTGGTTCTGTAGGCTAAAAGAATTCCATGAAAATTGGAGTGGAATTTTCTTTAGTGTTTTTTTTATTAATCCAAAAAATGTTTCTGACTTGATTCCGATGGAGTCACAGGTGCTGCTGGTCAGGTGTTAGTTGTGGTGAAACTCGGAACTAGCCGAATAATATGTTACAACGCCTAAGATGTTACTCACTACTGGACTAAGAAGTAGAGCCGATCCAAACAATTCCAACTGAGATTAAGCTTGGATTTTCAATCATAACAAATACACTAATTGAGAGCGCTGTCCCCAATCATTATTTATAACTGTTAAATAATATTTTTACGTTACTCTTCGTCCACCTTGATTGCAGTATACTGGTTTTCAAGCACAAAACATTTCATAGCAAGATAATTTGTTTTCAGAAAGTTCAGAAAGTACATAGAGAGAGTAAACCTTTTGACATACGAAAAGCAAGACTAACGGACATAGGAGGCCTAGAAGGCTTAGTACTGAACGTCATCGGGGAAGATGGAGAAACTGAGACTATTATCCCTGATCATGAAGCAAACGGAGAAGAGATCTACGCAGCAGAGGTCCACGAATACTCTGCAGCGGATCACAATGAAGAGGAAACGTCACCCAGCAAAGAGAATAGAGGTATCCATCTCAAATACAAATTGTACTCAATGAGGCATGTTTAGGATGGCGATTTCACATCTAGAGTATATGTTTTTAACATCTTTCAAATCTGCCACCAAATACATTGTTAATTGATGCATAAGCAATTGTACCGTTACGAGCTCAGTCTGCAATCTGCGTCTTACATGTGATGTAACCTGATAAGACACAAACTGAACTACCTCGTCCAGTGACTAGGCTGTAGACTAGCCTAGCAAAGCAACAGCTAGTCTGATCAGTGGCTGTGCAGACTAAGGCGCTACCCTCCTAGCCAGGGGTAACTCTTGGATCAAGGGTTCAAAGCCGTCACAGTCAGTGGTTTTTATGTTCAACTCACGGAGAGTTCACCTGTTTGTGGCAGAGTTGAAAAGAAGGGCGGACCTTAAGCAAACGGTAGTTGGCACTTTATCCAAGCTGACGAGACAGGTGGATTCTTGTGAGATGCACATCTCATCAAGGTGTTTTACTTTTTTATTCAACTACAGTAGAAATCCAATTATCCGAACCCCAATTATCCGAATATCCAATTATCCGAATCGATTTTGAGTGAAATAATAGAAATATAAAAATCAAGAAAATAACAGCGGGAGCGCGTGTAGCGATTATGCGACGACCGTCTACGCGCAGTCCATGCCGAAGCTGTTGCGCATGCGCACCAGTGTTGGATAGGTGTCACTGTTACATCTAGTATTTACCTGTTCCTTTGTGCGTTCCACAGTTGAATAAAGTAACAGTTACGTTTTGTTAAGATGCTTCTGTTTTATTTATCAAGGTGTTGTTGCGAAACATAAATTTAGTTGTCTGCTGCAAGATTCACTAGTTTTTTATCCTATACAATGTCAAATCAAAGTTTTCATCCTGTTTCTTGATCTAAATATACTTTTGTTGCAAAAATTGCTACCAGTGTCTCTTTAAATGATTTTTTAGACACATTTAGGCAAGTTAGCCGTTAAAAAACAACAATATTTATAGGCCTACCTAAACTGAGTTTTATATATAAAGTTTTTGTGTTTTATTTGAAGTTAAAATATAAAGCTTGTTTGTTCTTTAATACTTTATGGTATCTATTCATTTTGAAACTGTGAAGTCCTACTCAAATTAAATATGAAGGCAATTCAAACAAATAAGTGTTGCAGGCATATTTAAGTTTTTTACTCATAGTAGACATTTTCTATTGACAATTATTAAATAGGCTGTTGTAAATATCTATTATGGTTTGCCGTTGCAAGAGAATCCTGCACAATACACCTGGTAATACACTAAATAAAACCTGGAGCCTATTTTATAAACATATTTATAAAATAGTTTTTATTGTATAACATTCGATGCCAATGAATGATCAAATATCAAAAATAACCAAGGGCTAGACGACTAGTGGCTCAGTGGCTGTCAAGTTCACAGGTACGTAAAATAGGTTACTTTCAACTATAGCAGTAACTGTTACTCGGCATTGGCGGCATCCACGGAAGGAACGGTTACTTTAAAATATAGCAGTAACTGTTCCACGGCATGGACTGCACGTAGACGGTCGTATAATGCGCCGTGAGCGCTAAAATAAAAGCCTGCGCTGTTACCTTCCGGACGATATTTTCGCAGGGAACAATGAGTCACACCCCCTTCCCGCTCTGCTCATCATCAGTTGCTACTGTTCTTTCACCGAGATTATCGTTCAAAATGAGTACAAAACGTAAACGTGTTGTCCTTTCGCTAAGTGATAAACTCACTTTGCTCGAGATGTTCAAGTGAAATAACCAACATTGAACAGTGAAATACGTACAGTATGTATTGAAAAGAGCAACTGTATATACTGTATTCAATTTAACTCCTGTAATTTAATTATTATAACGTATATTCTTGGTACAGTTCGCTTACTTTCTGTTCACTACATTTATAATAACTTTGTCGATAAAATTCTGATTTTTTATGTATGGTGATGTTTTTTGCTTAATTCCCGAGGTATACCTGATTATCCGAATTTCTGCTTATCCGAATTGGCCCGATCCCCAATTAATTCGGATAATTGGAGTTCTACTGTATACTGTGTGTTTGTATCCACCGGAAATGCATTTTTTAAATTGTAATCGATCGGTGTTTAAGATATTAAAAAAATCAACGATTCAACTACTCCTTTTACAAAGTTTAGCACTGAAAGGGTTAAACATGTTTTTTTTTTTTTAAATTGACTCTTTACCTAATTTATGGCATTAGGAGAGAATGTATTTATTAATAAATAATACTTTTCCTCTAATTTTCTCATCTTTCATTCAAGTGTTTGGGTGTCAGACTTAGTTTTCTTAAAATTTCCGGGGATAGTTTGGCTTTATATTCAGATAAATAAGTTACTCCATTCATCTTACCTTTTTGAATTAATACAATGTAATCATGATATAATATATTGTTTAGCTGAGACAGCCGACAAGTTGTTGTTTGGTTTATCAATTAATTTAAAATTTTGCTGTCTTTCTTACATTATTGTAATTTTAACAACTTTCCTGAAACTTCAATTTGGACGTACATTTTTTGAACAGATGTCACTTTTAAATAGCTTTTGGTTCAAGAAACACAATTGTACAGGCCTCGCTTGTTATGTATACTACTCTTTTATTTACTCCGAGTAACAAGCTTCTATGTTTTACAACCCTAGAGTTATAAAATGATTTGTTGAAACCATAAACAGATCGAAATATGTATCTAGCCATACAAAACACAAGACCAAACAACACAATAAACTCGTAAACAAAGTATTAAAAGTACTGTAAACCTCTGCAGCGCTCCTCTTCCCTACCTTACCGTGTGTTTTCATGTGATGGTGGTGTGGATTTTATCCTGTAGAATATTTAGATAAAAACTGATTGGACTAATTATTTTAAGTTTGACATTTAAAATATGTTCACACCGTTGCACTATTTCTAGCCAGTAAAGCACAGCAAGCGACAAATATGGATCCTTCAGAAAGGAAGAGGAGAAATCGGATAATGGATCTCCAGTTGGAATGCTTGGAAATCAAGAAGTACAACATGCAACTGGAGGCCCTGATGCTCGAGCAGCAGTTGAACATCCGTCGATCAATCTTCACCGAACCTTTACAATACGCAGACTCGATGACGAGGGGCACACAGACAGACGTTGGGGGGGAGAATACCAGAGTCTTCTACTTGACGGATGGCAAGGGAGGCATGCCCACAAGGCATTTATTTGCAATGCAGGAAGTAGAATAAACATGGATGTTTTTATTTATTTTTTAAATATATTGGTTTTTATACAATATTACTTTTTATTTTACCTTGTTTTGATATCAATATTTACGTTATTAACGTGTTTTCTATCGACAAAATTCAGACTAACTGTTACACCAATGCGACACTGTAATTTTGCCTGAGACTGGTGTCCCACATACGAGCACCCAATCCAGTACCCTGACGTCCCTCATTCATGCCAGTGTACCCAGGATTTTAAATGTCTGCAACATTGTAAAATCTATTTTAAAGTCTTGCTATTTTGTGATAGTCTGTGGAGATATCTGTTGCATATCTGGGACGCTTAGTCTCTGGATTTGACACTTATCTCTAATTTTTGTTAGTCTGTGTGTGTTGATTGTTCACCAAGAGCTGTGAATTTGGCATCTGTTTCGCTCAAGGGCATTCAGAAATCAGGAATTATTTATTCATAATCTTGAAGATTAGAATACATGTCAATCTGTTATTTACGGGAGTTATACAATACAGGTAAAATTTTATTTTTTCCTTTAAGTATGTATTCCTGCATTGTTCCTCTAGCTGAAGAACTCTTCCAGGCTGTAGAAGACCTGGTTTTGAAGCCAGTTTCGCAGTCTTCTTCAAGTTTTGCGGGTCTTTGTTCTCCATGTCCTCGTTGTACATCTTTATTCCAGCATAAGGATGTTATTTTCATAGCAGTTCTCTGTCAAGGAAGTTGGAAATAGCCTGCATCACCATGCACATCTCTAGACGTTGTTAGATCTGTTGTTTCACAGAAGAAAAAAGTTACATGATTCAGATGGAAATAACAATAAGAATCTTTAAACCCTTAAATGTGTTCCTGCACTGTCTCTCGGGCTTTGGCCAGTCATTACTCTGAGGGCACTCTCTTGCAGTTTCAGTAAACGTAGTTACCACTTGGTCCTCCCCATACAACTATTCCATACTGTATGTGGCTCTGGAAAAGGGCATGGTAAGCTATTTTTGAGGCCTCTGGTGATCTTAGTGCTGAACTCTTGCCTCTCAAACACATTTCACTAACATTTTAGCGAATTTCCCCTATAGGAAAAAAGCTATTCCCGTAGTAGGCATGGTAAGACCTAGGCCGGGACCATGATAACTTTTTGTTTTGAGGTCCCCACACCCCAAAAACACCATTCGTCCAAAACTGTAGATGTATGTATATTACTGTACTGTTAATATATGAGTCCGTGATCTAGATAACTCTCGTAAAAATTGTCCGATTTTGATTAAATTTAGTACACACGTGTAAAGCAACATTTATGACTTTAAGTTCGAAAACCAGACAGGTCGATCTATCCGAGGGGTATTTTGGGGGGTTTTGTACCCCAAAATGGGGTTTTTTAATATTTTACATATAATCTTTGAAAAAGACAGATTTTATTTTTCACCATTGGATTCAGCTTAAAAACCACAATTTGGTGTTTTGATCATTGCTCTACGTCAATTGGTTACGGAGATATTGAAAGTGCTAAACTTAAGTACGTTTTCCTATGTTATTATGGAGAATAAAAATAATTTTATATCTCACTTATTTATCAACTTATCCTGATGAAACTTGGTATATTGCTTCATCCCGTTGTGGTCTATTGATATTTTCACGAAAAATAATTGTTTTGCTGATAGTTTCTCGTAGCAGTAAACCTGCGTACTCAACCCCCATGTTATTTATTCTTAAGGAGAATAAGTAAAATGTTATCTTCCTTACTTATGAACATAAATTAATAAAATTTGGTATATGGCTTTATCTAGTTTAGTTAAAACAAAATTTGCATAAAAACCCATTTTTTGTGTACCTTGTTTCAGCAAACCTGCATCCTCAGACGCCATGTTATTCTTATGGAGAATAATAAAAATGTTATAAATAATTTTTTTATAAATGCATATTGATGAAATCTGGTATGTGGCTTTAAGTGGTATTAAGATACATATATATGCATTGGAAATTTGCTGAGTACGCAGGTTTGCTGCTACGTGGGTATTTTAATGGGTCACTGTCACTGGTGACCCATTATGAATTTACTCATACTCTCCGAAGGAGGGTTTTGTACCCCAAACATTTATTTGTTTATATTCTTACATAGAATTATGTTTACTTACACCACTGGATTCAGCTTAAAAGATAAACAATTTAGTATTCTGAATTATTGTTTTACATCAATTAGTTCCTTATACTGTCAGCTTCCAGTACATCTTCCATAAATACCCAAAACATAACAGAAAATTGATTACAGGTTAAGTCCATTTTGAAAAGCTTTAGGCAGTGAAGATTTAGTGAATTGGGAAAGAAAAGACAACCAGCTTACCTGAAGAGAATAAAAGCAGGTGTAGTACAGGAGACATAAAGTAGACACAAAAACACTTGATACTTCGCTCCTCTTGGGGACTTAAAAGAGAAGAAACAAGAGTCAAGACCCCAAGAGGGTAGAATTATCAAGTGTTTTTGTTTCATCTTTTATGTCTCCTGTGTTGCATCTGCTTTTATACTCTTCAGGTAAGCTGGCTGCCTGTGAAATCCCGGGACCACCATAGAAGTTCCTAACGTGAACCCCTGATCACGTTTTGGGGGGGTCGTTATAAATTATATATATACAGAAAGGAATGTCCCTACCAAATTTGAAGTAAATTGGACAAATAATGCGACCGCTAGAGTGCAAACACATATATATATTTTTTCCAATGTAAAATCCCCATAAGACGTAATGTGTTTACTCAATCTTTATTTTCTTTAATAACTCAGTAAATATTGGTGCTAGAATGATGAGGGAGGGCTTAAAATTTCCGCCTTTTTAATTCCTAAAACTTAATATGCCTTACTTTTACATTAGGGGCTTTTCTGACCCTTTTTAGGCCCAAAAACTCAAAATTTAAAATCCAAAAAAAGAGGGTTAGGGTATATATATTTGTTTGCACTCTAGCGGTCACATTATTTGTCCGGTTTACTTCAAATTTGGTAGGGGACAATTTCGTTGGGTAAAACAATCGGAAAACTCTAACCGTTTTTTGGGGATTTTAAATTTTGAATTTTGAGTTTTTGGGCCCAAAAAGGGTCAGAAAAGCCCCTAATGTAAATGTAAGGCATCTAAGTTATAGGAATTAACAGGGCGGAATTTTTAAGCCCTCCCTCATCATTCTAGCACCAATATTTACTGAGTTATTACAGGAAATAAAGATTAAGTAAACACAGTACAGAGCCATTCCATGCCAAATCATCCAGGGGCTGACACCCATGGTGTCAGATTTTAATAAAAATTTGTATATATTAAGTGTGTACAAAAATAAGAAAAAATGCAAAGTTTCACCAAATTCCATTAAGTAGTTTCAGAATTATAGTCGTTTAAAGTTTTAGAAAAATGTAATTTCCAATGGCAGTATGAGCGGGAAATCAGCTTGTATGTTTCCACGTTTTTCTAAATAACATTTATATTTATGTAGCTAGAGGCTTCAAACTTTATGAATTTGTCCTAAATTTAATGGAGAATCAGATTATACTATAAGTGTTGGCATTATAACTTTTCATCATTGTTTAAAAAATCGTAAAACACAAAAATTATAGTTTTTTTCAAATTGTGACGTTTATGTAAAAAACAATCTTTGGCTAAAATCTCTCTCCAGATACCCTAATACAACCATATATCACTGAAAAGAGCATAACATTTCCTTTTAAATGGTGAAATAATATTTGTGGGTTTACGTGTTCTAAAAGTTTTATTACAATGTAAAGTTAATAAATAAATTTTTGAATAGCGGAAAAGGTATTTTCATTGACAAAGACAGAGTTTGTGGTAAGGATGTTAGAAAGTCAATAATATCTTATAAAATATAGGACTATGGAGCTAAAATCATATGTAATACAATTTGCATGGCATATTTTGTAATAACATAAGGCTTACTGTTGGATATAACACATTTACAACAAATAATTTTGTACAGTATGATGTCATTTTGAATTTAAATGTATACCCTTGTTAGCCTACGTATTACTGGAGAGCTGCATGTCAGTCTCAAAAGGTGAAATAATATTTGCAAGTTGTAGCATTACAAGAGTTTTAATACAATATAAAAATGTGAAATGATTTGATGAAGTTTTGGTCTTAATGGATTTCGCTGAGAATTATAATTTTGTTCTTCAAAATTAAGTACAGTCATACCACTGGAGCCATTTAAGTTGTTCAGTTCATCCTGTAGTAATATATTCTAAAAATGAAGATGGTACCTTAAAACATCATTGTGGTACTAGAAACATCATAGTGTTTCATTTCTTATGACCTAAGACACGATGTACCATTTGTCTTCTCTGTCCAAGAAAAAACGATTGATTTAATTAAGCTGACATTTCTATCAGTTGGCAGAGTGGAATACATTACTGATGGGTGCAGTGCACAGTATAAAAATTTCAATACCATGATGAATTTTTCATGAAAAAATGTTCAACTTAAAAGAAGTCATGGAAAATCTTCATGGAAGTTATGGAAGGTCTTTTCATGCAACAAGTCATGGAAAAACTGTATGTGACGGAATCGGGGGCAAGACAAAAGAACTAATACAGAGAAACCTCCAAAGTTCAAAAGCAAGTGAACGGATTGTAAATGCTTGGCAAATGTTCACACTTTGTCATAATCTGTTTTCAAAAATAAAATTTTTCTTTTTGAGTGAAGAAGATATTGAAAATATCAGAATAACCCAAAGTAGTCGTTTTGAATCTGGGCAAAGCATAACTGGAACAAGAAGTTTTAATTTTTTTCCAGCCTGCATCGTCAGAAGAAATCATAGCAAAAAGAGTGAGCTCAGGCTCTGTTATCTGTTTAACACTTTCGCTGCTGCAAACATGTTTAAACATGAAATTTGCATAAGTTTCTATGTTAAGAAAAAAAACCTATCGGGGCCCACAGCAGCCAACGTGTTAAGAAAAAACATGTTTAACCCATCAGGACCAATGATTGAACCTAACCTCCGTTCCTTTGTTGCCTGGGTTTATGAAAGCAACTGGTGGATTGGAATGGTTCAGCAAATTAATGAGGAAGAAGGGGATTATAATATTCTCTTTATGCAATCCTCATGGTACAGCTGAAAACTTTTATTGGCCTCAAAAAGAAGAAAACTGTCCCGTACCACCACCTCATCTCCTTTGTAAAGTAAAACCTCCAGTGGTAACGTCACAATTGGATTGAACTTGTAAGATTGATTCTGACTCTCAAAAATAAATTAACACAGCCTGGGACAACTTTAAAATATCACTATAGACGGTCATCAGTTTTAAGTTTCAGTGATTGTGTTTACTTACATTTCAAGTTACTTTCGAACCAAGCCAAGACCTTTAAAAACTATTTAACAATTTTTAACTTTTAACACAATTTGAAGATATACTATCATTTTGTACAACAGACGAATTTTCCCACGAAAATCTGGATAAGAAGTAAGTAAACCAGTGCAGTAACTAAATGAAATGTAAATATTGTATATTTTGTGTAGGTATCATAAATTCACGAGGTTGTTTAATGTAAGCTAAATCAGTACACCCTCAGTATTGAGGTAAAAAAGGAGCACTTAAGCCATGTCATTTCATATTTTTATATTGTATTAAAACTCTTGTAATGCTACAACTTGCAAATATTATTTTACCTTTTGAGACTGGCATGCAGCTCTCCAGTAATACGTAGGCTAACAAGGGTATACATTTAAATTCAAAATGACATCATACTGTACAAAATTATTTGTTGTAAATGTGTTATATCCAACAGTAAGCCTTATGTTATTACAAAATATGCCATGCAAATTGTATTACATATGATTTTAGCTCCATAGTCCTATATTTTATAAGATATTATTGACTTTCTAACATCCTTACCACAAACTCTGTCTTTGTCAATGAAAATACCTTTTCCGCTATTCAAAAATTTATTTATTAACTTTACATTGTAATAAAACTTTTAGAACACGTAAACCCACAAATATTATTTCACCATTTAAAAGGAAATGTTATGCTCTTTTCAGTGATATATGGTTGTATTAGGGTATCTGGAGAGAGATTTTAGCCAAAGATTGTTTTTTACATAAACGTCACAATTTGAAAAAAAATATATTTTTTGTGTTATACGATTTTTTAAACAATGATGAAAAGTTATAATGCCAACACTTATAGTATAATCTGATTCTCCATTAAATTTAGGACAAATTCATGAAGTTTGAAGCCTCTAGCTACATAAATATAAATGTTATTTAGAAAAACGTGGAAACATACAAGCTGATTTCCCGCTCATACTGCCATTGGAAATTACATTTTTCTAAAACTTTAAACGACTATAATTCTGAAACTACTTAATGGAATTTGGTGAAACTTTGCATTTTTTCTTATTTTTGTACACACTTAATGTATACAAAATTTCAGAACAATCTGAGAACTTGGGTGTCAAATTGTACTTTGGCTGGATGATTTGACATGGAATGGCCCTACATTGTCTTATGGGGATTTTACATTGGAAAAGGCCGTTTTTCATATCTTATATATCACTCCTAATACCCCAAAACCGATTTTTGATCCTGATGGTACCTCCTCCTAAGCTGGAGGATGCCAGTACTGGATTTAAATGGAACCAGGTGTTTCAGAACAGCCAAAGAATCTAATATTTTTCCATTTTGCTAAAAATTACACAAATCGTTGTTTAAACCCATTATCTGATTGTTAAATGTTTTTAATGCGGAAATTCACTTCCCTAACGTCAGCGTGCTGCGTGCGAACTCATTTGTTATTTAAAATAATTATTTAAATGGGTTTAATATAATAAGATCAACTGACATTTTTCTCAACTGTAAGGTTTATTTACAAAACTTCTGCCTGTGGTACAAGTCATACAGTTCCAGAATGTATGTATAACTGAATTATTTTGACGGTTTTTCAATGCCAGGGGCAGTTTTTGTCAAACTATACTTCAAACGCTTTTTAACCCTTCAACAATTTTATTGGACAACCCTGGGTGATCAATGACCCCTGAAGGACAATAACCGTTAGACTAGCGAGATGCCCATGATTTGTCAAGATTTTGTGTGAGAGAGAAGGAGATAGTAGCAAAGCAAAGGAGATGGCTTCCCCCCCTATTCTAAGGGAAAATTAACTAATCACATCCCTAACATAGTTGCCATTGGCTAAGGCTATTAGTTTTTAGGTTTTTTTTCAATATAACTGTTTTATTCCAGCTATACATCATCACGTTTGTTTTAATAGCTCTTTAGTCTTTAGTGACATTTTTCCACATTAATTATTTTGTATCTGTTATTAAAAAATATATTTTCCAATATCAACTATTTAAACGAGAAAAGGTGCGAGAGAAATGCAATACTTTAAGTAGAAGTGACAGTTATTCTTGTTATCAAATAGGGGTGTGCGATGCATCGAAAGGGTTACCCGCGCTACAAAGGCCACAGGGAGTGTTTGGGTCGGCAGAAAAAAATCTTACCTTGGAGATAAGGATGGAAGAGGAGCAGGAAGGGAGGGGTGGGGTCCGGTTTAAAACAATAAATCAGTCGGATGACCCAACATAATTTCTTTGAGTCATTTTACAACCCCATTATGAATTTATGATAAAAACGTTTTTATAATAAACAATGAGTGTTTGAATCAAGGTTGGTAGAGCTTTCAGACAAGGTGTGCTGATTTACATAAGAGCAATGTTCGCAGCAAAGAGGTCTTACGAGGTCGTCCAGCTGATTCATAAATCCACAACATACCATAAAGTGTAGCCAACCTTACAGAGTATAATATTGGTACAGTTACAGTTAGTTTTAAATAGCCACTGGACAGTGGACTTTCGGTACATGACTTTTACGTATTTACTTGAATAATGTTAATTAGGTAATTGTTATTACAATCTTAGAACAAATTGAATTAAAAGCCGCTGGTATTTAGAACTGTTTACAAGAATAAGCGTCCAAGAATTAGAAAATAACTAAGTTAACTAGTCAATCTTGTCTAAGTTTAATAATTTGAAGCCTTTATTCTAAATGGAATTCATCTTAAACTTGATACCTTATATTAAACAATACAATTTATTGTTCATGGACATCGGGTAGTAATAAAAAATAATATTATTGTTATTATTAGGCCTTCCTTATTGTTTTAATAAATTGAGCTTATTCATTTTTCAAACTAGATTAAAACACGTTTCTTTTCACTGTTAGGTTTTGTTTTTTATATGCAGTGTAAGTTAATAATCAGAATAAATCAAAGCGATATATTATTAGTTTCATTAAATAACAGCTGATAAAAATATTCAAGCAGTTAAACAATGACATTTTAACAACGGTGAGAAAAATATGGTACTCGTACGATAAATATCGTGTTTCCAGCAACACTGCAGATTGGATTGGTGATCACGTGACCTTCCACCTGTTTTTACGAGGTCTCTTCCGGTAAAGCAGAAAACCTTAAATAGATCGACTCAGCACACCTTGTCTGAAAGCTCTACCAACCTTGTGTTTGAATAACGTTATACCTTCAAAAAACTATTCCTAGGATAGGTAAAATAGCATTTTGTCAAAAATACGGTAGTCTTATTGGCATGGTACGATAGTCGTATTTTACAATCTGGCAAAACTGTCTACATCGTCACTCATTATTTAACTTTGGCGCTCATTTTTATTCGTCCGTCCTTTGAAATCTGGCAAAACTGTCTACATCGTCACTCATTATTTAACTTTGGCGCTCATTTTTATTCGTCCGTCCTTTGAAAGTTAAGTTTAGGTTATGCGTTTTTATTGCAAAAGTTATTGAAATGATGGATCAATATAGGATGGAAGAAGAATTAATTGATAAAATCAGAAAATTATAACTAGACTTTGGCCAAGATAAATCACCCATGTTGGCCATGAAAATTGGTGTAATTTATAGGCTGAGTTTTAATCACATGTCGCATTGCATTGATCCGAATCAAAATTCTTTGAATCGCATCTTTGCATCGAATCAAAATAAAATCGCTGCATCGCACACCCCTATTGTTAAATATACATATTAGCCTATCACTAAGTTTTTTTCACCAAAGATTGTATGAACAGTAAGTAGGTAACTCTTCTCTCCCATCCATTCATTTATCATAGTTAAGACGATGTGGCGGGGTCTGCCCCCCCCCCCCCAAAGAAATGCACATTTTTCATATACAAAATTGTCCATGCAGGTCATCGTCTAAATAATTCAGTTATAATAAGGTGCTTAAGATTTTTGAGAACAGGTCTATGGATGTATGTTGTTGAAAATGTTGACTAAAAACTGATCCAAACCTGCAAAAAAGTGTTACATACAAAGTGTCCATCCCCTATAGAAGGGACTATGTAGTATCAGAAACTCAATGTTGACAAAATCTTCGTGACTCAAATTAATGTGATATTAGTCAAATTATTCATTTCATATACATATATTTGGAGTTCATCAAAAATAAGCTTTAAAAATCAAAGTAGTCCTTACAATATTAATTATTTTCCCCACTGATAGACAACGTATAGTTTTATACATAATAAGCTTGTTGTTATAAAAGTGATAAATTAGTATTCTTTTAATACGTTCATATGTTACAAAATATATATATATATTTATAATACGCGTTGTTTTTTTATTGCCAAGAAACAATACTCAGATTTATGAATTAAATAAATAAACATTTTTACAGGCATCAAGGATGTGTTAACAACAGATTAAATTAGGTTCCAAAAACTTATTCTAAATACATCTTTTACAAATATAGTACCTAAGATAATGAATAATGCAACAAGTCATGCAATACATATTACATGGAAATTATCACAAATGACATCAAACAAAGTTAAAACTACAACAAATTCTGAGATCATTTTACTAAATATACATAAAAGTCACAACTCTTTTATAAAACCTTTTATCTTTTGTAGAATATATTTAATTACAAATGAAATGCTGTATAATTTACATAAATCAGTATATAATGTATAATAATATAGAAAAGTGAAACAAATATAATAAAAACATATTTATGATTATAATATGAACTAGATAACTTCCCTATTATATATTTTATGCTTAAAATTCTTGACTTTTTTCTAGGAACCAGACAGTTAAAATGGCAGAATATAACAATAATTTGTGCAAATAACTTACAATAATAGAATATAATCAAAAATCTAGTAAAAAAAATCATGATTCAGTGAAGATTAAACAGACAATCAATGTTAAATTTGATTTCATATAGTAATTGATTATTCCATGTTATCGATTGAATCAAAACTTGCAGGGTGTACTTAAAACAACTCCAGTAAGCTACTGGAACATTTGTTGGCATCATACAAAATAATCTCAAGTCTGACACCCGACATTCCAAAATATGTAACAACTCTTTGGGTGTCTTTTTTGGATCAGCAGCTTTTACAAAACCTAGGATCTATATATCAACAAGAATATTTGAGTGTTTGCGATGTGATTCTATGTTATGCAATAAACATGGATATTATGTGGACTCTACTCACGTAACTCTACAAAATGGTATGTGGCAATAAAGAGATTGATTCGCACGATTCCCACAAATTGTTGTTCAACTTTCAGTGAAGGTCAAAAAAATCGTTCAAAACTTAAAATTTTCTTACACTTGCTTGTCCTTAATACCAAAACAACGGGTGTGAACTATAAAAAAACAGGCTCATAGCCCTTTCCATAATTTTGGAATTTTATTTGGCTTTATTATTTATTTTTATTTTATTTGGCATGGTATCCGCATGTCTACCTTCTCTATCTGATAAGATCCCCTTAACTTTTTCTGGCTACACTCTTGATCCTACGGGTGCTTTTACCACAATGTATGGCATACAACAAATGATAGATCATAGTTACTATTATTATTATTGATGTGTAGGTAAGGTAACTATTAACATTTAAAATCGCAACATTTATGTACACATGGTAAATAAAAAAACATCAATACCAAAATATGAAAGGCATGTAACAAGTACATAGTTAAAAAATTACGGATAACTTTTTTTAAAGACACCTACATACACCAACACCTTCAACAAATTGTTTTCGAGTTGGTATATAGACTGAAGATTAATTAGGAAAACTTATTGTTTTAGTCAAAGTTCAACGAGTTTATCTAGCTCTTTTAGAAACCGGATTAAAAAAGCTGAAAACTTGACAAACGAAAACTACCAAAAATCTACCGTACCTTCATCAGCCACTAGCTTGTTATTGATCCACAAGACATTCCGTACCTTCATCAGCCACTAGCTTGTTATTGATCCACAAACATTCACTAGTCCCTCCTAAACAATGCTTCACTTAATTTACCGCAAGTCTGGTACTATACAACAAATTTCTAACTGTTGCATGCATCAAATGCACCACTAAATGTTACTGATTCGACCAAATAAATAATTTCTTCAACCATAACACAGTGCAAAAGCAACTTTAAATATGAAATTAGCTGAAAACAACATAGGGGACACCGTATTGAGGTACACCCGAACACAGCTCGTTATAAGGAGAAGCCCAGGGGTCCGGTAAGGCCTAGCTGGATGTGCCTCATGTGGACTTCCACACAGTTCTCGAACACGCTCCTGTTGGCGGGGTTCAGCTTCATTTTTATCTGTTCCATCGATGTGTTCAATATTTCTACTTCATAAGAACTTCTTTCGGATTCAGATAAATTCTGAAACATACAGGTTCAGTTAAAAACAAAACGGGTTCGCACGCTGACGTGAGGGAAGTGAATTTCCACATAAAAACTTTAAAAACTTAAAATTAGTGTAAAAACATACTTGTATTCCAATTTTTATTGAAATCTGAAAACATTGATTTTTTGGCTGTTCTGATGCTCCTGGTTTCATTTACCTGCAAAGCTGGGAATACAATTTTGCGCATTATAATGTTAGGAGAAGGTCCAGTCAGGCTTGAAAGTAGGCGCGAGGTTGCTGGGGATGATAAAAGTACTCTAACAAAGGAGTAGCAGGCTTTTATAGTATAAAACCCCCATAACAAAACGTACTGTGTTTGGTCCAAACACATTTTCTATAATAACTCGGTAAATATTTATGCTAGAATGGCGAGAGAGGGCTTAAAACTTTTGTCTCACTAATTTCCATCTTTTTACATGTATTAATTCTATATTTGGGTCTTTTTAGACCCTTTTTGGGCCCAAAAACTCAAAATTTGGGAGATTAATCCCCAAAAAAAGGGGTTTGAGTTTTACGATTCTTTTGCCCAACGAACTTGTCCAACTGATTTCAGAAAGGAACGTCCCTACCAAATTTCAAGTTATCGGACAAAAAATGTGACCGCTAGAGTGCAAACACATATATATATATAAAATTTTGAACGACCCCCCAAAACGTGTTCAGGGGGTCACCTTAGGAACTTCTATGGTGGTCCCGGGCTTAAGTTTCACCGTGCGGGTCATGCTAATAGTTCACTTTCCAAAGGAAATTCACTAATAACAAAGTACACAGATGAAGTAACTGATTACTAAAGTAGTTTGAATGAAAATCTTTCCTAGTCTAAAACTGAGTAATTACTACAAATTTTAATTTATCTAAGTAGCTGCAATTTTGTTTGAATAATCAAACCTGTGCATAGAAATTATGATTTGGTATTCTCTTTTGTACCTTACTTGCAAATATATCTCAGAATTTTAAAATTCAAAAATATATTTCAGAATGTTTAAACTATTAAGCGTCCGGTACACACCACTAACAGATAGGATACATCCTGTAAATGATTGTTAGGGATTAGGCAATAGTAATGAACGTATTTGGAGAACTCGACAGAATTGCAGTATTTAAAAGAAAACTTTGATATGCCGTTTGCAATGGTGATCGATGTATGTGAATTTGGGACCCAGCACTAAGCATTTGCTGCATTGCGTTGCAAACATAAATTTCCATAAAATGTCCTAAAAACACTCTATAATTATCTTGACCCTCAATTAGACTGTATAAGCAACCAATAAACTTTCTACGTGTCTTAAGTGCTATAGGATGTACCATTTGTACAACACGCCACCAGGTTAGGCTATCTAATTTTGTTATGAATAAGTATACTCTAAAGACTGAGTTTTGATTTGGTGGTATTATAGACAGTACCGGGGAGACCGAGCCATATTTAATTCCTTTTGTGGGTGAAAAATAAGTCCACTCTATAAATCTCTATTCAATGGTTATATTCACAGTTTGTTGTTGTCCAATAAACTTTTGAGTTATGTTTAACTTCCTCTTCTGTGCACCATAAAAACCGATTTAACAAAAATCTAATAATTTTTTATCTTGGCACAGTAGTGCTTTGTGTTTACAATTAAATAAAAATTTTTCCCTGACTTGTATAAAACATTAACGCTTTCTGCTCTCATTTTTTAGACCGGCCTACACCTATACCTGCATTTAAAAGCACCGTTGGTCACTTAACTATTTATTTTTGCCTTTATTGTGTTAAAAAAGCAGGCTTTAGCGTTTTTATTTTGATATAGTTGATTTGCAGACCATAAAAAACCGCATATCCAGGTCAGGCCCGACATTTCCCTGATTTTGTTTTTTTCCCAACCTTTTCCCAAACTTTTTTCAAATTTTCTGACTTTCCAGAAAGTGAAAACCATGAAGAGTATTTAGGATAATTACGACAACCTGACCTAGCCTAACCGTCGCAGTGCGACTGACCTTGACCTGCAGCATGAGTGAGGTGAGGCTGGTGATGAGCTCGATGACACCATGGTCCGTGACTCCGCCGCCGTGGTTGTATCGCATCACCATCTGCTTGGCCTCCAGCTGGCTCAGCTCCTGGATCTGCGCCGGCATCAGCATCGCAGCCAGTGTCGCCTCAGGGGCCAGCTGCGGCAGCGGGCAAACACTCAACACACCTCGCAACACTTGAGAGTAATACTGTTCAAAAGCTCAGATGTGTTTTTAAGTTGAATCTCTAGACCCTTAACTAAAAGGGTCGGGTTTTTATAGGGGTGTGCGAGTTTTCGAAACTTTTGAGTTTTCGGCCGAGTATTTTAATACTCAAACTCGACTTGAAACTTTGAAAACTACTTGAAAGATCGAGCGAGTATTTCCCACCGATTTTTGGACAATCGCAACCGGCTAAAACGCGTAGTAACAGCCGCAAAAGGCAATCGTATCACGTAAAATCGGCCAAAAATGACGACGGCGAACGATTGCGACCGGCCAAAATGCGTAGTAACGGCCACAAAAGGCGATCGCATCACGTAAAATCGGCCGAAAATGACGATTGGACCGCATAATTTTGGCGGTAACTAACGATTTCGTCATTTAATATTGATTATAAGCAATGTCTGGACCAGGTAAAATTGGCCAAATGACAACCGTGCCCTGTTTCATTGGCCGGAAACGAATGTCAAACCGTTTTTTGTTTGTCAATACATAATCCAGTTTGATTGTACTGGCCAAAACTTTGTATTGCTACTCATGTATTAGTTAGAAACCTTGTTCAGATTATCAAATCTAAGATGGTATCCAAATCCCATTACACTATTTTAAACTACCAACTGATGGCAAATACTCGCTCGAAAATACTCAAAACTCGAAAATAATTGGCACTACTCGACTCGATTAGAAAAATCACTACTCGCACACCCCTAGTTTTTTATCAACATCCGATGACCATAAATAGAAGACAAGTGCATATAAAATACCCCCGTCGCAGCAAACCTGCGTACTCAGCGAATTTCCAATGCATAATATATGTCTTAATACCATATAAAGCCGCATACCAAGTTTCATAAAAATATATTCATATATAAGCGATATATACAATTTTAATTATTCTCCATAAGAACAGCATTGGTGATGAGTACATAGGTTTGCTGAAACAAGGAACACAAACAATTGGTTTTAATGCAAATATAAATATAATTTAACTAGATGAAGCCACATACCAAGTTTAATCAATATTCAATCATAAGTAAGCACTATATAACATTTTAATTATTCTCCATAAGAATAACATGGGAGATGAGTAAGCAGGTTTGCTGCAACAAGGAACTAAAAAAATGGGTTTTGATGCAAATATCAATATAACTCAACAAGGTGAAGCCACATACCAAGTTGTATTAATTTATGTTCATAATTAAGGGTGTCATTACATTTTACTTATTCTCCATAAGAATAACATGGGGGCTGAGTACGCAGGTTCGCTGCTACGGGGATAATCAACAAAAAATCAATTTTTTGTGCAAAAATCAATATACCAGTACTACGTGACCCCACGTGCCAAGTTTCATCAATATACATTCATTAATAATGGAGATATCAAATTTTATTTATTCTCCATAAGGATAACATTGGACAACGTACTGTGTTTAGCACTTTGAATATCTCTGCAACGGTTGGACGTAGAATCACAATTTAAACACCAAAATGATTGTTTTGTGGAGCTGAGTTGATTGGTAAAAGCAAATGTGAAGTTTACATTAAAATTAACTTAGGAAAAGCCAAAAACCTTTTTCCCATAAGATTAACATAGGAGATTTTATGAACAGGTTTTTTTGGATTTTCTCCGCAGCCACTTAACCTAGCTTAATAATTCAAAATACCATATTATTTGTTTTTTTAAGCTCTATAACATGGTCTAAACAAAAATGAAGTGTTTTAAAAATTTTAGGGTAAAAAATGCAAAAAACTGATTTTTGGACAATTTAAAACCCCCATAAACCCCCCTTCCCATGGCCAGATGTTTCTGGTTTTCGAACTTAAAGTCATAAATGTCACTTTACACATTTGAGCCAAATTTCATCGAAATCGGACGTGTTTTACTCAAGTTATCGCATTCACGGACACATATATAGATATATATATATATATAGATATATATATATATAGATATATATATATAGATATATATATATACATATATATAAATTTGAACGAATAGTGTTTTAGTCATCTGGGGACCTAAAAAAAAAATTTGTCATGGTCTCGGGCTTAAATCTTACCATGAGACCTACAGTAATAGCTTCTTCCCTATAGGGGAAATTCGCTAAAAGATTTTATCACCAAAAGATAGGCACACTTATGCTTACTTTTCGATATAGTTACCGTAACGATTGAGGCATTTTCGTACCTTAATACCAGCTTTCAATACCCTCTTTCAATGCCACCATTGAATTCAAGTGAGTCATGACAATGTCTGTATGATCGCAACACTGGACAAGCAGTAGGCAGGTAATGTTTCCATGATGGAACGCTCTGCCACTTCCAGGTTCAGATCTGGTGTCGAAATTTTAAAGATAACTGTACTGACATGCATGACGAAATGGGTCAAAGACGCAAATCTGTCGCCACAAGAAAACATTGTTCAATGAGTTGATGAAGCGGTTAGAGAAAACCCTAGGTTCATCCTAAGTGCGTGGGTTATAGGCCAGAGTAACTATGACTCTTGTCAGCTTAGAGATAGGGTTCCTTAGTCACGGCTAAGAACCTTCTCCCAACAGCAATCCCTATTGGGCCGAACCTGGAGGGCAATCCCCCAAAGGGTTCGAGAGAGCAACTTGGCAATCCTAAAGTTGTAATATGACCGGGGCTCGAAAGGGTCCCAGAGGATTGAAGGATGCATATGGGTAGTCATATTCATAGTTACTACCGCATAGTAGATCCATGCAATTTCCTGAAATTTTCAATGTCTGCATTTTTATTATAATATTGTTTTAACAGAAAAAAATAATCAAAGTTTGGCTCTATAAACATTTTTTTCAATTTCAACTTTGTAGGCGCCTTTTAGATATAATTTTGAAATTTACATATAACAGAAACAAGCAGCTTTTGGCAGTTAATTTAACTAAAGATGTGTTCAA
The DNA here is from genome assembly GCA_963675035.1 of Allygus modestus. NCBI lineage: Eukaryota > Metazoa > Arthropoda > Insecta > Hemiptera > Cicadellidae > Allygus > Allygus modestus. The sequence goes on from OY776112.1 coordinate 347,756,410, forward strand.
AAAGGCGTTGAAAAGTGGTCTCAACAAGACCATCAGCATTTGAAAGGTCATCGTTTAGGGCCCGTTCTCGCCAGCCGTAGTGAGTGCCCGAATAAAATGCAATGGTTTCACATATTTACTGTGAATAATTTAGTCAACTACACTTTGGCCTATTAGGTTTCTCTGTTCTACTAGCCTATTATCAATAACATTTGTTTGCAGACTATATTTAGATCTTGTAATGTAATAATACAAAATAGTAATATGGAACGTGTCTCACCTCTTGGCAGTATTTCTGGACAGCAGCTAAGATTTCTTTGAGGTGGACATTGAGGTGTTCCAACTCGATTACTTTGTTGGCGTATCGTTTCTGAAAGTCTTCTGTTATCGGTTCACCAAACGATTTCTTCCTCTCAGCTTCTGTGTTGAAGTCGCGCAGCTGTTTAACTTTGCTTCTTTTTAAGTCCAAAATTTTATTCAATCTTACCTAAAGTTTGAGAAAAAACATTTTAAATCAGTTAAGTGTTGTAAGAAAAAAAAATTGTAGCTAGATCAGTTCAGTAACATAGGCTTAAATGCTACGTTATTTATTTAATACTAGAATGTAGGAGAGGGTCATCATACCAACACACCCTAACCTTTTGTTTTTTTTTGTTGACAGCAAGGAAATTTAATAAATATTGTTATAAAAAGCAAATTAAATCTGTTACCCACATCATCCTAATTACTAATTAGGCTCAACTCACTTATGCTTCATGCAACCCTTCTCTTTTAAATAACTCTTTATAAAGTAATACATGAGATACTTACGACATGCTAAACTTCGCCAGAAACAATAGTTGACGGTGAACATATTCACACAAGCTAAGAGTAAAACAACCTATCAAACATATTGAATGTGTCAAGGATAACTTTAGTTCCCTATGCCTACTTTCTAGGCGAAGTAACAAATCTGCATGAATCAGAGATGATGTTAAGCATATTAAACTGACTTATTATTAATATGAAATTCTAAGTCAGTGATCCCTTGCAGGATAGAAAATGTCCTATAGGCCTACTGTCATTACAAAATACCCTGAAAAGAACTAAAATCCTTTACCATCAAATCAACACTGCGGTCTCTTAACAAGACAATGGAAATCGTTAAACTGTATATGTACTTAAGGATTTTTGAGCAGTACTCCATTATAGGATGGTTTTCATTACTCCAACCTAACTGTAGTAATAAAACTCATTTTTTCTAGCGTTATTAATTAACTTGTTTTGATGTCATCATAATTTTAAACTTGTTATACTTTCTCCACACATTTTAAAATTAACATCTTAATGTACATGTTGTATCACTCAATAATTAAAATTGTAAGTAAGCTTAATCCCACCCTTTATTAAAAACTTACAATTTTCTCAAGGGCATTGTATGGGAAGGCGCCAGCTATGACAAGATTATCTCCTTTGGGCTTGGTGCTGACCGCAGACAGCATGGGGTCGGGGCCTGGGGGCGGTACACTGGAGGCGGGGTGGGGCGGCACCGCAGGGGTGGGGGCGGACGAGAGGCGGGGGCGGAACAGAGCCGAGAAACTGCTCATTGACATCGTGTCCGGGGGTTCGTGGGACTGCAACAACGGATGTCTTATAAATGTGGCAGCAACATCTCATACAAGTACAGTACACAAAATATAAGGACAAACTACATCCGGTTTTATATTTGAAATAAATTTGTAAAATTAAAAATATCTGGATACATTTAATTTTTAAATCTTTAAAAATGAGAATTTTAGAAACGCTCAAATGAATTTGGTACCAACAACATTATAGGTTTAGAATAGGGGTGGGCGAGTAGTGTTTTTTTTAAATTGAGACGAGTATTGAACCAAAATACTCGAGTATCGAGTCGGAGTAGTTCTTTAAAAAGTAAAATATACTAATTTTACTTTTTGTATTGAAAACAATGTTTTTTACATATTAAACTTTAATTATAAACATAAAATTTTAATGTATTATTAATGTTATTATTTATATTATTTTAACCTTTATTTTACCATGAATGAATAATGATTTAAATGGAAAAAAAAAAATATATATATAGGCTATACTGTTTTCAACAACCATTACAAACAAAAGACAAGTATTACAAATATATATCCATACAAAGATTTTGGGTTGGTTTATCAAAACCAGAACATTTTAACCAGAAAGTGATTTTTTTTACCCCAACCCAAACACTCCCTGTGCCCCTCTCTAACTTATCTTAACTCACAGGTATCCAGAAATAACCCACCTGTCAATGTCTCCTTTCATGTGAGCTAAAAATAGATTTTAAGCTTACTTTTCTTTATTTCAGTACTTACTTTGTTAAACATTGGTTAGTGCCGTAAACGTGGGTACACGGCGGGGGTAACTACGCTATTTTCAACTATTTGGGGTAAACGGCGGGAGTACTCAACTACTCGACTCGATAGTTTCGAGTATTTTTACTACTCGACTCGGCCTTCGAGTAGTCTTTAATACTCGAACAAATCCTCGAAACCCGAGTTCTCCACCCCTAGTTTAGATATGTTACAACACTAATTAGTTACATTGATTCTAGACATAACACTGTGTGTAAAAAAATAAGTTATTCCTTTGCAAAAATAACCCAATAAAATATTAATTTACTTTCAAAATAGATAAATTGGGACAATATGCATCCCAATGAGTGTCCGGTTGGGACGCGGTCAACAAATGAGTCCTAAGTCGAGACAGTCCCACAGAATCGGGATGGGTAGCAACCCTGACCTACTTCGTTGATTGAAGTTAGCACATGTTACTTAGAAATGTTAAAAATTAATTAAAGCAATGAGGATCGTTGATCAAAAGTGAGTTTAGTTTTTTTAACTTCACTTGATACTAATGGCTGACAGTTCGTAGCTTACCAAGACTTCGTAGTCTGGGACAGAGTGTGTGCCGAGGCCAGGCCGCTCGAAGGTGATCCGGTAGGTGTTGTTGGAGGTGTCCACCGCATCTATGCTGCCCGTGAACAGCCCGTCCTGCGGCCGACGCAACCGTGCGGTCACCTGTGGGCGGGAGGCACTTAGGGCATTGTACAGTGGCAAAACTTTAGATGGTATGGGTCATACACATATTACCTAACACATTTGTTGTCATTTCAAAAAAACCCTCCTTCCCCCACATGACACACCGTAATACCTAAGCGTGACTCCCTTCCCCCTCATATGTTACGTAACTTCATCATGGTAAATGTTCATAAGTTTAAATTGTGTAAAAATCATCATTTAGCAAAGATTTCAATGAGGTATGGTTTTTAATTTCTAAAACAAATCTGTTATACCATTCATGACAGATTAATTAATACAAAAAACAAAATAAAAACATATTTTTTAGCCAACAAAAAAATTATATAATAACAAACCCTTAAAGAACAAAGCTATAAACAGTAAAACAAGAAAAAGGTTTGAGGTAAACGACATTTACACTACCCATTTTTTCTTAATTAAAATTTTGAGCTCAGTCAAGTAAGTAAAACTCACTAGGTGTTTTGCAAACTTGTTTAAAAATCCCAATTTGTAAGCACCTACCCCTCTAGAAATTAAAGCATTTTGATTACTTTTTCTAGTAAAATAATAAAACTATTTAATTCTAGTAAAATAATAAAACTATTTAAGATCAATATTCTTTTCAAATATCACTCTGCATGCAACCCAACTTGAGGAGTGTGACCAGGGACATGACACAAGTAACCTCTGTTCGAGACGGAAGGAATTTACTTGTCACACTCCACATTGCACTGATTCAAAGCAAGAGGACCAACTGCCAACCTTGGATCCGATGACCAGTTGGAGAGGGATCTCGTTGGGCAGGTCCTTGCAGTGTGACAGGTCGTTGACCTTGCGCTGCTGGAGCAAACGGATCTTCGTCCGCTTATTCTCCAGCTCTCGTCTCTCCTCTGTAAAAAATGCCTGTGGGAAAAAATATCAGTCAATTAAAAATGGACGAAATAGTAATCTCTTTCTTATTAAAAGTCTTATAGGCCTAAACATTGTTCACAAGCTCACTAGCAAAACGTAACAAACCCAAGAAATTTCGGCAAGGAATGCTTTAAGTCCTTAAAACATGTCAACTGAGCAGTTCGCACCTGAGGCCATATTTTCGTTTTTAAAATTATATGATTTTTGTTTCATTGTGCGTTTTTCAATATTTTTTAACGTTTTGACGACCTTGATATGAGTGAAGATTGATGTCCTGAAGATCTGAAGAAAAAAACCTGTCCCCGAAACGATCGTAATCTGATAAATTGGATTATATGGAATCCCTTGAGAAGTCCCAGGACTACCTTAAGACTGGTCTATACCAGTTTTGAGGCTGACATTGGGTACAGCAAATGAAGTTGTCATTACATATGGTAAGTCTTTTGGCTGTCCATTACGACAAACTTCCCTTTCATCTTTGGTCCTCCATTTGCAGCGTCTAGGGACATAATCTCCAGGTTTGGTCCCCAACCTGCCAACCTGAGAATGGATGGTCTCTGTCAGTTGAACTGACCAGTTGGAGGGCAGAATGCCGGTCCCCTGTTTGAGAGCCTCATCCCAGCTGTCACAGGGGCACGGGAGTTGGCCCTCTGAAGGGTCGATTTGGCTGCCGTCCCATCCCATACTTTCCTTTTCTGCTATATCTTATCTTTTCGGCAACCTGCGCAATATTCCCGCTTGTGGAAGATGTGACTAACAGTCATGCTGGGGTTCCCTAATCCGCAACAATGATGATGATGATGATGATGATGATGATGATGATGATGATGATGATGATGATGATGATCCTTTGACAACCAGGTATTTGAACCTTTTTAATCATTTTTAAAACAACATAAATTATTCCAGGTTCTCAGAACGAGGGTACCCCACAAACGAAAAGGCTGGGAAGAAACTCATTTGCACCTCAGTGCATGACATTTTGAGTTTACTGAGTACAAATCACATTTTAACAATAAATCTATTTTATCGTTGTATAATTCACTATGGCGCAGGTTTGGAGTAGTTTAAAAAACAAAACAAATCACTCGTCCAACCTACAATACTACCATACATTCAAGGAACCACACTCTATTATAATTTCACTTGCTGACGTTTCTTCAACTGACCTGAGAACACCTCCGAGGCTTGCCCATCATCCTCCTCAGCTTGCACCACTCGACACGACTCAACCGACGAGTCTTCAACTGGGGGAAGCACTCCTTCAGGCATATCATGAAATCGTTATCACCTCCAAAAAGTGCCCTGGGAAAATTAAGAAAAATTAATGAGACTTTGAAAACCTGTTGTGCTATATTACTTTTAAAAATATTAAGAATAATTTAAAGTTAGGCCTACAGAATTGTTTTTTTTTTTTAATTAAATCCTATACTCTAATATGAGTAAGGTTTGCTTGCAACTCTGATCTCAAAAACGGCTCCAACGATTCCCTTCAAATGTTTGAAATAACTAATTTCTGAACTAAAAACAAGTTGTACACAGATCACACCTCTACAAAAAATCTAATTTTGTAAAAAAATAATTGAAAACAAAATTACATTGGGCTTATGGAATTTAAAATCAAAACAAAAGGCTCATAATAGGCCCTTGCTGTTTATTATTAATCAGTGGACTATCAAAGTGGGCTTATTTAGTATATTTATTAACATGTGGTTTCCTGAAAGCAGTGACTAACACCACTGAATGAAGATTACATATAGAGTAATACGGGTAAAAATTTTAATTGGTTTGGGATTATGATGTTTTAATTGTAAGTGACACTATTTTGATGTATTTTTATTTTATATATGAATCATGCCTCTGTTTATTTTGTATAGTACTCATATTTAATACTTGTATTTTGTAGTACTTATTGTATATAGTTCTACTTGTTGTTGACACTATTCTATGTATACAAGAGTATAATTATGAATAAAGAAATCTAAATTGAATTGAATTGAATAGAGTGGACATATCGAAAATGAATCAAAGGGACATTGAGCTAGGTATAATAACAACTGGAGAATAAAACATGCAGATAAAAGAGGCAAATGAGCTAAGTAAATCTGCTCGTTGGTAGGGGGGGCATGGTGAAAATTATTCCAAGTCATATAACTGAATGACCTTCCCCGAGTAAAGCTCGGCTTCAGGTACTTATACTTGAAAATATTTCTACCAAAATTACACAGATAAAATCAATTAGGTACATTGTATTACTAAGGAACTTACTTGTCTATGTTGCTGTAAAACCATTCATAACAGACCCATTTATGTGCTTTGGGAAGCTTCAAAAGATTTCGGAGGCGCATTCCAATTTTCTGCCCAAGCCTTCGATCAGGACTGTAAAATACAACAAAAATATTGACATAGGTGAAGAATTATATTAAACATCAATGTTGAGAAGAATCTACACTTGCCAAACCATCTTACTGATTTCCAATTTATTATTACAATTAAAATTATAAAAAAGCAGTTTTGTGGTTATAATTTACTAACGATAATGAGATACAAAAAAATTCCTTTTGTTCAAAACTGTATACCTACCTATATATATATATATATATATATATATATATATATACACACACACACACGTGTCCATTAGCACGATAACTCTCGTATTAATGGTCAGATTTTTACAAAACTTGGTACAAATGTGTAGAGCAACATTTATGACTAAGTTTAAAAATCAGACAAACTGACAAGAAACATACTTTGGGGTGTTTTATACGCCAAAAATGGTTTTTTTTTCATGTTTAACATAATCTTTTGAGAAGTCAAATTTTAGTTTTCACCATTCAACCATCTAGAATAAATGAGCCTAAGTGACACAAAATTAAAAGCAATTATGTTTATTTGAACATGTTCACTGCTTTACAGCATATTTGTATATGATTACGGTGGTGCGTTACGAGACCTATGGTTCTCGTTTGGTGTGATTACGGCTGTCCGATATGAGACCTTGAGATCTCGTTGCGCAGACGATCTTTTGTGCATCATAACTTGAAACGATTAGAAACAGAGCACTCTATGGTGTATTTTGTGAAGTAGCACACTGTTGCCAACCTACAACCTGCTACGGATTTGAATATGACACAACAGTACGAGGCACCAAGATTTCCTACTGCACATTTACGAGAAAAAACACAACACACCACAAATCGATTTAGGTTATTGCAATAACAACAAACAACTTTTGGCGCAGAGTTGTGAACGGAACGTACTCAAGAGCTCCAAGCGGCACTCTGAGCAACTAAGCTTCGTTGCGAGGTCCGGGGGTCTCGTGTCGTATAAAAGTAATAACTAATTAATTCAGTGCGTTAAGAGATCTATAGATCTCGTCTGATAGTTACTAATCGATCCAGCAACCAACAAGCTTTATGGACAATATATATCTTATTTCTCTATATTCTCTATATCAATTTACGTAGAATTATCGACACCGTATCTGAGGGAAAAATATCATATTATGCAACCGCACCAAATATAGGTTATGGTGCGAGACCTCGGGACCTCGTAATGCAGTGAACGTGTTAACTAACAGAGCTTCTAAATAACTCCCAATGTAATAAAATTCAACTTTTGTTCTTAAATAGATTGCTTAGCCTGTCAAAGATCATGCCTTGGCTTAATGAAACGTCTGTTTCCTTATTCTGGCACCCCTGATAAAACAGTATTGTTTCCTTCAGATTAGATTGTAGTTCCTGTTAGTCACATTACATCTAAATTATTAAGTACACCATGTGGTTTGGTTATTGTTGCTCCATTCAGATGAAATAAATTTAGGAGTCATCAAGATCGGACCATTTTTACGAAAGTTATCGTGCCTAGGGACACACACATTATGTATTTGACATCTGGGGCCTCAAAATGAAAAGTTATCATGGTTATCCCCTATAGGGGGAATTCGCTAAAATGAAAATTGCATAAACCCTAAGAACACGTGAAGCCAAGGAAAAGAAGTAGAAGCTACTTTTCTGTATTTTATATACACTTTAATACAGGTAAGGATGCAAAGTATTTATAAAAATGTGATAACAGCAGTATTCTTTATCTTTATTTAGAAAAGGAAATATCATAAACATATAACACTTTGGCTCATACCTGTCTGGTTTATGAGGCGATTCTTCAATTTTTGGTGTTCGAGGCCCCTTTACAGCGTTGGCTGGTTTTTTCGCAGGAGACTTCCCAGTGGTACGTTTGGTTTTTGGAGTCATTATGTTGATAACATCGTCATCGAAAAATAGACGGTTTTTCTTCCTTATCCTTTGAGGCTGAAAATATAACAGGTACTTTAAAAAATTGTTATTATGTTATTTATAAGTAGTCTGTCAGTGAAAAGTATAATATTTACTTACCAGTATAAATAAATAACACCGATTAACCCTTTGACCCCAAGCTTGTGAATAGAATAGATGAATCTGTGTTATTTATACATTCAGGCCTTGACAAAACAACAGATTCATCTTTCAAATATAGGCTATTTAAAATTAATACTATAAATTAATACTATAATTCGCATTTGTCTATGGCTCCGTGCGTCCGTGCATCCGTCCGTCCGTCCGCTCCGTCCGTCTGTCCATCCACGGCTGTTTCTCGAGCTATAATGGCTCCCAAGCTACAAAAAAGATATTTAATAGGGGGTAATCGAAGTCGGGGAAACTGAACGTGTTTTTTGTTTTTCTTGAAACGCAACCTTATTTGAGATACGGTAGCTTTAGGCTCTGCTGTTTTTAGGCCATTTTAGCATATATTAGCGTAGCCGGGATTATTCAGCTGTGGATTTCTATTCCTACAAGCTTTGTTCCTAAAACAGCTGATTATTTCCTGCAGTCGCGATAGCGGCCGCCAATACTAGTAAAAAATATACTTTCAGTGGACACACACAAAGTAGGAAAGTATCAAAACGCCTAATCAGATGAGAAATTCTTTAAAAAATCACCCATCCTGTCATTTTGGTCCTGAGCCGACAACCGTCTGCTTAAGGCTCATCCTCCCCTTGAACTCTTCATTAGTTGCACATAAAAACTATTGCCTGAGATGGGATTCGAACCCTCAATCCAAGTGCTATCCCCTGGCCGGTACGAAAATGCCCAAGACTGCTTAAACACTGGATCAGACTGGCAGCGGTACCGGGTTGAGTGGTATTACATATTATACGCTAGATGAGTTAGTTCCGTTTTTATATACCAGGTTACACCACATACCAGACCCAGACCACAGGCGGTGCTCATAACGATACAATCGCTAATACGGAAATTAACCATGCTTTTAGGTAGCGGGTTCAAAAGGTGTATGAGATCTTATGGCTTAAAAGATTAAAAGTAATGTTAAATCAATTCTTTCCAGCCAAACAAAATGTTTAACCGACAAATCTAAGTCAAAAGTTATTTTAATAGGCTATTAGATCATATTTAAATTTAATATAATATTAGGCCTATATCAAATTACCACTCAGTGCCTGTTTGGTGTTATATTTACTGATTAAGTTATCTGATAAGTATGTCTAAAGATCAGAATTATTAAATATTTAACATGTACGAGTATCGTATTGAGCTTTTGACAGTAAATTTTAATGATGATTATCCGTTTGAATGCTCTTGCAGCCTAGAGTATTAACTTCTGATGAAAAAGTATAGAAACAAAAATTAATCTTATCCTTGTGTCCAAATTAATCTTGTAGACAACTATATTTTACTCTACAAGGTATACAATGAAGAATTAAGGTCTGTATACAAGAATACATTTAAATTATTGAAAATTAAACTTCACGGTTCAAGCCAAAATTGTAAGCCGAGGTAGGCCTAATGCACAGTGCAGTTGGCTCACCATCCCCCTCCTGTTGAGGATCAGCCCTGGCTGGGGGGAGCGCGGCGGCAGTTCTGTGCCCACCCTGTGTAGGCCCAGTGGTCCCAGCACATCTTCCGTCTCCATCTTTGACTCCGGCTCCGGCTCAAATTTCATCCCCCCATTTTTGAATGTGAGTAGCGCCTGAGCAGATTCATCTAGACAAATAATTTTAAAATTAAATAAAGCACATCTTCAAACCATGCAAAATCAAGTTGTCCAATTATATTATACATGCTTCTAACAAATTATATGGCTCAGTCTGAATCAATCCAAATTCAAAACAAAGCATGCGGTAAATCCCTCCTGGCCTAAAATAAAAGTAATTTATCAATTATGTTTCTACTGTGAATTGTCCTCTCTATTCAACCTTTTTTGCTTTTAATTTAATTTATTGATACACTGATACCAACTATAATCAAAAGGACATAATACTAATACCCTAGTGCCAGCATGAATATGAACTTATACACATTTGTTTCTCCATTCTTATATCACATAGCATACGTATTTCTTATATATTGTACACATTTGTAAAATGTTTATACAATAAATATCTGTATCTGTAAAAAAGTAGGGGTACAAGTACATAAAGCTAGGTAGTTTTATGGAAATCGACTTATGGAGCAAACAGGCTTACATTAGCCTAACCTCATTTCTAATTGAAAACTGTAGGGAACATTGACTAAGTTTAACTGTGAACAAAAAAGATAGGCTAACTTAGTTTCAAAACTTTACAAAGGTTTTAGCTTTAAGTTACGGTAGGTTCTACCCCCTTTCAAATAAACAACTAGTTACTAGGGACTAAGTTTATAGGCCTAGTACAAAAAAATCTGTGAATGTAACTTACTGGAGAGGAAGCAAGAACCTAAAATCAAGAGTGGCACCACAATCTCCAAATAGGTATCCAAAAAACAACTTAAAAACATATATACATCTCTCACGTAAATAGTCCTGAGTGAGTGCTTGACATACAGCATAGAACCGGTCAAAGTACAAAAATGGTTTACTTCCTCGAAGGGAGATTGTCGTCAGAGATACACTTAGGATCCAAGGCTAGGCTTAGAATATCCGGAAATAGGCTTTTGATGGAGAATGTTTAAACAGAGACACTGAGTAATTAATGTGAGGGTTTGTTCAACTATATATTTTTTATGATTTGCAAGAGAAAGAAAAAAGGAATTTGGAGACATAGAAGGATCAGGTAGGATCCCATCCGAAAGACAAGAAAACGGATGCTTATCAGTAAAGAATTTCTCCAAAATGTAAAAACACTTGTGAATCAGATAGCTTTTTCAAAGTTTTCTTAAACAGAGTAAAATAATTTATTTCTGAAGGCAAGTGTTCGAAATATTTGGCTCCCTGGTAACTAGGTTTTTTCTTCATTGATGGGTATGGGTATTTTGATAAATTTCCATAACCTACATCCAAGACATACTAACCTAACCTAACACAGGGCGCTGACAATCAACTAAGTTACGGTAATTAGCCTATTAAATAGATCGGGATGAGTGAGAAATGTGCATTTTCAGTACCATATGCCTAACTTTATTTTACCCAGAAGGAGAAATCCGTAGCAGAAGGGAAGAGTATACTTCACACCTGGCAAAAGTCAGTGTATTGTATAAAGACAGATTTTGCAGTTAGAAATTAATTAAGTTAGCCATATCAAAAAACACTACCCTACAATATATTCATGATTTTAATACAGATTTTTCAATCTTGTATTTTTGTTAAATTTTGATTTGGCTCACCAAATACCTAACTAGAAAAAATCTAGGCTAGGATATGGTTCTCAAACAGCTAACACTATGCCAAACAAAATTTTAATTCATGAAATCACAAACTTTTCAGGATGAAACGTCAAACTATCAAAGACTATAATAAGAGCTTTACACTGAGAACAATTTACGCCTGTAAAATAATTTGATAAGAGTTTTTATTTTGAATTTTGTACATCCCGCCCTGATTTCGTGGGCAAAATTTTGATTTCCAAAACCTAACATACCTTCCAGGCTGAAATCCTATGCCCTACCAATGATGATAAAAGTGACACAAGATAAATGAATCATAATTTAACTCGTTAAATTATATTACTTGGTTCCATACAATGTTGGGGAAATATATTTAAAAATAATTTAAAATATAACGTAATACTCACTTTCAAGTTCGTCCGCCATGTTGATGTTTTTCTCTGATCTTTGAAGTACGATGATCAAAATAATCTACCTCATTACCAACTCACCCATATACAACTAAAACAAAGATTCACAAACCATCTATATAAATATATAGACACTGTAATATGCTAAATAACAACATTTAAAAAAAAGCATTTCATATAAGTATAGTATTTTTAATTTCGAGTTTTATATTGTATACAACGTTAAAATAACTCCAAAGTTCAGGATTATAAGCTATTTACAAGCAAACCTATATAATTATGTTTATACTAGTGGCCTGAAGGGGCTGTAGCCCCTAATCCTCTGATATTTTTAGTCTTTACATACTGAGGAAAACAGAACAATTTAATTAGGAACACATGTCAGTTTATAAACAAAATAGACGCTTAAACACATATTTGAATGTTAACAAAGCAGTTGTTTTTAAATTCCTATGCTTTTCTTATGGGGTATGTTTTACGTTATTTCTCACTTCCTAGTAAACTTTTGGAAACACTTATATTTTTCCCGAGTCCCTGGCATCAAGACCTTTAATTTAAGACGTCTCCCATAATCCTGCGATTTGCCAAACTCTTACAATTTTGACTTAAAAATTTCGCTTACAGAATTATATATAAAGATTCGTCTTAATAATATAACACGTACGGTGAACGGTGTACGGGGAAATGTATCTCGACTTTCGCCAGATTTTTATAATCATTATAATCAATGTATGTTGATCCTATATTCCAATACCTCCTAGACACCATTCTAGGAGGTGTTGGCTGTTCACTGTAGCATAGACTAACTATACTGTAGTTAGTCTATGACTGTAGCAATAGTGTTTTATAAATAAACCTTTCAAAAGGTTAAGATTCTTCACTCTCCATGTCATATAAACGGAAAATATTAGATATGCTCAGCGCCGGATTTGTAAGGTGTGGGCCCCTAGGCAGCTGCGCCAATTTAGCCTATGCTGGATATGCTATGAAATGCTAGTGAGACCAAGTGAGGCACGATGAGTGATGCAAGATGATCCTTGTCCTTGAGGCCGTCGGCGTCGGTCTCATCCAAGGTCTTTGTAAAGGTTGTAAAGGTTTGCTCAGTCGTTTTTTAAAGTTTTCTAGTTAACCAGAAGAGACCTCGTAAAAACAGCAGTAAGGTCACGTGATAACCAATCCAATCTGTAGTGTTGCTGAAACACGATATTTATCGTACGAGTACCATATTTTCCTCATCATTGTAATTAAAATAAATATTGTTTAAATAATGACATAATTTTATCAGCTGTTATTTTATGAAACTAATTATTGTTTTGATTTATTTTTATTATTAGATTAATGGATTATGGGTTTAAATTTTCTTTCCGCATGTCCAGTGACAATTTCAAAATAGCTGTACCATTATTATTCCCTGTAAGGTTGGTTATACTTATACTTTGCTGTTATTTATGCATCAGCTGGAAGCCCTTGTAAGTTCGTAGGACATATTTCCTGTGAACAATACTCTTAGGCAAATGATCATACCTGGGCTGAAAGTTCTACGAACCTTGGGTCTCATCGGGGTGTACATGCCACATTCACCTATTTGCAGCGACTCATGCAACCACTTTTTGGGCATGGGGCGTCGCATCATAGTGTCTCCCTGTGCAAGACGCATTCCTTATGAAAATATACATGGATTAATCAAACCTTTAAACAGAAAGAGAAGGAGACTTAATTGTATAATGTTTTCAGCTGGTCTGGAAAATAACCAGGTAACTACTATTGACGTAGCATACGTTGATACGTACATGCATATTCCGTACCTTCGCAGCATAATACCATTCAGTTTCTTAGATCTTACTCGTGAGAGGGAGGCTGTCAACAATATATATTGACTTAAGTATCAATCATACATGTTGGTATTAATTAACATGTATACAAAAAAATATTTACAGTGTTGAAGTCAATAAGTGAAAATTTAAAATGTTATCGTACGGGAATCTCTAATTATACTGATGATAAAATAATTGTACTAATGATTTTCAATGGGACTTTTTTAATTAACAAAACGTAATAATAATGGCGGCTAAATGTTTGCATACTCTTAGCATTTTGATCACTTCCGCTTCAATTTCTTCTTTCCTCTATAAAATAAACTAACAAATCAAAGAGGCTGTATTTGATATTTGGTTTGGTCTTTCCTTCCTTGTTTATTTATTTATTTACAACTCCCATGGTAACTAAAGAGGAAAGGAATAATGGCTTCATTAGGTCCTGCTACTGATAAACAAAAGAATAATACTTCTGCTACATCTGGCTTAATATATGGAAGGTAAATTATAACCAATAAGGTATCTTTTATACAAATTTGTTATTTATTATTTTTAATTAAATTAAAATGCTTAGTGCATTAGATTTGAATTTAGGGTCATTATTGTCACTTTTTATATTATTACTCCGATATTATTTTTTAGAGAGTGATGAGGATATGGCGCTATTAGAAGGGCTAGCAGATGAGCTTCCAAAATCACCCATTTATTGTGCCTATAAAAAGGGCAAACATTTGAGAAAACTCCAGAATCTTAGTATGCTCAAAAGTATTATTGACATAGACTTCCTCAAACTAGTACATTTTTATAAGAAATTTCCAAAAAAAATCGAACTTAGCCTGTGATGGCTAAATATTACGACCATGATTTGTTACCTACCAGAACTTCTTTCCTATATAAGAGTAATTCCCAAATTGTGTGTAATATTTATCACACACTGGTCCAGAAGTGTGTTTAAAGCCACACGTTTACACAAATCAGGTTAAGATGAAGGTAACCTTGACAAGGTAGCCTTGCGTGGGGTGTGTGGACCGAACCTTGAATAAAAACCATCCAGGCTGCTCGTCATGATTCTGTCCACATCCCTTACGCAAGTTTACCTAGTCAAGGTTACCTTCATCAAAACCTGAATCGTGGCTTAACACTCTTAACGTTAACATTCAGTGTCAATAAGTATGTCACTCGGTCATAAAACAGATAAATGGCATAGATGCAGTGGAAAAAATTTGTTTTAGAAACAAGAACCTAACTTATTAACTCAAGCATTTAAGTTAGATACGTTTTATTAAACTACAATTAAATTTAACACATTTACAATATTACCATTAAAATT
The DNA here is from genome assembly GCA_963675035.1 of Allygus modestus. NCBI lineage: Eukaryota > Metazoa > Arthropoda > Insecta > Hemiptera > Cicadellidae > Allygus > Allygus modestus. The sequence continues at coordinate 347,771,548 of OY776112.1, forward strand.
ATTATTATTTATGTGACAGGCGAAAATCAAGTACATTAAAATAACTTATAATTAAGAGGTTTTAGCGAATTTCCCCTATAGGGAAGAAGCTATTACCGTAGTCGGCATGGTAGGACCTAGGCCCGGGACCATGATAACTTTTCGTTTTGAGGTCCCCAGACCCCAAAAACACCATTCGTTCGATACTGTATATATATATATATATATATATATATATATATCTATATATATATATATATATATATGTGTGTGTCCGTGAGCACGATAACTCTCGTAAAAATTATCCGATTTTGACGAAATTTGGTATAAACATGTAAAGCAGCATTTATGACTTTAAGTTCGAAAACCAGACAGATCGACCTATCCGAAGGGGTATTTTGGGGGGGTTTTGTACCCCAAAAATGGGTTTTTTGAATTTTTTACACATAATTTTTGAAAAAGTCAAATTTTAGTTTTGACCATTCGATTCAGCTTAAAAAAACACACAATTTGGTATTTCGATCATTCCTCTACGTCAATTGGTTACCGAGATATTGAAAGTGCTAAACACAGTACGTTGTCTAATGTTATTCTTAAGGAGGAAAAGAAAAATTTTTTATCTCGCTTATTTATGAACGTATACTGACGAAAATTGGTATACAGCTTCATCCCGTTGAGGTCTATTGATATTTGCTCCAAAAAATCTTTTTTGCATAATCATCCCGTAGCAGCAAACCTGTGTACTCAGGCCCCATGTTATTCTTATGGATAATAATTAAATGCTCTGTTTCCCTTAATTATGACCACAAATTAATAAAAACTGGTATACGACCTCTCCTAGTTGAGTTATATTGATATTAGCATAAAAACCAATTTTTTGTGTTCCTTGTTGCAGCAAACCTGCGTACTCAGCCCCAATGTTATTCTTATGGAGAATAATTAAAATTGTATATATCACTTATTTGTGAATATATTTTTATGAAACTTGGTAAGTGGCTTTATGTAGTATTAAGACATTTATATCTCCATTGAAAATTCGCTGAGTATGCAGGTTTGCTGCGACGGGGGTATTTTATATTTTAAAGTTTTTCTAAATTGTATGTCTTGCTAATCTTCTTAATGATTCTTATAATTCCAAGTTATATGCCACAGATCAACTTGTTTGGATCTGTGACCTTCTGTTATTATAGAAGAGTTAAAACAATATATGTTTAACCTATTTATTAATAGGTTTGGAGGAAAACTGAAATATGGATTGCATTTTTTAGAACATTTTCCAGGTTTTCATACCCTATATAATTCTTATATGATATTTTAAAGTAGGTAAGCTTAGAAAATTATGTTGAAAACTACATGTAATACATTCACAACTCGCTTTGTAAAGAGCTTTTTATAATAACCACCCTATATTTTAGCTTTTTATTTCAATTATTTTTCTGTTTTCTTATAATTTATTTAATTTATTTTTTTATTGTTTTATAATTCTTTTTTAGTTAATGATGAAGAGGACATTGGAGATGAGTATGCATTTCATCGAAAGAAATCAACAGATAAAGGATGTCGTTTAACTGGGTTGAGGTACTGATCAAGTTAAAACTGTTTTTTTTATCCAAATCGTTTTGTATTTGTTTATAATTTACATGAAATTTTAAATGTTTATGTTATGATCAAATTATATAGTCTGGTTATTAAATTTTAAAACAATTTGATTAATTGGAAACATTATTGCTCTTTATATTCGGGTACTGTTTCATAAGCGGCCACCAACTAATCGGATGCAATATATCGATCTTAAACATTCGATACATCAAATTGCATTTTAAATTGAGCTTTAATCTAAATAACACAAACACCTAACCATTCGAGTCCTCATGGCGAGTGTTGAAACGGTCTCTGAAAACTGGGAGTAATAGCGATGATATAAGTTACGGTACAAATATATTTTAGTGAAACATTTAACAAGTAACAATCAAACGAAAACTAAAAAATACAACAAATAATAATGAAACGTATAACAAAGCTAAAACTTAGTTATCTTTGCCCCGGATTCAATTCATGAAAGCAGCCCATAAAGTTTACCCTGATATAGATAACTCAAGTTCTAGCTTACTATACATTTCTATATTATTTGTTGTTTTTTTTATTGTAGTTTTCGTTTGTTATTTGTTCATTGGTTCATTAAAATATATTGTAACTGGCATCACATATTATTATTGATATTGATAAATATCGAGTGAATAATCTTCGATAAATTTATTGTTAAAATGTGATTCAAAATACCGAATGTTCCGATTTGATATATCGAGTGTTTAAGATCGATATATTGCATCCGATTAGTTGGTGGCCACTTATGAAACTGTACCCTTCTCTTCAAGTGTCTCATTATGATAACATACTGTCTTTATTACAAATCTAATACAGTTTTCCTACTAATTTTGTACTAAAGGTTTTTCAAAACAAGCATATTCAAAACATATCTGAGGTTGATACACTTACAAACTTGAAACCAGGGTCCATTACCAATCACGGTACATCATTTGATGATAGCTGTTTGTTTGACGGACAAACTATACGTATCATATCTGTTCTATTCCTCTCATTGGGCCTCAGATACATGAGAATGAAAATCAACCACTCCTAGAAAAATCAACCTGAAGTAAATAAACGTTTTACGATCTTAAAATTATAAAATATTGCTTTTCAGGTACCATCGACTTTTGATTTTATGGGAAAACAATCTATTAACTTAAACAAATAGGTGAAGAATAACATTAGAGACACAATATTTTATATTGGAAATTGATATCGGTGATATCATTTAACATACCTTAATGTAGCATATACTGTACATTTAATTGTTTTAATTACATGTTTTAGAGTTGGTAGCAGTTTAGTTGATAAGGATCGCAGAGTAACTTACTGCTCTGATTTGGATCGATCAGTCCTATTGACAAATTTTGAAAAACGAGGCTGGATTCATGTGGGGCCAGACGACGACTGGAACTTTTATTGGTAAATATATCAAATAACATTAATTCTTTTATCACTTATGTAGAACTAAATTGTAATTACTACATTGGCTCATACTGCTTTCTGTAATTACTGGCCCAATAGTGATATCACATTACATTGTATATTGAGAATGAATTATTATCATAATTGACCAAGTAATTTAGTTCCATTTTTAATTTGTAAAGAGCAGTTTCCAATAAAAATTTTAGATAATTATTAAATGACCGATCTGTAAGACTAGCACATATTTGATTTTTCTGTTTATTGAAAACCTAATTAGTTACAAAAAAATACCAAAAATACAGTATATCTTCCTTTGACTATCACTAATAGCATTATTATTCATTTGATTTAACCTCAAGTTTTTTTTTATACAAATATTTTTAAGATCTCCCAGACTGAGACCGAATCATACTGGTATGCGTTAAACCCCAAATACACTGACTTAAATGGAGAATGATCTCACAGACCATTCTTCTGTTTTAAATTTGTGATGTTGTTAAGTTTTCCCTTCCATATTTAAATAAACATTAAGAAAGAACTTTCTCTGACATTTGCTATCCAAAAATAGTTTAATAAAGTATAGAAATAAATACCCCGTTGCCGCAAACTTGCATACTCAGCGAATTTCAAATGGTACTTCACTAAGTCATGAAGCCACTTACCAACTTTCATCGAAGCATATTCATAAATAAGCGAGATATATGACTTTTTATTTATTCTCCAAAAGAAAAACATTAAGACTGAGTATGCAGGTTTGCTGCATCAAGGACCATAACAATCTGGTTTTCATGTAAATACCAATGGATGAAAATCACCACTAGATGAAGCAACATACCAAGTTTTACCAATTTATGATCATAAATAAGCAAGATATTACATGCTTCTTTTCCTCCATAAGAATAACATTATAGTTGCTGAGTATGCAAGTTTGCTGCGATAGGGACCACCAAAAATGGGTTTAGTATCAAATATCAGTAAACCCCACATATGAAGCCACATACCGAGCTTCATTAATATATGTTCATTACTAAGGTAGATATAAAATTTTACTTATTCTCCATAAGATTAACATTGGACAATGTTCATTACTAAGGGATATACAATTTTACTTATTCTTCATAAGATTAACATTAGACAACGTACTATGTTTAGCACGTGCAATATCTCGGTAACCAATTGAGTAGAGCGATGATCAAAATACCAAATTGTTTGATTTTTAAAGCTGAATCCAATAGAGTAGACTTTTGTAAGTTTGGCTTTAAAAATAATGATATGTAAAAAGTTCAAAAACCACATTTTTTGGGTACAAAACCCCCCTTCTAATGGTGTGATCTGTCTAGTTTTCAAACTCATGAAAATAGATGCTACCTTACACGTTTATTCATAATTTCATCAAGATCGGACCATTTCTACGAAAGTTATCGTGCCTAAGGACACACACATATATATATGTATATATACTCATATATGAATTTGAACGAATGGTGTTTTTGGCATCTTGGGGCCTCAAAACGAAAAGTTATCATGGTCCCGGGCCTATTTCTTACCATGCCACCTACGGTAATAGCTTCTTATAGGGGAAATTTGCTAAAAGCCTTCGAGACTGGGACTTTCGATTAAGGTAAATCTGAACCATATTTTGGTTAAAGTGTTAAGATTGTCCATTATTTAACAAGTTTATTTTTGCTATTTCAGGGCTGGAATGCACACTTGTCGGAATTTATTCAGTGTCGACAGCGGCTACAGGATGAATGAGAATCAGTAGGTGTTTCTTCTGGTAATTTAGCCTAAAAAATAGTTCTAACTCTCCACAACTTACAAAGATCTCACTTTTGATTGTCTGCTGAGTCAGTTTACAAAACTCAGCAATATTGTTCTTTGTAATATTGACGGTTGAAGTTAGAATAAATACCATAAATGAAAGTATTATTTAAGATTGAAAACATGCAAATGTCAATTTACTACTAACAATTAAGAACTATCACCAGATTATAATAGTACCTGTATTATACTTACCTGTTCTTTATTCATTCAGGAAAGTTAAGATTTCTTTCCCAACATTTCTATTTTTATTTAACAAAAATTAAAAATTAATATGAAGTTTTGAGGGCAATAACCCACCCACGAAGTCTGAAGAGGTTTACCCATACACACAACTGAAAATTGGTTTTCCTTGTGTTTTAGAATGATAAATCACTTTCCCAACCATTATGAACTATCAAGAAAGGACCTTTTGGTGAAGAATATCAAGAGATATCGGAAAGAAATGGAAAGGGAGGGAAATCCGATAGCAGAGAGAGGAGACGTGCCTGGTCGCTACTTGCATCTCGACTTCATCCCTATCACTTTTGTACTGCCTGCAGGTAAGACTTAGCTCTAGTTCTCTGCTGCCAAGCAGATACTAGACAACAAAGAAAAAAAATGATCTCCATACTTCTCCACCATTCTCTATAAATATCCGGCCAACTACTGCATCCAAGAAAAACTGGTCATTCATTGTATGATCTCAGGATGGTTAGTTCCGTACTATGCATTGTCATACAACAAACAGACCCAATTACAAACTTTCTGATTTGCATAATAAACATTTATCCAAACCACATTTTATCACACCAACAAGATTGATTTGTAATTATCGAATGCTGTTTAAAAAACCTTGTTAGACGTTAAATAATACACTGTAGCATAGATTAAGCATACTCCTTAGGAGATCACCCATCGTAATGGGACAAGCGTACACGGTCTGCTTGTACGTCCAAGGCGACGGCGGAGCTAGTTCGGAACGTCTACGCTGCCGCGCTGCTGTCGCTGCCCTTCCCCTCTCCCCCTTCGGCCGCGCGCCCATCCTGACAGCCCCTCCGCTAACCCCTCTTAAATCTCCCATCTCCCAACCCCCAACACACACACTCCGCTGAGGGCACCGACCGAAGCCCGTTACCACGTCCCGCCACCGCCAACGGCCGAGGCGCCTCGCTGAGGTGGTGTACTGCCTGAAACTGCCGCAAGCGTCTTTCGATTTTCATAGGAATGTCATGACCCATTCACATTACAATGTTATATTATTATACGCTAGTTATTAACAGGTGAAGACTGAGAAAGAATATGTTTGACCTTGCCTTATAAATCTGATTAATGATTATATTAATTGTTTTTGAGTTTTCCCAATAAATTTAATTTATTTTTTATATTTTTTTATATTTTGCGAACCATAAATTTAAACTTTGGTAGTTGCAACATATTTTAATAATGGATGCTGTTTGTTTTTTTTTTTCAAAGCAAGTGCCGAGTCCAAAGTGGTTGTGAAATCACTGTGATTTATGAAAGTCCAAAATTTATGAAATCTTAATAATCTCAGATGATAATAAATTCACTGTTCCTTAATTATGTCCGCATTGTTGTTCACTGTTTCCTGCTTCATTCCTCATAATCAATAAGCATAAATTAGTTGTGGTCCAGAAATGTCAAGAAGTCTTTACCATTTATCAGGGGCGGATCCAGGGAGTCACGTTGGGGGGGAAATGCCGGGGATTTTGGGGGGTATGGAATACTCTTCAGGCTCAGGGGTGGGGGGTCCGGGATTCCATCCCCGGAAATTTGTTAAAAATTCCATATCAATAATTTTATTGGCCGTAAAAAATAGCCGAACGCGTTTTATTGACCAAATTGTGCGTTATCGGCCTAAAAAGACGACTGTATAGAATTCATGGACCAAAATCAGAAATTGTACCTGTTATTTCGGATAAAAATGACAATTTGACCGCATTTCATGGTCGCCGTAACTTTTAGACCAAAAACGACCAATGAACGTAGTTCATCGGCCAAAAATACCGCAATAGTTTATACTCAAACCGCAATTCAAAGGCCAACCGCCAGTGGAAGTATCAAAGTATGTTATCGTCGAAAACAAATATTTTACCGAGACTGACATCGAAACAAATTTTATCAGCCGAGATACGGCGATTTTAAAAGACACCCGAGATACATATTATTGGCCTAAAATAGCAATATATTCTAATTTAGCCGTCTAAAACGTCAATCGGACCACATTTTTTAGCCTGAAAACGGTCAAACTGTGTTATTAGAAAAATTACCGATCGGGTGTGTGTTATCAACCAAAATCGATAATGTTATCGGCAATTTTACAGCTAAATTGCTAGCCAAAATACGACCGCAAAGTTTGTTATCGGCTGAAAATTGAGTACCAACCTTATTTAATGCCGGAAATGTACTTAATCGCTCAAAAACGGTAATCGGACCGCATTTTCTCGGTAAAAACAAAGCCGGGTCGTGTTTTATATACAAAAGCGAAGTCCGAAACGCATTTTACCGGGCAAAATCAGATATTTGGCCGTGTTTTATCGGTAAAAAAATAAATTTTGCCACAACTTGGTGGTCAAAAACACCAAAATGAGTGAATTTTTTAAGTATAATGGAATGGACCACGTTTTATTGGCCTCAAGTGGCAAGCGAGCCGCATATTATCCACGGAAATAGCAATATAGCCTTGTTTTAGCGCCTGAAAAAAGCAATTGACCGACAAACCCCTTTTGCGATTTGTAGGGCAAAAACATTGACCTCAAAAAATTTAAGGGCCGCATTTTATCGGCCGAAAAAGTCTGCATTTTACAGAAAAACATTGTTTAAACAAAATAGGCAATTCCACTTCATTCTATTTGCCGAAAACAACCGTTTTCCTAGCATTTTAAAGTCCGAAATCGACGGTCGCAACTTGTTTATTGACCGAAAATGACGACCGAGCTTCAATATATGCCAAAAATCACAATCTAACCGTGATTTATCATAACCCCAACGAAAAATAAAGCCGGATTCCGTTTTATAGGCCCGAACGACAACCGGAACGTATTTTTACGAATACAGTCGGCGATTCGACCCCGATCTATCACCAAAGAACGCCTATTTTTCCGCATCGGATGGATCAAAAACAGGAATTTACTTATATTTAATGGCCCGAAATGACGATCGGCAACGTTTTTTATTGTCTGAAAATGACAACCAAAACTTGTCTTATTGACTGGGAACGACAGCGAGGTAGAAAACATGTAGGGATAGACCATGCTCGCGCCCATAGTCGGGATAGACCAAAATTCGGTCCGGCTGGGCTCAAGGTCACATGTCAAAGTGTAGGATTCGGCGGTTGCAGCCGCAGCGCTCAGTACAGCGTCTTATGGGTTATTGGTGACGCGTCCTCAGTTAAATGAGGTTTACGGCGAAAGGGATTTTTTTATAGTAAAATGGTTTTTGGAATCGAATTACTGAATAAATTCTTGATCTTTTGGTACTAAATTAAAATGTATTTAACCACTAATTATGACGTAAAAACACGTGTAAGTTTCAATATTAGCATACAAATCTCGATGTTCACGTACTCAACCTGGATTTTCATCGAAATTAATTAATTAACGACTCAATGACTCCCATATTTTATTTACTCGATACATGAGTCAACTCTTTTCGTGAAAATAACTATATAATAACAATTGTACGGCTTTTAAAGAGGCTTAGTTTTGAATTTTGACACAACAAATTTGATTCCATACCATCTCATTTATAGCTTTGGTAGAAAAGTTTATTCAAAATTAAGTATCTTTCGTATTCGAGTTCCTTGACATGTTCCACAACTTTTAACGCCAATATGATTTTTATAGGATTGGTTATTACAGTATTGGCTGATGTAGAGGCTTAGTTCTGAGTTTCGACGTAAAACCATAAGTTCATTCATAATTTTGATTAAATATTTAGCTACACATATTTACTTACGACTTTGTATTTCATTTCCCCGATCTATTCCTTATTTATTCACACAAAATCAAATTATAAGTCTATTTGAATAGTTGTTAGGGAGGTATAACTTAAGTTTCTGTAAACAAATGTTGATTCTCTTCTATTTCAATGTTCACAATTAAAATTATAAAATGTGACCATAAAATTAAGGATGATAAACCTGAAAACATGTAAAATTTAAATACAATCTAATTTAACGATGTAATAAATAACTGCTAGAACTAGAAGGAAAAATTTTTAAGTGATACAAATTTTAAAGGGAGAAGGGTTTAAATAAAAGGCAAAATTATGTTAAGATAAAATCCAATACATATCGATGTTATGACTCCTGTATTTTAACTTAGAAAATGGACAAATAAAGTATTTAGTAAGGAATTTTTGCTTCATAACCACGTTATAACAAAACAAATATGTTTATTCTTGCATAACATTTTACTATGTACAACAAATAAGTCTCATATTATTTTTCATTTAATTTAATTACATATTCATTTATAATATTTAATATGTAATTTTTAATCATGATTCAGATTAGATCTCGATAAATGTTTTTTTTATCATAATTGAAAGCTGTGTTAAGTAACAATAACCTCAATATAATATGGAGTCAAATATATATTTATATAATTACTTTTTATAAAAATCTAAGTAAAATGAGAAGCGATTATTCTGATGTGGTAGTACGGCCGGCGTGGGGCCGTGGTCCTCGACGACGACGGCGGCGCGCGTAGAACTGAACATAGCCGTAATTTATATCGGATTATTGAAGAAACTAGAAGCTCTATCGAAAATTTTTTCGAATAAATTTTGAAGATCAACTAATTAGCTACAACTTTCTCGCTGGAAGTTTAATTTTACCTCAGGAATAAAAAACTTTCTCGCTTACTGACTTTTTTATGTCATGTTCTTACAACCTTCTAATATTTTAATTATTACAAATTACACATCATTTTAAACTAAAATATATTGATACCGTTAGATGCGAACATTCATGCAGAAAAGAAATATATAAGTTTCATTGTAGTTGTATTATTATTAAGAGGTACAGGAGCGTGTAAACGACAACGGGCTCACCGCTCGGGATTACTCAGATTTGCCGTGTCCTGCACTTTGGGTCTAGCCTGACAATGCGCGGACCGTTTTCTGTCCATTTGACGAGCTCTCCATGGTTTTTACCTCCCTGGGGAACGACAACCGAGCCGCATGAACGAGAATGGCCGAAAAAGACGTTTTAAAACTAAATTAACGAATTTTCACTGAAATTCCTGTAAAATTATCCGATTTTCCAGGAATTTTCGGTCTGTGAACTCTCTGTAGTAGTATTAAAGAAGGCATATGAATCTGACTGACGACGCATCAATCAGACGACAAGTCGAGATGATGCTGCCGGGCAGACGTAGCACTGAAATTGAACCAACTGTAGATAATTTTGACTTATTTTCATATATGGAATCAAATTCTGCGAATCACACCACGCTTTTTTGTGACACTCTGTATATATTTTTTGAATTACACATATTTGCCTGATTAAAATTAAGTTTATTTTTATTATATAGATAGTCATGAATTCCTTTCATGAAACGTGACAAAAGTGTTTTTAAATAACCCTTAGGCCTATATACGCCATAACAATTTTAAGCAGATACGTTTACTTGATATTTTGTAATAATCGTTTAAATTTGAGATTTACTCACACATTGTAAAAAACACCGATATTTTGCACTGTTTTTCCTTATATAAATTTAAAAAAGCAATGTAAAGATTTGAAACTCCGTAATATAAAATTTGACAATATTTCCGTTCATTTGATAGGTCTCTCGTTAAAATCGGACTGGCCGTTTTGTAGGTGTTATAACGTAAACGTATCTTAAAATCAGCCACAAAATCAATGTGATACGCTATATCGTAAATAAATATTAGATAACAACCTTGCTTTGAATTGATGAGTAAATCACGTTTCATAATAATTACTGATATTCCTTAATTTCAAACCTGTATAATTTCTTAATGTTTCTCAATTTTTTTTCAAAAAGAACATAAATTTTATTTGAACTTAATAAAGGTTTTCAAAGTTAATTACTCAAATCACAGAAATTACTTTATTTATTTTAATAATTTTAAATTTTTCGCGGAGTTTTTTTAGCCGGTAAAAGTCCGGCACTACTCTCGAATACGGATTTTTGAGTGTCCATGAGGATTTACTCTCCGCCCCGACGAAATTAAAAGGAAAAAAATAATAAATTGTGAAAAAGAATTAAGTGGGATTTTAATAAGGAAATATCGTATGTTATGAATTCACTGAATCATTAGTAATGAAATATCGGTTATACATACTATACACCTATTACACTAATTTGTAATTATAACTGTAAGAGTATTTTCACAAGCGAACGTAGAACATTTATCAAGGAAGAAGCCGCTTTACGATTTGACGAAAGGAAGGGACTGGGGCTGGTGGCTGGCGGACGCCCTGCGAGTGCGAGCGAGCCACGGCACTCAGCAATGTCGCGTCGGCGGCGCCTATCTTTATCACTCCCTCTCTCTCTATCGCACAAGTACTCCCGCTCTCTCTCGCACACGGATGTCGTATCCCCTCCTAGCCCGCGGATCGTTGGTTCCTCACGTGGCCACGAGCTGCGCCACTGCGCTGATGCCGTCGGCACTAATTCTATGCTAGTACTAGAAAATCCCGCAGGAGCACGCCACTGTTCACCCGTCTTCGTCTGACAACTTGCCCATGCAATATCCCCTAAGGAGTATGCTTAATCTATGACTGTAGTCAATAGACAATAATCAATTAGTGTATGATGTCAATTTGTCTGTTCTTCAGACAGTATGATATTTTTCACTCAAGCCTATAGCCTAACACCATCATTTGAGATGAGTACAGTATCTAGTTAGTTATTTAAGAAATTATTGCTGACATTTTCCATCACTTATTAGTAAAACAAAGTTTCACGGCATTTTAGGATCTGGAATCTGATCCCGTCTTAAGGTGAAAAGGCTACTTAGAACATGACAAAATAGTGGCACAATCCAGGCAAAGCTGGAAAAATCACAGAAAGGCTAAAACAGAGAATTGCAACAGCAGTCAAAACAAAATAAGCAGAATAAAAACGAAAATAAACACACAATTCACATAAAACGCACAAACGAGATAACATTAGTACACAAGTGTACACGACAGAGCTCAGGAGAGATCGATGCACCCTTACCAAAATACTACTAACAATTTACATTATAAGCATAATCGCTAGGTAGTGGTGGCACAAAAAGAACACAACCATTTTATTGATACTGTTTCGGAACCTAAACTGTTTCGCAATGATACAGTTTCAGAAAACACCCTGTTGCAAGGAGCTGCGCAACTGATTCACAACACAACGTCAAATATCAACACTTCGTCGTGAAACAGCCAACTTCCTGCTGTCACCGCCTGTTGTGCTAGTAGCACTGTACAAACAGACATATTCTTCCGCACATTCGCGCAGTAAAAATAATTCCTGCGATTTTAACTGTCAGATTGTCTATTTTTTAAGCAATATGCAAGTTTTATTTTCCAGAACTTGTACAATTAAATAAGTAAATGTAATGAGTTGAATGCTTGTTCAATGACTTGAGCAGGCGAAACCGAAACGCCTGCAAGCCTCCGCCACCTCTCTGTTGCAACTGCAATAGCGAGAACGACAACAGTGAGTGAAACCTGGGCAGCGAAAGAACCACAACAGTTTACCGCAACAGCAACAGCTAAAACCGAAACAGTCTTCGCTTGGCAGCTGCAGCTGAATCTAGCGCTTTCTTGTGGACGTTTTAAAAAACTAACTATCCTGTTGTCTGTAACCATGTAATTAAACTGTTGTCGTGCCGAGACTGTTGCAGTTGCAGCCGTTTCGCTTGGACAACAACTTATTCCAACCCAATAATCCACCACTAATAATCAACTTACTCCACCACTAATAATCGCATGAGCGTTACAAGTCTCTGTGGTAAAAAGAGTTGTAATTTGTATTTTTTTTAATTGTGTCCTATTGGTTGTTTTATCACATATATTATAAAATTGTAGGTAAAATCTGAGGGTTCTATTTCAATAAATTAATTATGCAATCGATTGTAAAAATTTGGTTGTTAGAATAACTAACTGTTGGATGCGGTGTCAAATTTAAAATTCTTCAAATTAGAAGTTTAAATGGACCCGTTTCAGTTTATGATGAATATTGCTGCATTTTATAATTTCCTAAGGGTTGGCTGAAGAAAAATTTTTATTGAACTGTAAATAATTGTTAACAAGTCCTTCTTAGGATTACTAAAATCCCTTTTACTTTGTTCAGATTACAACATGTTTGTTGAGGAATACCGAAAAAGCCCTCAAAGCACTTGGATAATGAAACCTTGTGGCAAGTCGCAAGGAGCGGGGATATTCCTGATCAACAAACTGTCCAAACTGAAGCGCTGGTCCAGGGAGAGCAAAACACCGTTCAACCCGTCGCTGGTGAAGGAATCGTATGTCATTTCAAGGTAACAATTATTCATTCAATTATATTACAATGATACCCTGCTATACAGTATTTACTTATTTTTGAGTTATTTAGGCAACACCCACCTTAGTAACAAATGCAGCATGGATTCTTGGTCAATTTTTAAAACAACACAACACACTACGTCCTGACGTTTTGCGCGAACAAACAAACAACGCGCCTCTTCGGGGGAATTTTATTGTCGCCCACGGTGTTTGGCGAGGAGTCGCTCCGAGCGTTTACCGCGACTAACCTGAGCGGCGGGTTCACATCCTTACCAGCTGTAGGGAGCGGGGGTTCTATTGTTCTGGCGCTGTTTACTTTCATTTTATTTTTGTACCAACGGGACAAACATCGGATGGAGTGAGGCACTGGGCTGCAAAATACAATCCCCATCATCTGCCATACACGCCGTCGCCAATATGTTACGTTGTTTCCATTTCGGCTTGTTAAACACAATACTAGCTGAGACCAATTCCACTCAGATATACTGTGTTTCACTAACTTTGAGTTTCTTGGGTCTCCTTTGGAAATTAGTTTTTTATGTTCTTTCTTTAAACAGCAGCCGGTCTCGATGTTTGCCCATAGTAATTCCACCCACAACTACACCAAATTTTGTATACTCCATTCTTTGTCTTCAACACTCTGTTGTCAGGCATTAACCCAGTAACCAAACTTCTTATTACAATATTCAATATAGTGTGTTGTATTGTTTTAAATATTGACCTAGGATCCACACTGCATTTTGTTACTAAGGTGGGTGTTGCCCAAATAACTAAAAAATAAGTATAAACTTACCCTGCCAAAGAAATAGTCATGTCATTTCGGTCAAATATATAGTATAGAATTATTAAATTTCATAAATTTGTATAAACCTGTGTCTGGTAGCTACTTGCATCTTGACTTCATTCCTATGACTTTTGTGCTGCCTGCAGGTGAGACTTGGCTTAGTGCCCTGCTGCTGGCAGATACTAGACGACAAAGAAAAAAAGAGTCTCCGTATCTCTCCACCATTCAACGATTCTATGAATACTAGCCTTTAAGTTAATTTTCAGATTTTTATAATTATTTTTAATCTAGAGAAATAAAAATCTTAAGTAAATTACCTTTAAAGGAAATGTTATGCTAATGGTAAGTTTAAAAGGTGCAACTCGATCGGATTAACAAGTTTCTGTGTTTTGATTTAAAGCCAAAATATATTCTTCCACCGTTAAAAATGCTCAGTAGATAGGAAAGGATGTCCAAAATTACATCCACCAATATTCTTTGGCACATCTGAACAAATTTTGAGAGCTCAAACTGTATTATAAGAAATGATTTATTAGTGAAGATATTTAATATTCAACACTTTTTTATTCCTCAGGTACATTGAAAATCCTTTATTAATTGGAGGTAAAAAATTTGATCTGCGGTTGTATGTGTTGGTCACATCGTTTCGGCCGCTGAAGGCTTATCTGTTCAAGCTGGGATTCTGCAGATTTTGCACTGTCAAGTACGACACAAGCATACAAGAACTTGACAACATGTACGTGCATTTGACCAATGTCTCCGTTCAGAAACATGGGGTACGTAAATTAATTAAAAAAATATTTTGATGGAAATTTCAATGGCTTAATTATAATTAATTAATAAAATTGAAATCAAACTTAATTTCCCTATTGCTATTTTGCTGGCTGGGATATCTTCTTTTTAATTCCAATGATGATAAAACAAAAACAAATTGCATACATTTAATATGTTCAGCAAGCTGGGTTGGGATTAATTTATTAATTGATCCCAAGTCAAAGAAAGGGTTTTCCTTTCCCATACGCTTTAATTGCAACAAAAAATAGTGATCATGATTTCTATTCCCGAAATCACTAACTATTTAAAGGCAAGAAGCAGAGATCTTTTCACTTTTAAAATAAATACAGTTCTATCTCGATAGTCCGACATTTGCTACTGACAAGGCCATGCCAGTGATATCATCCGAGTGTAAGAGAGAATGTGCGCTGTGGGTTTGGTAGGGTGGGGGCGGAACAAATTTTCATGCCAAGTAACAGTTTATATTTTTAAGGTATATATTTATAAGTCAAGTGTTATATTTTTATTTATTTTCTTTTATATTGACTTTGTTTGCATTTCTTGTGTTTAACAGACCAACAAACGTGCGTGTTTGAAACCACTTCTTTTCTTGACATACTAAGCAAACACTTTACTTGTGTTTAGATCAGTTTAACCTCACCAAGTAGGCTGTTTAGCATTGTTTTAAAAAAGCCTCAGTCCATATTTGTCGGGTTATCAAGAGTACACTGTAACTTTATTGCGCTGACATTTTACGTGTTCGACAACCATAATGGTTTTAAGGAAATCAAAAATTTAGGGGGATTTACTTAACCAGGCAGAGTTGCGGCAGTCGTATCTTCCGCTTAACCCTGTGAGGCATAGCTGATTAGGTGAAAAGACAAAGAGATTTTTATTTAGGGTACTGTTCTGGCATTTTGTAAGTACAATAAGGAACCGTGCAAACTTACCAAATGATGGCTAGCCTGATTTCTCAGACCTCCCTTACTTCATGACAGGTGATTTATTAGTGCATGATCCTCTAATTTAACAATGGTTTTACAGGGTGAATACAACAGCATGCATGGAGGGAAAATGTCATTGCAGAATCTGCAGTTGTATTTGGAAAGTACTCGCGGGAAAGAGGTATGTATAATTGATGATACTCAGTATGCTATGAAATACATCCAGCCTTATTATATCTTATTCATGGCCTGCTATGAAATTTCCTCAATTTAACCACAACCCCAAATGCTAAAAAAATTAACATGCAAAAACTAAATTGAGATTACTGTAAAATGCTTTGAAATTGTTTACAAATTGTGTTTATTTAAAATTCTTAAATAACTAAACTCAAGACCAACTAAAGTGTTTGTTAACAGGTTACACAGAGACTGTTTGACAACATCTCCTGGCTGATCGTCCACTCGCTGAAGGCTGTCAGCTACATCATGGCCAATGACAGGCATTGCTTTGAATGTTACGGCTATGACATAATAATCGACAACACGCTCAAGCCTTGGCTGGTGGAGGTAGGCTGTACTTGTAACCCCTTAACTTCATTAAATTACTTGTTTAATCTGTCCAAACATTATTACTATTGATTTTTTGATCGTTAGTGTAGATCATGGAAAATTATAATAGGAAGTTCAGTTTCGATTGCTTCTTACATTATGGTGGCACCATATATGAGGAGTGTTTTTTAAAGTAATTACCATTTCTAAATTCCAACTTTATGCGCCAAATCTTCAGTAATGACAGAAGGTCGTCCGCTTCCCTCCTCGTTATGAACATTTGCGTGGCCATCTTTGCATACCATTCAATCACTCATTAAGTTTTTTTCATGCACTTCGCTAATCTGCCGATGAATTTCAGCCACTTTCGCATTTTTAACACTTAGAAATTGAATCACAGCGGGAACTTCCTACTGGGCGGGATTCTCAATGGGCAGCACCATTTTAAATTCTCACAAACGCACGTAACCATGGGAGGGGTGGGCGAGTAGTGTTTTTTTAAATCGAGTCGAGCATTGAACCAAACTACTCGAGTATCGAGTCGAGTCGTTCTTTAAAAAGCAAAAAAAAACTCATTTTATTTTTGAATGGAAAACAATGCTTTTTACATATCAAACTTTAATTATAAACATAAAATGTTATTGAATTATTAATGTTATTATTAATTTTATTTTAACCTTTATTTTACCATGAATGATTATTTAAATGAAAAATAATAAATATATACTGTTTGTAACAACAATAACGAAAAAAATACAAGTATTACAAATATATATCTATATAAAGATTTTGGGTTAGTTTATAAAACCAGAACATTTGAACAAAAAAGTGATTTTTTTCCCCCAACCCAAACACTCCCTGTGCCCCTCTCTTACTTATCTTTACTGACAGGTATCCAAAAATAACCCACCTGTTGTCTCCTTTCATAAGAGCTATAAAAATAGGTTTTAAGCTTATTTATCTCTATTTCAGTCACTTATTTTGTCAAACATTTGTTAGCGGCGTAAACGTGGGTAAACGGCGGGAGTAGTCAACTACTCGACTCTATAGTTTTGAGTATTTTTACTACTCGACTCGGCCTTCGAGTAGTCTTTAGTACTCGATCAAATACTCAAAACTCGAGTACTCGCCCACCCCTAAAACATGGTATATTACTGCAGTAATGGCATCCCAGAGCTGCTAATAGATGCAGCACACAGCGCAAGATGCAGGGAAGCCAACCGCAGTGCAGCAACGCGGAATTTAAACATTGTAACACACCTTGTACTTAAGCTTGACCTTTAAACAGTTTAACAATCTCATAATGTTCAATCTTTGTTAACTTAAAACAAACTGTGGTACCTACTGCAACGTTGTTATAGCTGACATAGTTGCCATGTTCTAGGTGAATGCTGCCCCTTCCCTGAGCTCTACCACTGTGAATGACAGGATTCTCAAATACAAGTTGATCAACAACATTTTAAACATTGTCCTGCCTCCCGATGGGATACCCGAGTAAGTTGTGGATCTTATCATGAATTATTTTATCAAAGTATCATTACAAATATTTTAATGTATACCTGTATACATATATAAATATATATATAATTTTGAACGACCCCCCAAAACGTGATCAGGGGGTCACGTTAGGAACTTCTGTGGTGGTCCCGGGCTTAAATTTCACGGTGCGGGTCATGCTAACAGTTCACTTTCCATAGGAAATTCACTAAAAAGGTCAATAATAATTCTGTCTAACACGAAACCAGATTTTAGGTAGGCCTATTTCTGGAAAAGCAAGGCCTATTCCTGGAAAAGCAAAAATAAATTGAATTAAAATACCAAGATTCTCAACAGAACGATGCAAAGAAAAACTTTAAAAAAATTTGTATTCAGTTGTGTAGACCTATGAATTTGTTTAAACAATTGTAAAATTAATTACGTACCAAGCTTGGATAACGGTACAGCCATAGCAATATGCCAAGCTGTAATGTTGTTGTACTCAAGACACACATTGCAATAGGTGACCGATCGCATGAAATTGTTAACTCCTATTTTTGTATCCTACTTATCTCTGTTTCATGCAAACAATGGCCTAGTCTTGTGATGTAATGGAGCCTAACTTAACCGAGTATCTCACACATGTTATAGCACAAGATGGAACAAAATCCCAACCCCAGACAAACTTGGCAACTTTGAGCTGTTGATAGACGAAGAGCTAGCAGCCCATGAGGAGCAATCGGCCGCCGGCCGCTACAGAGACAACAGGGGTCCGACGTCCCGGTGGAAATGAATAGGTTTTACACAAAAATTAACTAAAAATTGGCGATGAAATAAATAACAAAGTAGTAATAAAATGGTTTTATTTCATATAACATTAAAATTACTGAGGTGGTGGTGCAGCTCCTCTCCCCCTGCCGTAGCCTCCACGCTGCAATCAAGACAAATTACTTAGTTTTTCTAGTTATAACAAAAAATGAGTACAGAAACAATAAGTTAATTTTTTTTCTGATTTATGAGAAAATATATTCTGAGCCAAGTCACTAATGTTGAAGTACTCTAGAGTATTAAATCTACACGTGTAGATGTTTATTCTGAGCCAAGTCACTAATGTTGAAGTACTCTAGAGTATTAAATCTACACACAGACAGTAGTTGTTAGCTGTGAAATTACAAATTTGCATCACTTTGCTTTTCTTAGTATTTTTTTTTCTAACCCCTAACCCCAATTATCAGTTTATATTATTGTATCTCGTGTGACAAATTTAATCCAGTTACAAATCAATAGTCACTTTAAAAAACAATAACGAACAAGTTATTGTTGTGCCTACTGTCTTAAAACCGAATACGACAGAAGGTAAATATCTGCTTATCATCATATCTGTTTTTCTTATTACAAAACTCCACTTTACATTATAAAGCTTTACTATTACCTAGTACCTAATTAAGTTGTAGGTTAGGGTGACTCGAGGCTATGATACAGAAAAAACTCATTTCCTCAACTGAGAAAGGGACAAGATATCCCTTTTGTGTTACTTTTTGCCCTATCTTTCCTGTTGATTTACACTTCTTAATGGGTAAGTTCTCCGGCATCCCTAGTACCGTCTAATAAATTATTGTTTATTTCAAATGCCAAGGGTCCACTTACGAATTCCATTTCCCCAGCACCAGGACCAACGTCGGCCTTCTTGTCGCCGCTGCCGCCTGGCGCACGTCGGTACGCGTCTCTGTCCTCGGCTCCGCGTGGTCGCGCCTCCCCGCGTGTGGTCGCAGGCCGGGGTCGCGCCGTCTCCGCACGTGTCTGCCTCTTGAGTGTCGATGGCACAATCTAAATAACAAAAACAACTTGTATAAAGATTTAGATTGGATGATCATGGTTTGGATGAATTGTATACAACCAAATTTTAATTGTTCAAACACTCAAAAATGGATGTTTTAAATACCATAAATAAGTAATTAGGCCGGCTAGGTCACAAAGTGAAATATATTGACCAGTCTTCAAGGGACGTCAAGTTTACAATTATACTTTAAGATACCTCTGATTTAAAGTAATTAAATCAATTAAAATTAATCTTCAGTAGGAATAAAGTTTACAATTATACTTTAAGATACCTCTGATTTAAAGTAATTAAATCAATCAAAATTAAAATTGAAATACAATTTTAAATTGCAGGCAAGGGAATATAAATTTATTGAAATTCCTGTGGTAAAAATTACTGATCACACTATCATAAAAAAATGTTAGGCAACAGGAGGAATTGTGAGGATAGGCATATAGATACCTCCTCAAACCTGGAAAGAAAAATTTAGTAGTACAGTAGAAGTCCAATTATCCGAGCCGCCGGGTTAACCAAGGCAAATACAGTACTGTATATAGCCTCGGAAATAAATCGTAAATAAATAAATAAATAATCGTAAATCGATTGAAAAATGTAGCGGCTGTGTGCTAGGTCGCGATGAGCGCCTCTACTGGCTGTTGCTAGGTCGAGTATTACAAGCTACTCCTATTGGTTGTTGCTAGGACCAATAGTCGTATCGGTCGACTGTGTTCGCGCCATTGTCTCAGTCTACGCCGAACTGCGCACAGCGGCAGAAATAATGATGCTACAGCGTTGGCGCTACACTTCCGCTAAGAAGAGAAACAAGCATATGACGCAGAAATCAATAAAAGACATTTTTGGCAAGTGATTACCTGTAAGTTCAAGAGAAATATCTTTTTATTTAATCATAAATCACTTATTACTGTATTAATAAACCGTATTCTCCAGTTTCAATACGATTTTTGTCTAATTATAACCTATAATTTTTACCTCCGTGTTATCCGAGTTTTTGATTATCCGAGGTAGTCTCGGTCCCGTTTAGCTCGGATAATCGGAATTCTACTGTATATAATTATTTGGTCGATAGCTAATATCATTTGCCCTTCCATAAGCATTTTAAAAATGTGTGATATTTGCATGTACGGTTCCTTATTCAAATTAAAGTACCTTAATAATATTAAATGCAATAACTAATATGCATCAGAACAACAATTTATTTTAACATCAAGTTTCAGTGTTGGATCTGTGATTTGTTCATCATATGCATTTTAGCCTACTAGAAAAAATTAAAACTTTAAACTGACACAATACAATAAAATTATTTCTTAAATATTTTTTCACAAAACAAATTTCCCTACACAATTCTAAAATGGATTCAATGGAAATTCATTGTTGGTGATGCCGAGTTTGTTATTTAGAAATTATTGCGGACATTTTTCAATACTGATTAGAGAAAAACAATTGATTAGCTACGTTTTTTTCCAAATAAGTGATGAAAAATTCTCTCAAAAAATTCATGAAAACATAAACTTATCATCACCAACAATGAATTTCATTTCGAAAACAAAGCATGTACATTTTAAGTACATGTGAGTTGAGTGACTTTACTGCAATCAACAAAATGTCAGTTTAATATTTAAACCCAATTACTCAATGAGAGGGAACAATTCCAATGCAATCAATTGTAGGCCTAACTATAAGTAAGTTAAAAAATAATGCATCAGAAAATTGAATTTCTTCAAAAAATGTCAGAGTTGGATCTGTTTCATCATCATTTGCATTTAAAATTGTTTACCAAATCGACAGATAAAATAATTAAATTTAACTAAAGAGTACAGTAAGTCAGGCCTACGGTAGTTTTTGTACGTTAGTCAATTTTTACTCAAAAAGTAATAATTTGCATCTAAAATTAAGTATAGCAAAAATTAATTTACTGTTTTAAAAGCTGATAAATTCAACAGTAAACATAATTCCACTTACTGAATTGTGTCATTACTAATTATTTGATCAGAGGAATACATTTTCAGTGCAGAGGCAATATATCTAAGGCCTAAAGGCAACTGTACTTTAAATAAAAGTTATGTTTAATGGACATTTATAACCGTAAACTTAACAGAAGTGAAGTTAAGCACACAACCTTGGCAACTTACAACTTATTTAATAAAACACAACACAATAAACTCCGTCCGAACTCCACCATGCTGCACTAATATTTTACAAAAGTATGCGTCACAGTTTGAAGGGTAGGGAAGCGCAAGTAAAACTAATTGAATATAGGAAACTGAAGACAAGATCTCACCTCAGCTGGCAGGTGCAGGTAGTCGCGCAGGTATCTGATGCCTTCGTTTGTCAGGTACCAGTAGAAGTGCCGCCACGCAAACTGTTCATTCACGTAGCCTCTGGACTTCAAACTCTAAAACAATGTCAAAACTAATTTTAAAATGTTTCATGTAAGGTTAAAATGACAATTCACACTGGTAAGAAATAGCTGATGGCAATGATCATGTGATCATGTGTGCTATGTTATGCTATTTTGCCGATTCAGAGAAAAACTCCCGAGGTGATATTCTAGAGTTAGAGTAGATGCTATCTAGTGATTATTAAGTCAAATTAAAAGTGGATTTCATCAAGTCTATAATAACAAAAAATGATGAAAATGCAACGGTCACTCACATACATAAATTTGTGCCTTTTGCTATATATATGTTATACACGGTAGGCGTCTATCGTTTTTGCAATGGGGCACAACAGGCTAGGTCAGTTCATAATAAATATGCCGGTTTATCATAGGCCATACAATTAATCACAGCACATCAAAGTTTAACATTTGATGCAAGGTTAAATCACTTTACAATAATTATTATTTGTTGCATGTAATAACATGTTACCGATTGCACAATGTGTGTTAGCTCAGAAAAAGGACTAGGTGCAATCTAATCCGCACCGGTTAAGACACTTCAACACTGTTCGCTAGCAACATCTGGCAGTCCCACACTCAGCAGGTGTAGCACAACAAGCCAGCTGATAGGGCTCTTAGGTTCCAATATATTCCACGTTATTTCATCCAGGAAAAGGGGAAAAATATCCGATGTGTTCTAAAAGAGTAATTTAACAACCAACCTATAAAATTAATGGTTGTAAGAACAAACGTTCTTATGTAATGAATAGTTCTACACCTAACTCATGAGCCTACTCCAGATTTAACGCTTAACTATTATTTATTTTTCATCAATCTAAGTTTGTATAGCATACTAGGCCTACAACAAAACATAAAGAAGTGTTAAGCCTGGAAATGTTACCTGCATAGCCTTGATGACCTGGAGATTTGGGATGGTCTCCAGTTCCGGATGCTTAGGAGCGTGGAAGTCCTTCTTAGCCACCATGACACCCTCTTTGAAAAGGTACTCATAGATTGCCACACGGTTCTTCTTTGGCATCAACATTCTAAAAAGATACCACCAACAGCATGAGTTAATGGCTACTTGACTGCTTTGAGTGTTGATTTTGTTATCGGGAAAACTAATTTTTGACTACTATTAGCTTAGTTAGGCTACCTCTTTTAACACGTTCAGTGCGGCGCGCCGGATTTCCAGCGGTTGCCTAACAAGGAAACAAATGCAATTTTCCTGAATATATACGATTAACGGCGTGACTGTGTTAAAAGTTTAATGTTGAAAAGTGGATTTTTATAATATAATGCCTACATTGTTTATTACGTTGGTACCTAATACAAATCATATTACATTGATGAATTAATTTGAACTTACTGTATGTATAATTCACCGTGTAGCCTACCTTCACCAAGTTGAACTTTGTGTTAAAAGGGTGTTAATTATGATAATGACTATTTGCAATATTAAGGCACTTTGCATTTGCCCGGCCCACATCACTAATCACTAGGCAGATTAATAACCTGTCCTACAGATATATTAGAGAATTTCCTAAGGAAAAGTGAACTATTAGCATGACACGCAGGGTGAAACTTAAGCTCGGGACCATCATAAATGTTCCTAACGTGACTCCCTGAACACGTTTTGGAGGGTCGTTCAAAATTATATAAACTTTGCATATATAACTTATACCTGTATATGTATATGTGTGTGTGTGTTTGCACTCTAGCAGTCATATTTTTGGTCTGATTTGCTTCAAATTTGGCAGGGACATTCCTTTCTATAATCAGTTAGACAAATTTGTTATGCAAAACAATCAGAAAACTCTAACCCCCATTTTTGGGTATTAATTTTTAAAATTTTGAGTTTTTGGGCCCAAAAAGAGTCAGAAACCCCCAGATATAAAATTATTACATAAAAAAAGGAAGTTAGTGAGGCGAAAGTTTTAAGCCCTCTCTCATCATCCTAGCACAAATATTTATCGAGTTATTAAAGAAAATGTATATCGGCTAAACACAGTACGTTGTCTTTATGGGGATTTTAGATTACAAAAGCCTATTATTCATACGCTGGTGTATTTTTATGATCCCCATCAACCTCACGTCTACCTTCAATCCTGAAAAGACCTTCTCCTAACCTTATAATGCATAATATTGTATTCCCAGCATTGCAGGTAAATGAAACCAGTAAGTTAGCTTCAGAGCAGCAACAAAAAAATTTCAGATTTTGATAAAAATTGGAATAAAAGTAGCCTATGTTTTATCACTGATTTTGTTTTTTAAAAGTTGTGAAAATTCAATTAAGTCAGCGTGCTGCGTGCAAACTCGTTTACCATTTTGTTGTATTACTGCTATAAACTGATAGTGTTATTGTTTTTCCTAGAGCAATATTGCAGGGCCTAACTTATTGTAGTTTATGTTTCTCATGTTATGTTTAACCAATGTTTTCGCATGAACTCTGATTTGTACCTATGCTTATGAGTTATTAAGTTGTATTTATAAAATGGCTCTGCCTTTAGCTAACACTCAACAGGAAGCTGTTCTGTTTAAAATGAAAATAATCAAGGGAATAGCCAAGTGGCTGAAACATTACATTACCGTGCCAATTTAGGTCAAATAATGGTAAGATTAACAATGCCAAAATATTAACTATGAAACTAAAACACTATAAAATAACGAAGGAATAACACAAACAAACAACAATATAGACTAAGTATAATAACCTATATAAACTAAAAGCAAGATATAAATAAGTTACAGGAACATTTCCAATAAAGTTAACTGACAGTCTGTTATTGCCGTCACCATGTACTTAACAAACCATGACAAATTAAAAGCAAAGGTCACAAAACATTCTAGGTCTAGGCCTACATTAGGGGCAATTAAGTTAACTGACAGTCTGTTATTGCCGTCACCATGTACTTAACAAACCATGACAAATTAAAAGCAAAGGTCACCAAACATTCTAGGTCTAGGCCTACATTAGGGGCAATTAAGTTAACTGACAGTCTGTTATTGCCGTCACCATGTACTTAACAAACCATGACAAATTAATACCCCCGTCGCAGCAAACCTGCGTACTTAGCGAATTTCCAATGCATTTATATGTTTCTAACTCCTACATAAAGCCACTTACCAACTTTCACAAAAATACATTTATAAATGAGTGATTTATAACATTTTATTTATTCTCCATAAGAATAACATTAGGACTGAGTACGCAGGTTTGCTGCAACGAGGAAGATAAGAACTGAGTTTTTATGCAATTATCAATATAACTGAACCAGGTGAAGCTACATTACCAAGTTTTATTAATTTATGTTCATAATTAAGGGAGATATAAAACTGTACATATTCTCCATAAGAATAACATTAGGGCTTGATATGTGTGTTTGCAAGAAACTCTTTTATTTAAATCTTAGGAAAAACACTTGTTAACTACTTTATTTTATTTATATTTAAGGAAAACACACTTTACTCTTGTTACATATTGCTTGTATGAACTCTATATTATATATTTCTATTCACATTTAATTTGTCAAATACAGTAATGCAGAGCGAGTGTTGCTGGGCCCAAAAACACTCGTGGATCTCTGATTTAGTTGTGGGTTGCTTGAAAGAAAAATCTGATTGCAAGAAACTATTTTATTTAAATCTGAGCAAAGACATTACAACATATACATATTTAAATTAGAGCCGGAAAAGAGTATTTTAAATTAATGTAAAATGGATCACCTTAGAGGTTATGGCTTTGGTCGATTTCTGGCCTTTTAGTTTTAATATTTTTTGTATTTTGTGTTTAAAATAATCAAAAGCAGTTCTCGTTAAAGTATCAAAATGTGGTAATCAGGAATTCCTAGTTAATCAAATGGCGGTTTATTAAAACAAGCGAGTGGTCGGGAATAAATAACAATATATAAGTCCTCCTAACTAAGCCTCCTGACCTCCGACACACTCTATCCTCCTATATCTTTTTACCACCAAATTAAATTACACATTCAAATGATCCATGATTAGCTTATTTAAAATCTGTTGTGGATCCTGATCTGAGCTCTGAACTGCAGATTAATTAATTTTACTCTCTTTTTTTTGAAATCAACCAAACAGTAACACTCTGCTATATAAGTACTAAATTTCCTAGAATTTTGGATTCTACTTAATTTCCAGCTCTTACAATTATTTTAGATTTGAGACAATGTAATTGAATTTAAATATTTTTCAAAGGTATTCTTGCTTAATATAAATTAATTCTTGTACAGAAAATACGTCTTTAAGTTAAATTATAACAAATAGAGAGTTACCTTAAATGATTTGTGAATATGAAATTACATCAAATAATTAACAAAGATAAATGAATTTAAACTTAACAATTATTAAACTTTGATTAATACCAGTTATGACATGTGCTCTATGAAATATGACCAAGTATGTAAAACTAATAAATATTACTTACATGAACATTGTAGAAAATTACATACACAAAACGCTCACAATATAAATACACTGTAACACTACTAATGCACTTAATACTAATAATACCAGTTGTTTAATTTATCCCCAGTAAAACGACAAGAATGGCAGTGTTAAAACCTGCTCTTAGCACGTGTAATTTTGAAAAGTTTTAATTAATTAATTAATACTAATGCGTGATTGTACCGCGAATTTCGGCCTTTTCTTTTAAACAATTCGCGAAATAGAGAACGTATGGGATGCACCCCGTTGACAAATCGAAGAACTTTTGTAATTGGCAAATAAACGCGGTATTGAATTTAGAAAAAGGTTTTAGATGATGTTACACCGAATAGTTCCGAGCTAAGAGAACGAGAAGCCGCAGTCGTCCAGTTTTATGAGCGAGGCGGGTCACGTGACTGCATTGTTGTCAGTTCCTCCTGTACGCGGTAGTGTCTTCTAGATGTTTCTGATATGGCGGCAAGTTTGAGTTTGAACTTGTAACAGGCTGAGTATGCAGATTAGCTGCTATGGGGATATTCAACAACAAATTTATTTTTTGTGCAAATATCAATATACCAGTACAACATGAAGCCACATACCAAGTTTCATCAATATACATTCATAAATAATCGAGATATCAAATTTTAGCGAATATCCCCTATTGGGAAGAAGCTATTACCGTAGTCGGCATGGTAAGACCTAGGCCCGAGACCATGATAACTTTTCGTTTTGAGGTCCCCAGACCCCAAAAACACCATTCGTTCGAAACTGTATATATATATATGTGTCCGTGAGCACGATAACTCTTGTAAAAATTATCCGATCTTGATGAAATTTGGTATAAACGTGTAAAGTAACATTTATGACTTTAAGTTCGAAAACCAGCCAGATCGCTTTATCCAAAGGGGTATTTTGGGGGGGTTTTGTACCCCAAAAATGGGTTTTTTGAATTTTTTACATATAATTTTGGAAATAGTCAAATTTTAGTTATTACCATTGGATTCAGTTTTTATCATTGGCTTAAAAAAACACACAATTTGGTATTTTGATCATTTCTCTACGTCAATTAGTTACCGAGATATTGAAAGTGCTAAACACAGTACGTTGTCTAATGTTATTCTTATGGAGGAAAAGAAAAATTTGATATCTCGCTTATTTATGAACGTATACTGACGAAACTTGGTATACGGCTTCATCTGGTTGTGGACCATTGATATTTGCTAAAAAAAAAACAATTTTTTGCCAAAGGCTCCCGTAGCAGCAAACCTGCGTACTCAGCCCCATGTTATTCTTATGGAGATTAAGTTAGTGTTATCTCCCTTAATTAGAAAATAAATTAATGAAATTTGGTATGTGGCTTTACCTAAATGAGTTATATTGATATTTGTATAAAACCCCATTTTTTGTTTTCCTTCCTTCAGCAAACCTGCATACTCAGCCGCCATGTTATTCTTATGGAGAATAATTAAAATGTCATAAATCGTTTATTTATGAATGTATATTGATGAAACTTGGTATGTGGCTTTATGTGGTATTAAGATACATATATATGCATTGGAAATTAGCTGAGTACGCAGGTTTGCTGCTACGGGGGTATTATTTATTCTCCATAAGGATAAAATTGGACAACGTACTGTGTTTAGCACTTTGAATATCTCTACAACAGTTGGACGTGGAATTACAATTTAAACACCAAAATGATTGTTTTATGGAGCTGAAGTGATTGGTAAAAGCAAATGTTAAGATTAAAGTAAAATTAACTGAGGAAAAGCCAAAAACCTTTTTCCCATAAGATTAACATGGAAGATTTTATGAGCAGGTTTTTTGATTGTTTCCGCAACCACTTAACCTAGGTTAACAATTCAAAATACTATATCAGTTGTTTTTTTAAGCTGTATAACATGGTCAAAACCAAAATTAAGTGTTTTAAAAGTTTTAGGGTGAAAAATACAAAAAAACTGATTTTTGGACAATTTAAAACCCCCATAAACCCCCCTTTTTCCATGGTCCGATTTTTCTGGTTTTCGAACTTAAAGTCATAAATGTCACTTTACACATTTGAGCCAAATTTCATCAAAATCGGACGTTTTTTACTCAAGTTATCGCATTCACGGACAAATATATATATATATATATATTATAACAAAACCTCCTTAGCCTATGTTTTAATTTAACTACCTTGCTTTACATAACCGTAGCCTAGATACTCAATGATTAGTCCAAAATATACAATTACATCATAGTTAAATTTATTCAAGAAAAACAATTTAAAAATATTGAACAAAATTACAGTTAGGGCCTATTGAATTATAGCTACAAAATTATTTTTACAAATATCTGCTCCGACTCTCAAATGTAAGATATGATGACTCTTAATCTCAAGGGCGGTTCTTTGCCATGGCACATAAAAATGATAATTATCAAAATTTTAAATAACCTTAAATAAAATATCTAATAAAACAAAATTGAGTTTCCTTTTTTAGCGGCAGCTACCAAACAAAAAGCTTTGCTGAGATGGATTTAACTTAGTATTTCCTCATGTTGAAATCTAATTTTCAAAAGTCTTTTACCTTGTTTCAAAAGTTCTCTTGTTTAAGTTGGAAAATTTAGATAAATACAATTAAATTAAAGATAGTTTGCAATTAGTTTAGATTAAAATTTAAAAGATTCAAATGGATTAAAATATGATTATTTGGTTCAATATAATGTCTCTCTTCTTCAGCTTCCCCTTTCACCACCACTTTTGATTTTAATTTTTCTCACTTCCTTTTCACACAAGAATCACCACTGCACACTAGATCTTATTCACTACTATCACTTTTTCCAAACTTGTCATACTATATGTAAACCATTTGGTAGCTGTTAATATCACGTTAATAGTAAAATAAAATCAATAAAAAAACACTATTTAATTTTAATATATGTTACATTTCATATAACAAAATTATCAATTTGTGAGAGAAAATATTCACTTACAGAGTTTATATGCCTAATATAACTACAATTGTTATTTTCTTGCCTTTACATTAAGTAACCTCAAAATTATGATTTCTTTTATACTATTAATTAAGATTCAAAAGTATTATACAAATCATATACATTATAAAAATACTCAGAGAAGTGACAAAATGTGCTACAATATAACAATATCATACCTCTATGGCCTCTTTATGTTTTACATCTTATCCTCACTCTATTGCCTTCTGAATTGGCTCTGGCTGTCAGTTCAGTTTGAGAAAACATTTCACTTATAACAGTCCCTAACCTTACATAATATTTTAGCATTTTCATTTCATTTCAAGCTTTAAATAAATAGGCCAATCTGTACCATTTGGGTTATTAACTTCTTCCCTACATATTAGAAACTGTTTTTATACTACACTGTCTTTTTAGTTTGTTGGAAATATAATTTGGCTAGTATGAAAGGCTAAATTTGGTTCTGACAGATTGATTAGATGGGTAGTCCTAGCTTGTTATGAAATACTTAATGATATGTAGGCTTAATGTTTCTTAAAAAAAATACATTTACATAAATTCTAAGGTTAGCACTCCTAAACTGTTCAACATTTTGAAAAGAATAATCTTAGGTAGGTACAATTTCAGTTAGGGCCTAAGTTTAGAAGCAGGTTTGTACATAGATGTTACATAAAGTTGTTTCAAATGTGTAGGCTAATTAGAAGTAAATACTTAAAAACATTTAGGCTATGTATGTACTGTTATAATGCCCCCTCATTTATTTGTAAAAGGAGTTTACGAATTGCACAAATAAATGATTAAACTGGTTGGAAAACTAGGTCATATCAATCTATACAGTAGTTCTTGCTGTAGGCTAATATTTCATTTGTAACTATAACTCTATTTACACTAAACATTTATGGAAAGTAAAACATAATGGTAATAAACATTTGATGAAAACATTACTAAATAAAAACTAACTTATTTACAAAATCTTGAAATAAACACTGCATAGGCTATGTCCTACCTACTGCTGTTGTTAGGGTCAAACACCTTGTAGGCCTAGTCTTTCTTTTAAATGTTCACTTATACTGACTTCAATAATCCTTCGTTCACTGGTGAATGTCTTTACAGTTTGCATTTAAATCCACTTTCACTTAAATAAGCGTCCTTTTATTTTTTAAACTAAAAACTTGGCAACTTGTTACACATGTAGGCTCATCTAACTCTACTTAAACATGATTGACTAACCAAACTAAACTAACTATTTACAATGTTCTGAATCTTTTAAGACTTGAAATATTGTAGGGTCCCTTCATACATAGGCTAAATTTATTATATAGGCTATTAAATTTTATTTCACAGACTGAATTTATCTGAATTTATGTCTTTGTATCCATACAGCAAGTTTATTTAAATTTTCCCCTCTATCAGAACTTAACTAAATTATTACTTCCATTTTTTAATCTATTAAATTGTAATTTATTACTCCGTCTTCTTCTTTATCTTCTTGATTTTGATTACATTGCTTCCAACTCACATCTTCTCCTCCGAACAGCTGGCATTCCAATCCTAATTTATTAATCTTCTCAAACTTAACTTTGTTTATTTTAGGATTATTATTATTCTGGTTTTGCCTATCGCTCTGCGATTCATTACTATTTATATTTATTTCTTGTACACTGGCACTATTATTATTTGCACTAATATTACTCATATTAGCTTTATCATTATTAATTATTATTATCTCTTCTTTAAAATTTAAATCAATACCTAATGCTTTCAAAGCATCCACTCCTAAAATAACTTCTTGTATGAGAGACGGAATAATCAAATACTGTAGTTCCTTTTCACAATTAAGTACACAGCTTTTTATTAAAATTGTCTTTCTAATTCTTTTGGACTTTTGGCCCGTTGCTGTGATTATATTCATGTTTGTAATAGGGAAAGTTTCATAGGGTTGTAAATTTATTCTATTTAATTCAAACCAGTCTTCGTTTAAACAATTTACGGTTGAACCAGTGTCGATTAATGCAGTTGCTTCTACATTATTTAACTTAATTTTAATTTCAGGGCAAGATATTCTTTTAATATTTTCAGTTTCGCAATTTTCTTCATTTAAAAGCCAATCTTTGTCACAGAATATGTTTGAAATTAGATTATTGAACGTAGCTTGATTATTTATCAAATTAGTATTATCTTCGGGATTATTATCATAATTACGCGCCAAAGGATTTAAATAATTACTTAATGAAGGTTTTTCAATATTTACAAATCCCGATTCTGTGGAACCTTCGGCGCTTACAGGTTTCCCTGTGTCGGACTCCCCCTCTGAACTTGTCCTTGAGGTCTACTGTCGTGTTCTCTGTTAGGTGGTCTATTATTATTTGTAGGTCCCTCGGAGTGATTCCTATTGTCTGTAAATCTTGGGTTATTATTCCAATTTTGATTTTGCCTATTGTTGTTTTGACGATTGAATTCAGGTCTTCTGTTATCAAAATACTGGTCATTATTATAATGTCTTCTCCTTGGTGGGTTTCTCCTGTCATGTCTCTCGTCCTGTCGATCGCTCCACATTCTGTCGTTCCTTTGGTGGTCTCCTTGGTTTCTGTAACGCAGTTGGCTGTTTTTCTCGTCTAGGTCTTCCCTGGCTAAAAGTTTTTCAAACCCTCTAATAGTACACACGTTCTGTACTCTCCTGGCATCTTGTACACGATCGCTGAATTGTTCGCTCAGAAATTCGACGATTTCTTGTTCCTGCATTTGTGGAGTCATGTTTTTTAGAGTAAGTACCCTATCAATAAAGTACTCGGTTCTAGTGAGTTTTCCCCCAGGTCTATATTTTTCGAGTTCCAATCTACGTTTAATTCCCCGTTGTATGTCAGTGTTCCAATACTTCTCTAAAATAGCCTTTTCGAAATCGTCCAATGTCTTTATGTCAAATTTAATGACTTGCCACCATCTTGCAGCACTATCTTCTAATACGTTTTCTAGAATGTCTTCAAACCTAACTTGATCTTTGCCTCTTCGGTTTTCCAATTTTTCGATGTGCCGTCGAAATCGATTGATAAATTCTACTGGGTTTCTTTCTCGTCCATTGAATTTTAAGTTAGGGTCGTTTGTTTCAGTTCCCTGGCATGTAATGTAAATTTCTTTACTGCCCCCTAAGTTTGGATTTTGTGAATTCCTTTCAACCTTTTCTAACTTTTCTTTAATGTGGTTCGTGTCCTCTTTTAAGTTCTGAATGTCATCTGTCGTCTTAGTAACACCTTCCCTAATTTCTCTTAGATCGTGATTTATGTTTGTGAATTTCGCCTCAGTGAATTCTTTAAATTTTTTATGTTCGGAAATAGATTTTTGGTTTTCCTTTTTGCATGATCCTACTTCTTCATGTAAATCCTTTGTAAGTGTTTGACATATGTTTATACTTTCTTGAACACATTCTTCCTTGGTATTGTTGTAAATTTCCCGTTGCCTAGCCTCAAGTTCACCAATCTTTTGGTCAATAGTCTGGATTATTTTTTCATTGTTTGTTTCAATTTGTGCAACCATTTCCTGGTGTAGTTCTTGCGTGATGTTCGTTATTTTTGTTTGAATTTCGGCTAGCTCTAATTTTTGTGTTTCGAGTGTGCCTAAAATTTGATCTTGGGTTTGGTTTAGTTTTTGTTCCAAATTTTGTTGGTTTTGTTCAAATTTTTGTTCAATTTTCTGTTCCATCTGTTGTAGGAATTTTAATATGTTCCCCAAGTCTGAGTCGGTTTTATGTGATGTTGTTGGTGTTTGTGGTGTAGTATTAGGGTTTTCTGGGTAGTCTCCTCTGTCAAGTCCTGTATCGTCTGGGTGTTCTTCCGTTTCGTATGTGTGTTCTAGTTCTGTATTTTCGATCACAGTTGTGTTATCTGTAGTGTCGTCTTTTCCTACGTATAATTTTTCTACGCCTAACCCATCCACGTTCCTATCTCCGCTCCTTTCCCTAATTTGTGACCTAGTCCTAGCTTTTTCTGTTTTCTTTGGGTTTTCTCGCAAGTTATACTGTTTTTCTTTCTTATCAGCCATATTTTAATGTAAAATTGGTAAATAATCAAAATAATTAGTAGTTCAATGTAGGCTAAACTTATTCTTAGATTAATGAAGCTT
This sequence comes from Allygus modestus, assembly GCA_963675035.1. Lineage (NCBI taxonomy): Eukaryota > Metazoa > Arthropoda > Insecta > Hemiptera > Cicadellidae > Allygus > Allygus modestus. The sequence goes on from OY776112.1 coordinate 347,805,142, forward strand.
ATTATTTCCCTAACTTGTCTTATTATACACAACTTATGCTAATACTACTCTTAACTTAATGCTGAACCGCAAATTAATAGCCTACTCCAATGATTATTTTCTCTCTTAATTAAGTTACTATTTTTATCTGCCTTGGCAAATCCCCTTCACAATGTGTTATGAAATAATTAAATTTAGTTTAATAATATAGTATTAGTTAAAATACTATTCTGTTCTAGGCTACTGTCCCTAAATTTCGTGCCACGCGTTGGAGCGCCAAATATAACAAAACCTCCTTAGCCTATGTTTTAATTTAACTACCTTGCTTTACATAACCGTAGCCTAGATACTCAATGATTAGTCCAAAATATACAATTACATCATAGTTAAATTTATTCAAGAAAAACAATTTAAAAATATTGAACAAAATTACAGTTAGGGCCTATTGAATTATAGCTACAAAATTATTTTTACAAATATCTGCTCCGACTCTCAAATGTAAGATATGATGACTCTTAATCTCAAGGGCGGTTCTTTGCCATGGCACATAAAAATGATAATTATCAAAATTTTAAATAACCTTAAATAAAATATCTAATAAAACAAAATTGAGTTTCCTTTTTTAGCGGCAGCTACCAAACAAAAAGCTTTGCTGAGATGGATTTAACTTAGTATTTCCTCATGTTGAAATCTAATTTTCAAAAGTCTTTTACCTTGTTTCAAAAGTTCTCTTGTTTAAGTTGGAAAATTTAGATAAATACAATTAAATTAAAGATAGTTTGCAATTAGTTTAGATTAAAATTTAAAAGATTCAAATGGATTAAAATATGATTATTTGGTTCAATATAATGTCTCTCTTCTTCAGCTTCCCCTTTCACCACCACTTTTGATTTTAATTTTTCTCACTTCCTTTTCACACAAGAATCACCACTGCACACTAGATCTTATTCACTACTATCACTTTTTCCAAACTTGTCATACTATATGTAAACCATTTGGTAGCTGTTAATATCACGTTAATAGTAAAATAAAATCAATAAAAAAACACTATTTAATTTTAATATATGTTACATTTCATATAACAAAATTATCAATTTGTGAGAGAAAATATTCACTTACAGAGTTTATATGCCTAATATAACTACAATTGTTATTTTCTTGCCTTTACATTAAGTAACCTCAAAATTATGATTTCTTTTATACTATTAATTAAGATTCAAAAGTATTATACAAATCATATACATTATAAAAATACTCAGAGAAGTGACAAAATGTGCTACAATATAACAATATCATACCTCTATGGCCTCTTTATGTTTTACATCTTATCCTCACTCTATTGCCTTCTGAATTGGCTCTGGCTGTCAGTTCAGTTTGAGAAAACATTTCACTTATAACAGTCCCTAACCTTACATAATATTTTAGCATTTTCATTTCATTTCAAGCTTTAAATAAATAGGCCAATCTGTACCATTTGGGTTATTAACTTCTTCCCTACATATTAGAAACTGTTTTTATACTACACTGTCTTTTTAGTTTGTTGGAAATATAATTTGGCTAGTATGAAAGGCTAAATTTGGTTCTGACAGATTGATTAGATGGGTAGTCCTAGCTTGTTATGAAATACTTAATGATATGTAGGCTTAATGTTTCTTAAAAAAAATACATTTACATAAATTCTAAGGTTAGCACTCCTAAACTGTTCAACATTTTGAAAAGAATAATCTTAGGTAGGTACAATTTCAGTTAGGGCCTAAGTTTAGAAGCAGGTTTGTACATAGATGTTACATAAAGTTGTTTCAAATGTGTAGGCTAATTAGAAGTAAATACTTAAAAACATTTAGGCTATGTATGTACTGTTATAATATATGTATATATACACATATATATAAATTTGAATGAATAGTGTTTTGGCTTCTGGGGACCTCAAAACAAAAAGTTATCATGGTCTCGGGCTTAAGTCTCACAATGAGACCTACGGTAATAGCTTCTTCCCTACAGGGGAAATTCGCTAAAAGCAAACGTCACCAAACATTCTAGGTCTAGGCCTACATTAGGGGCAATTAAGTTAACTGACAGTCTGTTATTGCCGTCACCATGTACTTAACAAACCATGACAAATTAAAAGCAAAGGTCACCACAAGCATTCTAGGTCTAGGCCTACATTAGGGGCTCAACAAAAGAGATGAAGTAAAATATCCAGCAGCAATTTCGTGCCCAGACAACCCTATATTAAATTAATAAAAACATTACTTTACCTTAAGTGATCGGAATTTGGGCGGTTTAGCCTACCTTAATTAAAAGCCTAGAGAAAAAAAATTACCTTGGGACACTAAGTTACTTCTATGGTAGACCGGCTGTATTTGGTTATGGTTTACCTAAGCCAGTGAGATTTCAGGCAATAAAAACTTCTCCGACTAAAATAATATTGACTGATTCAAGCAGCTTCAAGTCCCACTAACTTAAGATCATTACTAGCCATGATTGACATCACCACTTAAGCTGGGTTTTCCTAGCTGCAGAACTTTTCAGCAGCGGAACGCGGAGAGCGGAGTACACTGGCATCTCCTTATCATGTAATCAAATAGCGCCGTTTTCCTAGAAAGCTGAATTGTTCCGCGCCGCACCTTGGATTTGATTACATGAGGAGGCGCCAGCGTTCTCCGCTCTCCGCTGCCGAAAAGTTCCGCGCCTAGGAAAACTCAGCTTTAGATACAAAATTAGAGATGACTTGATGGCTTTGTAAACTAATGGAAAAAAAACCCCTTTAGGCTTAACTCTGACTAACTAAATTAGGCTATAGAACAAAGAGAAAAGTACAATAGGCTAGGTCTATCCTAGTAGAACAGCCAATATGGCTGGAAGAATGAAAATTCGTCATGAGTTTGTCTAGGACAGTACAATGTCTGCAATAGCCTGATTCCCCCTTCTTGAAGATGCTAGGGATCTACCTCCCTGCTCACTAATTTTGTCAGACGATTAATTTCTTTCACATCACATACTCCAATTCCAAAACGTTGTGCGTTTGTGCCACATCCAAACCTAGCTTAACAAATCCTTAAACAGTCACATTAAGAAATCACAAACGCTATGTCCTTCCCCACAATGGAGGATTTTGACCCAACCTAAGGATTTTAACCTAAAGTCTAAGGAATAGTGAAAGGTATCAAATATAGAGTATGTACCCTGTTGTTGGCCCTGCTCTTAACAATGGTTTGTTTACGTTTAAAGACAGAAATTATAATTGTTTTTAAACATTAAAAGAGAGCCAGCCTTTGTTTCCCCGTGGATTTATGGTACATATTGCATCAAAGCAAGTGGCCTCTACTAACATTATATGCTCCGATAGCAGAACTGCAGGTCAAGTTTATGGGTGAATGTCAAATGGAGATAAAATTTAAGTCCCAAAGCTAAACCAGGTAATATATTATACCTTATAAATATTTATCATTTTAGCTTAACATTATATGAATGTAAACCTATAAAAATATAAACAACACAGTGTATTAAAGTATTTTTAAAAAAAACCATCTGTGTGTTATTTGTCCCGTTGCTCACTGTCCCCAGAACAAATCACGTAAATATTGTTAGTAATAACTTTCAAACACAAAATTAAAACTTGTACCTATTATTATTATTATATACACCCATAAAGAATAGCGTGTTGGAAATTAAATTATTTAATTTCCATTCGTAAAAAAATGGTGATTTAATGTGGTTTTTATCTGTCCCCAGACCAAAATAGGAAATGGGAGGGGATTTTTATTTCCCAGTCACTATTGGCAGCCGTGCTCTTGTATTCCCGCCGAGCTTTGTATTACATTGTTGAAGTCTTGTTGTTCAAAGTGATCCGTGATTCTATGTTAATTTCTTCAAAGTTATGGTGTAAATTAATAAAAATATCAGATTTTTGTATGGTAAAGCACTCACGTGTAGTAATTAATTATGTTTTGGAAATAACAAGACAGGTTTTGCGTAATGTTGAAATGATTCACAGCAAACTTACCTCAAAGTTTCGAAACTTCATTTCAACATCGCAATTTGATGTAATACGCCATTGAGTACGAAATGCCCCGTCGCTGACGCTACCGACGACAAAAACGTGAGCGACGCGACAAAACGTCGGTGACGAGGTACAAAGTTACTTAAAAATAGTTAATAATGTAATCTTGTTGAACAAATCATAAATGTTTTGCTTTATTACATCTTACCTTGCTATATTTATGTTAATAATTTATTATAAACAATTTTAATTAATGTTTTAGACCCTGAGTCGTTTTTATAACTATGAATGTCGGTTTTATTGCCTTAAAAAAACAATTAAACTTGAACAACATTATTTTCATATTCCTTAATTATTATATTGTAATATAAGCATAGTTCATTAATTAAGAAGGCTATATGCAATAAATTAAAATCAATTCTTACCATACTATATTTTGATGATATTATTTCATCACATAACAACTCCTGTTAATTTGAATTAGTTTAAACAAAAGTTATGTAAATAGACTCTGTATATTAGACTGAAACATTTGTAATGGTAACAACTAGAAGTGTTTGTTATGGTTTAAGTCCCAAGTATTGGATACATTTTTTAAGGTAAGAATTTCATCTTTAATTTTTTTATTTTTACATTACTCTTTTACTGTTTTCTGTTTCAACTTAAAACACCACTTGTAACTAAACATAAAATAAAAATGTTTCAGCATAGTTTACAATCCAAGATACAGTCCTTGCCGCGCTCCGTAGCTCACGCCACTTTTTTTACTTGTAATAAATATATCTTGAAATAATGGTGAGACCTAATTGACTTATTTCATTTTTAACATGACTCTCAATTGTGTAAACAAAGTCGTCCCTTGATACTAACAAAATTCAAAGTTTAATTAAATAAACAAGTTTTGTATTTCTGATAAATGCCAAAAGTTACCTTTCAATTGTTGTCTAAAATAGCTTAAGTATATCTTTTAGCCTATAATTAACCCTAGCAGTGGCCTAATGTTGAAGTGGGAAATGGCCAAGCAGATTTGGCGATTTTGCAAACCTTTTTTTGAAAATTCGTATAAATTCAACCGTACAAGTAAACCTAGCCAACCTCATATTCATTTTGACTGGAAAGAACAGGAGAATCTAGAAATACTAAAATAATAAAGATTCAGGAAAATGTTTTTTCGGTATAGTGAAAAAAAATTAAAAAAATAAATATTTTTTGTATAAATTTCAAAAACAGCCTCGGTGAAATTTTTTCTACGGATTTTTTATGGAAAATTCATTATATACATTTGGTAGACAATCTAATTCCCTACATAGAAATATATAACATGTAGTCAAAAGAATTTGTTTTGTAAGTATTAGGGGCATAATATAATAATAAACGGAAAACCGAAAAAAGCATAAACTGTACAGTGTTATATTGTGTTGTAAATAAGTCATGTAATATATGTATATACTAATATATATATATATATATATACATATTCGTAAAGCTAATGAAGTAAGGAATCCAAAAAAGTCATATAGTTGATGGTAAAATATTATTATCACTTATAAATACATGCAAATAAAATAATGTTTCGCTATTTTTACGTTTTTTGTAAACAAATATTTCACAATATTTAGTATATAACTCTTTTACCACATTTTTTACCCCTAAACCATTATAAACATGTTATAGTACATTCAATTCCCTAAATATAAATGTATAATACCTAGGGTAAAGTATTATTTGTATATGTGTTATGTAGCAACAAACAAATAGTCGCGGACTTGGCAAATTTGTGAAAAGTAGTATTTTTCAATGAGATCTTTGTAATCTGTATAAACATAAATAATGTCATATTATATCTATTTATTATTACTACAGGTATTTATAAACAATCAAATATACCTATATATATATATTTACATACACATAAGGTAGTGGCGTGTTATATACGAGATAACGTGCGGTCAATAGGCCTATGTAGGGGTTTACGAAATAATTGTTCTAAATTATATTAGGCCTACCCAATAATGAAAAAGAGATTACTGTTATATACACACAAACACTAAAAATCCGGAATAATACCTAATTCATAAATGATTCGCAGACAAAAATCATCTAATGCTTAGAAATGCATATACCAATGCCGCAATGGCGAACAACTTATCAAAACATATGAGGAATTGTTGAGTATCTGACAGGTGTTCTGCTAGGAGCAGTGCTGCCAACGGCAAAACTAAATTACTCTACATTTCTTCCTCTTCAAAATAACATATTATTTGACTAGTAACTATAACATACAATGCATATAAACGCGATTTTATAGTTCAACCAATTTGGTCGAATTGGCCATAATACAAAAAAAACAAAAACACCTGTTTTCAGAAAATCATATAACCTGTCCAATCGATATTTAATTCTAAACATTAATACCAAAATAAAGCGCAACTCTTCAGCTGTGTATTGGTACCAACCGCATCTTCCTGCGAGAAGAATTACCCGATCTGGGTAATTTCAAAAGTATCGTGTTTTGCCATTGTCAGAGCGTCGGCTGCAGCAATTGCGTTGTGCCAAAACTTCATTCAATTTGTAACAGTCGTAACATTGTTATACAGCTGCTACACGGTTCATTTATGTAATAAAATGAAAGTTCAGAATGTGATCTTTTGAATGATACATGTATTGATGACTTTTGAGTTTATTATTATTGGTTTATTAACGTTACAAAATTTTCTGTAGAGTTCGACCAATTTGGTTGATGGCCACAACAGGCGACATAAAAGTTCGACCAAATTGGTCGAATGGCCATGGCTAGGGTTAAAAAAACAACTTTCACATATGACAAGTGTAACGTTTGTTGCCACAGTTTATTTACAATTTCTAACTATATTAATATGAAAAAAATAAGTAATCATAGGAGTGGGAGATGATACAATTTTCATGAACCGCCTACACAAAAATGTATAAATTTTCAGCAACTCGATGAATCCAACAACATATTTATGTCACAGTGTACACAGAGATAAAGAGGAAGAATTTAAATTAGGCCTAACGATTGAGAAAAAAATTACCCTCTCCCCCCCCTTCCAAACTAATCATACACCATTGATCGACATCTTAGAAAACCAAGAAATTATCAATGTAACAGAGTGTAACAAGTTACGATCGACTGTGATAACAGGGATGAAGGGGAAGAATGTAAGCTAGGCCTAACGATTGAGAAAAAAGTTACCCCCTCCTCCACAGATCATACACCATTAAACACCTTAGACAACCAAGAAATTATCAATGTAATGGAGTGTTACGAGTTACGATCGACTGTGATAACAACTAGCTATAAAAAATCACATTGTCAAATGGCAGAACTTAAGAAAGGAATGATTGTGGAGGGATAACTTCCCACTCCCATCTTGCTTTAGCCTACCTACCTTGTTTGGGACCTTGGTTAATGAAATCCCCTTCATATGGAAGTTTCACTGATTAAACCAAAAATGTATGATTTAGCTTGTTTAAGGAAAACATACTATTTTATTCCAATCATACATATGAGAAACACCCTTTTATACAGAAGTGTCCTAGGTCCGAGTTCAGTAGTTAGTGCCCCTATTTATTTTGATCACTTTATTGGGATTAACCAATCAACATAACTTATACATAAATCTAAAAATGAGAACAATTTAATCAATTACGGCAAAACAATAATAGCCTACGAAATAAAAAAAACATAACCTCAAAATGAACCGAGAATTTACAAAGAATGGAGTATATGTGTAATCAATTGCAAAGGGAACAATACAAAATAAGGTATCTATATTTACTAAAATGTGTTCATAAATATAAATTAATAAACAGATTAACAAAGATATAAAAGACGAGTATTACCTGACAGCGTCTCGTTTCTCATGCACAGAACCGGAAAAGACCCTGAGTACTTGGCAGAGAAATATTCAATCTATACCATAGAGTTCATAGTATATATTTTAGAAACCTATTATATTTTATATGTGTATGTTATCTAAGAAGGGATAAGATAACTGAACTTTATAAAACATGGTCGACACATTAATATAGTTGTAGAGAATCATTATTAATACACAAAGGAAATTAAATACAAAAGAACGTTGGCTGGGTAGCACAGTGGTTAGCGCGCTCGCTTCATAATCTAAAGTTCATCAGATCGATCCTGAGCAAAATCCTGAGAATATTTTGTGAAGGTTCGATACTGGATCCAGCTGTCATTGGTCATTGGGCTATTAATTAATGATCATGGCTAAAGAATCAGTCGATTTTAGTCAGTCAAGGCTACAGAAGGCATCTCACTCATTCTTCATTCATCATTCGCCTTAAAATACACCCTAGTTGCGTCGGCGTCTTAGACACGTTTTATAATCCGGTATTATCAAAATGTCATTTTATGAAAAATAACCAAAACACATTTAGTAATACAACTCCGTCAAATAATCCGAGTAGAACAGATTACATATTCTCTCCACAACTGAGAGAACTCCGTCCTCGGTAAGGGGCCGACGAAATGTTCCTTTTGTCGTTTCAATATTAATATTGTTCACGATCCTGATTTTACCATGGCCAGTTATGATTGCAAAGTTTAGCCATGTGTTTCGTTTTTCAGTCACAGTTCAGTTAACCCTAGCCGTGGCCATAGGGCTGCGGTAGCTGTTTGGCTGTGTCGCCTTAAATAGCCAACAGCTGCCGCAGCCGTTCTGGGACCGATAATTTTGTAACGTAAAAAAAAAACACTAATAATCAACTCAAAAGTGAACATTATATATATATCATTCGAAAGATAATACTTTGAACTTTCATTTTATTACATAAACAAACCCTGTAGCAGCTATATAACAATGTCACGACGATTAGAAATCCAATGAATTTTTTTCGCGATGCGATTCTTGCAGCCGATGCTAGGAAAATGTCAAAACACGACTTTTTTGAGATTACCCAGCTCGGGTAATTTTTGTCGTGGGAAGTTGTGGTTGGTACCAATGCACTGCTAAACCAAGGGGCTTTATTTCGTTATGGATGGTTTGGACGAAATATTGATTGGGCAGATAATATGATTTTCTGAAAACAGGTGTTTTTGGTTTTGTTGTGGAATGGCCACACAGCTGCCACAATCGTTCCGGAAAATCTGATTTATACCCAGTGTAAGTTATAATTACTATTCAAAATATATATTATTTTGGAGGGTAAGAAATGCAGATCAATTTGTGCTCTGCCGTTGGTAGCACTGGTTGAAATTCATTGTCTCCCGGCTGTCTGCATTTCGAGGTATTTCTGCTCTGTTTACGTCTTGTATTTATATCCTAACCTACGCGTTTGCTATTTTTATTCATGACTTATTTATTACTAATTATGTTATTATTTCAGAGTTTTAGTGTTAGTGAAGTATTTGTGTGTATATAACAGTAATCATTATGCATTATATTATGCATAAATATTACTGAAGTGTGACAAATAGTGTTTATAAGTGTTGTGTTTACTCCTACATAGGCCTAGTGACCGACACGTTATCTCGTATATAATATGCCACAACCCTATGTATATGTACATATATACATTTTATTGTTTATAAATATTGTTTATTGTTTAGTAATAATATATAATATGACATTATTTATGTTTATACAAATTACAAAGATCTCAATGAAAAATACTGGGCTACTTTTCACAAATTTGCCAAGTACACGACTGTTTGTTTATTTCTACATAACACATATAAAAAACAATAATTCACCCTAGGTGTTTACATTTTTATGTAGGTAATTGAATGTACTACAACTTGTTTATATTTGTTTGGGGGTAAAGTATTTAGTAAAAAAGTTATATACTAAATAATGTGAAATATTTTTCTTCAGAAAACGCAAAAATATCAAAACATTCTTTTATACACATGTATTTATAAGTGATCATATTTTTTACCATCAACTATATGGCTTTTTTGGATTCCTTTCTTCATTAGCTTTACAAATATTATATATATAATTATTAGTATATACATGTATTACATGACTTATTTGACATCACAAACTAACACTGTACTGTTTACATATTTTTCCGGCTTCCGTTTATTATTTTATTACGCCACTAAAACTTACAAAATAAAATTCTTTCCCCCAACATGTTATATATTTCTATGTAGGGAGTTAGACTGTCTACAAAATGTATATAATGAATTTTCCATAACAAATCTGTAGACAAAATTTCACTGAGGCTGCTTTTGAAATTTCAAAAAATAAATTTTTGATTTTTTTATTCTTTTCACTTTATTGAAAAAATACCTTTCTAGATCTATATTATTATAATATTTCTAGAACCTCGTGTTCTTTCCAATCAAAATCAATATGATTTGGCTAGGTTTACTTCTACGGTTGAATTTATACGAATTTTCAAAAAAAGTCTGCAAAATCGACAAAATTAGGCTGCCACTCCACACTTACACCATTGGCCACTGCTAGGGTTAATTTTAACCTGATTTTAAATGTTAAAGCAGATATGGATTTGTAATTACATTTTCTAACTTTTTATATCAATAAAATTATGCTGTAACATTTCTTGTTTTTAAGATATTTAAGATTAAAAACTTTCAAAAACCGCCATTTTTTAACGGAGAGATTCTATAAAAAATATGTTTTTATAAAAAAGGTTATACCATCTAGGGTGTTTAACCAAAATTTGATTGAATTTGGTCAAGCCGAATTTAAAATATCAATTTTGTAGTAAAAACCACATATACAGACGGACAGACGGTAAACGAAGTCGTATAGACTAGTCATATAGCCCCCGGTTATATGACTATTTTTGACATAAGGAACAATACCCCAAAGTTATCAACATTAATTTGGAAACACCCTGTATAATTGACAATTCCACCGGTCCGGTCTTGGGAAACAATGGCAAATGGAAGGCCCGCGCTTATAGTTGCCGCTTGCAAAGTAAATTGGTTTTACATAATATATGTATAAATATATTGACTGCATCCCAGTAAAAGTGATTCTGTGTATAATTGACTCAGAATTCAGTGGGTCAATGGAAATGATTAAGTAGATGTGAATTAATAATGAACGCTACATCAACTAAAACGGTCTTTAGGTATTCATCTTTAGGGTTATTCTGGGTTTATGATCGCATAACACAGTCTTAAGGCAGTTTTTACAGATCTTTTGAGTCGCTCCCAGCAGCCTAATTCCCATGTGAGGTGCTCGAGGAAGAACAGAATTCGACTTATTTATTCCATGTCCAAAAAAGGTCTGTTGGATCTGAGTATTATTAATTTACTTTTAACATTCCGAAAATCCTTCTCAGTAGCCAATTTTGTTCAGTTGTCGGAAAATTTCTGATGGACATCAGGGTCGGATTTAAGCATAGGCATCATACTACATGGTCGCGTGCCTAAGGGGCCCGCACCACACGAGCAGCACATACAAAAGCCCCAAACAAGCAACAAACAAAAAAAAAGAAAAGAAAAAGATTACAATAATGTCACGTCACATAACTCTCAGTATTGAGCAAATTAGCCACTTCCATCAGGTGAATTTTACGAATAGACAATTAAACATGTAAATATGTAAATTCAGGACCAAGCAATATTTTTGTTTATTTTCAGGGTTCATATACATTTTGCTAAATTATTAAAATAAACAAATAATTATATACACAACTCGAGCGATAAATACAGACGTGCTGAGCTGCCACGATGATGCAATTGGGGACATCGGGCAAACGTTCTATGGGGGACCCAGAGACCCCGGGACCGAAGTTTTACTATCTTGGTATTTTTTTTTGTCGGAGCCCCCTAAAGGGCCTTCGTGGTGGCCTTGCAGGTACCGCGATTTCGGATTCGGACACACTATAGCTGGGACAAGACTTAGGATTGACGTCGCTTGCAAGATTTCCGACTCACATATCACTTTCAAGAAGAAACCTATATAGTGCAATTTTCCTTTTTGAATATACATTGAAGCCTCAACAGACTTCGAGCCTCAGGCAGGAGGATAACCATAGAAGGTTTTCGGGGGAGCCCATGCTGATCGCTGATAGTGGTGAGACCTCACTCAGACATTGTTGCAAATAGATGACTTGTAGTAGAGGGCAATGGCCGAAGGAATTTGAAAAGCTGATCTATGGAACCTTATGGAGACTTAATGAGGACAGCCAATTGGGTAGTGAGAGAGTGGGGAGAAAGAGAAGTTACTTCACAACTTCGATGGGGAAGAGGATGGAGTATCTGATCTGGTAGAGTTCGGATTCAGGTGCCGGGGGATTTATATCTACCGTACGTAGTGGCATTAGTAGTGATGCGCGATTGCGAGAGGTTAAAACAATCAAAATTTTCCTTCTCGAGAGGTTCCGCTTATTGATGGTGTCGATTGCTTAGCGAGAGGTTTGTACAATCAAAAGGGTTTCTCTCGATTGTTGCATTCGTTAACCTAAATCGACTGCTGCCGGCGCGCGGCGAGATTTAGAATCCCCTTACAGATGTGGATTGCATTTTTATCAGACTCTAAAAAATACTTTTTGCAAACAAGCCAACCGTAATTTAATTAGTTGTTTTTAGATATCTCGTTATTATTTCACCCTACGACAATATACACATCTATTCACTAAGTATTTTCAGGCCTCACAAATGTACAGCAACAAATAAAAACTAAATTGATTAATTTTGAATAATAGTTCAGTTTATTAAACTGCTGCTATGTACTTTTGGCTCAATTTTTAATTTTTGCCAAATCCTCTGAGCATTAAAAGTAAAAGTATGCTTATCTATATTTAATCATGATAAATCTTTGTTTCTACTCTCCATTAATAATTTAACGTATTATAAGTTATTTATTATTTTTTTAATTTTCACGGAATGAATGTTTTAAATTTACATTGTTTTATTAAATAACTTCCTAATGTACCAATTTGTTAAAACATCTCGGTGCAAATTTTGATTGTTCAATACACAAATATAACAGAAAGCAGGACGCAAAAATCTTGTTAAAATTCATTTCATTTATCGGATTCATATTTAGTTAACAAAACACAAAACACCTCACTAATAATTTTGACTGCCCAGTGCGAGAAAAGCTGCCTCGTCTAAAATAAAAAATTTCGCTAAAAACATCTCGGCAAGGACCTCTTGTTGCCGCGTCTAAACGAAACATTTCGCTAACACATCTGGGTAAGGACCTCTCGTTGTCGAAACGTTTCGATTGTAACATCTCGCAATCGTGCATCACCAAGTATTAGTTTAATAACTACACTGTCTCCTAGTCCCAACATGATATTAAATTATCCTATGGTAATCAACAGTAATACGTTTACTTTCCATCTTTGTTTTGTTTTTTTCTAAATTTAGTTTTGTATTTATACTGTGTCTTTGTAGTTTGGTAATATGTATTTCTCAATTGCAGTATTTTAATATACAAGATTCTTTCCCGGTGCATCTATTTAATTTAACCACCCCCGCCCCCATGTTCCCTAACAAAATAATGGCGCCCACATTTCTGGAGAAAATCGGTGTCAGAAATTATAGTGGGGGGAGAGGGGGCTTATAAAGTTCAACAATTAATTTTTACACAAAACCATATATTTTTAGTGAAATATATTTATGGTGATTAAAAAGAGCAATACTAACTAGATAATTTAGAATAACTAAAATAAAACTAAATTATCTTGAATTATTATTCCTCTAAAGACCCTAAATTGCGAAGAACATTGTTGACAAATTCAAAATTGCGGTTGTGAGGAAAATTTCAATTTCAATTAGCGGTTGCCACAAGTATTTGTTGTCTAATGTTATTGTTATGGAATATCAATCAATTTTCATTCCTCTCTTATTTACTGATAAATTTAATCAGACCTGGGTATATATGTTAAACTAATATTGACCAATAGAGGATACTGTTTTCGGAATATTTTGGTAGGAGGGATTTCTGCCCTTTAAACCACTGTGAGTAGAAAATTACTCTCTAATGCCTATAAATTTTCATATTTCTAAAGTTCATCATAAATAAATAATAAATATTATACTAATAATGAAAATCTTAAGACTTTAAGTACTCAACCATGGAAACCTAGTACTCATTCGTGTTAAACACTTTTCCAAGATGGCAGTGGGAGCACAGGGGGTGGAGTGGCCAACACTTTTTTCGTGTCACTATTAAACTAAAAACGTAAAAAAGTCCAGCACTACCAGACCTTTATTGTACGGTAAAATCTCTCCAATTGGACTATAACATAAACCCAAACATCTGTTTTGTCAAAACTTGATTATTTTTATACTTACTTAGAAATACATGTTTGAACAAATACTTCCTAAGAAAATCAGTACCTATCAATATTCAACTTTATTTATTAAAATATGATTGAAAAAATCAAATGAAATCTTGAGATCCATCTCCTACTTAAAAGTGCTTAACACAGAAACATCCCTAGCTCTGAGACTTCAGTAGTAGTTTTTAAAATGTTTTCAAGTAAAGCACACAGCAGCAGCTTGTTTGTTGTTAGGAAAACAAGCACTTTGAATGAACTATTTATGAGACTGTCTTCTGAAAGGTATGTGGAATTTAGTCCTGCAACTCAATTCGGATTAACATTTACAACAAAATCTTATGTGTGGAGTGGAGATATCTCATACTGATGTTTCGCTGTGTTAAATGTAATTAATTAATTGCAACTTTTCTTCTGATAATACATATTTATTCTTATTATAAATCAGCAATTGATTTATCTGCCTTTAACAAGTTAAAGACAGAAAATTACATAGGAAGTAAAAATATATAAATATAACATCATTGGCAGTGATACATTTTTTGCCACTGAGAAACAACACACAATTTGTACTTATGACGGAAAAGACACAACATTGTAATTCTGAAGTAACGGATTTGATACAAACATTTATAAACTCTCTTTCAAAATGAACATAAAACCCTATTGAAATCAAATTAAAGCTCGCAAAAAATCTTTACAAATATTAAAAATAATAGGTAACCTTTTACTAAATTTTCACTTCAATAACTGAAATTGGCAAAATACCAAATTAACAAGTATTATATTTATGGAAAGTATAATTTTGGATTCTTTATTGGTAAAACAAGTTATAGCAACTTTTGAGCGAATCAAATACTCAATAATCCGTTTTTAAATGAAAAATCATAGCAGAGTAGTTTTTACAACCTTATTAAATTCATGTTCAATGCCATCCCTAAACGTTAAAAATAAAATTTTCCGTAAAATCTTCTTGTAGAGAGATTTAAAAACTTCAAATACAAAATTTCCGTTTCCATATTAAATCTGATTGATATAAAAAAACCTAAGTATAAAGGGTTTGCATTTTATAAAAACTGTGTTTGTTTGTTTAGCTTAATAAAATGGATAAAAAACACTTAATATTTACAATAAATCAAAATATAATATTACTAAAAGAAGTTTTATGTGAAAATTATTTTTAAAATGATGGAAAATGGAAGGAAATTTTAAAAAGTTAATAAAGCTAAGTACCTACATCAAAGTGTCTACTAGATCTTGATCTGATATATATATATATAATAAAACGTTGTTAAAGTCAAAATGTAATACATAATATACAGTAGTCACAATCTAGTTAATATATAAATTTAATATTGATTAACTTTGTATTGTTAAAATAAACAGTATCACCAACTACAGATATGTAAATTTTGTACTTAGATAATTTTTAGCTTTTAGCAGTAATGTAGGGTGTATTGTAAATTTGAAGTTGCAAAAACTATCTAAAAGAAGTTGCTAAGGTATACACCAATGTTATTTTTAATGTTTGGGGATAGCATTTAACGTGATTTTAAAGAGATTGCAAAAACTCTGTAATAACTTCTTACATAAAACTCTAAAAATAAATAATAAAACAAAAGTTCAATAACTCTTTACATATAATGTACAAAAGAAAGACTTAACTATACAATACTAAAGCAACATAGTTGTTCTTGAAGTCCTTGTAACGTCTGGCCATCATTGGCAAATAATGAGCATGTTACTTGGCAGCACCAATAATAAAAGAAGAATACATATTCAAACATTCTCATCTAAGTTTTTATTGTAATATTTAGGGATCAAAACGTCCACTAATCTATCGTGAAGTTTTTGAAGTTGTTGCATTTCAAACTGATGTTTTTCTTCATACTTAAGTCGTTTTTGTTCAGCCTTAAACTCTTTTAATTCAGATTGACTCATTTCTTTCACCGTTTTACTAATTCTTTTCCTCGAGTTTGTCTGACAGGTTCGCTTTCTGAGTGGAGTCCTGACAATCTTTGCTTTAACTCCAACATGTGATTTTGCAATTGCTTGGTCCGCTTTTGGTGAATCCACAGGCACAACTTGCTTACTTGAAGACTTGCGCTTTTGGGAAGATTTCTTTGTCACTTTTCTTATATCATCCAAATGGTTTTGTTGTGAAACTACACTGTGAAAACAACTCTCAGATAAAGCACTTACAAAACTGTTTCGAAGTTCAACAGACTCTCCTAATCCACTTTCTGACAAACATTGCAAATCGGAACTGGAAACATCAGTTTCAATTCTTCTCGTTTTAGAACACTTATACTCATTGGGATCGTTATTCTTACTAGCAGTTTTAGAATATGTTTTAAAACATCTGTTTTCTGAAGCTGAGATGATGTGTTCATCAGTTTGGTCTACTGTTTTTGATGAATCCACAGGCACAATTTGCTTTCTTGGAGATCTGCGCTTTTGGGAATATATCTGTGACACTTTCTTCTTCTCAGCCAATCGGTTTTGTTCTGAAACTAGGCAATCAAAATAGCTCTCGGATAAAGTATCAACAAAACTGCTTTGAATTTTACTTGACTCTTCTGCCCTACTTTTTGACAAACCTTGTTTATCTAAATTTGAACTGAAATCGCCTATTTCGCTTTTCCTTTCCTTGGGCGACTTTTTTTCAATGGAAACCTTATTCTTACTAACAGATTCAATAACTTTTTGATTGTGTCTGCTTTTTGGAGTTGAGGCTGCTTGTTTATCGGCACTGTCATTAGCATTATTGGTCTGATCGTTTATATCATCCGAGTCTATTTCAATTGTATAAATTAATTTTGGATGTTTTGAGAAACATTCTGCCCTTTGAGAAGGAGAATTTCCTGTACGAACAGATTTGTTGAAAAGTAGAGCAATAGGAACTGCTGTTGATGCTACGGGGGGTGAAGAGGACGGACCAGTCACAGAAGAATGGGGGGAGGAGAGGAGGGCAGTTGCTCGAGAGGGGGAGACATCAATGGAGGGCTGGAGGGGTCTCACTAGACAAACAGGTGCTTTGTTATTTGGAAAACTAGACAATTTCATGAGGTACTTCTTCATAATCCTTTGCCAGGCTGATTGTATGACATCATCTCCATATCGAAAACCCAATTTTTTAGCTTCTTCCTGGAAACAAATTAAAGAATTTAGAATAATATTGTTAAGTTAATTTTTTCAATGGAGCAACACACCAAAACTATACTAAACACCAAACACTTAAGCCAGCGGTTCTCAAACCGAGGGACTACTTCACGTTACTTATATTTTCATGTTCTTATTTGAAAGCATTCAAACTATTTTAAAAACTAATATCTAGTCACAGTAGGGAATAATATTTTGAACTGCTTAAGGATCTGTTATTAAACAATAGATTTTGGTACAACAGGCTTACCATGATTAAAACAATGAATTAAACCAATCTTATTTTATGTCACCCCATTTTTTATCTTTTGCAATATCTTAAATTAAATATTAATTTGTAAAATCTTAATTTCTCTTGACCAAGACGACTAAAACCTACAATGTTGTGATAGACAGGCGGAAACATCTGATAAATCGTCAAATTATTCAATATTCAATAAATGCTATTGGTTGCTGAGATCATGCCGCTCTCCCTTCCAACGGTCCTTGCAGCCATGCTATGACCCTTTCCTCAATCTCCATCTCATCCCCTTGATATCCGCATCTCAGTAGCCCACAGTTAAAGCCATAGTAAGTATATGTAGTCTTATTATTTCTATTCCTTTCCCAGCATAACTACCGAAGATGATTACCCGTTCGCAACATTACAGTGCAGTTTAATGATATTGGGGTGGAACTGAATATAGCGTGATAATGAGTGTTACCAGCCAAATACTAAATAGTATATCTGAAAATGAACATTTAAATTAAAACAAGTAATTATGTCAAACACAGCGAAAAGCCTTGGACTCGTCGCAGAACACACCAGCAATATGCTGGTCCAAGACCTTTGAAGCAGTGTTTACAATTGAGATTAGCGCTAACTTGGTATTACATCCTCTGTGAAAACCTTGTTGTCCACGACTTAGTGAAAAAAATGTTTGCTCCAGTCTCACTTTACTACACAAATATTTACTTGAAATTGAAAAAAAATCAGCTGCCAAACGTTTTAACACGTGTGGTTTTAAATCCCAGGCAAGTTTTTCATTTGGAACCACAAATCAAATTTAATATACTAGTGGCTTGAAGGGGCAAAAGCCCCTAACCTTGCTCCAAGTGTGGCAAAGCCATGAAAATTAATTTCCTTGACTGTATTTATCAACAAACATGTGATTGAAGAAACATATGTTGTTTTCAATTGGAAAAAAAAAATCTATTTTTTATTATTATTGTTTTAGAAAAGAGAAAACTGTACTGAACTTTTGTAACTCTGAAATGTAAAAATAAAACTTTATTCACGCTTCCACAATCTGATTTATTTTACTATGTGCAACTTACTGACGGACACAATGCACATACACTCTCTTTTCTACATGGTAGCAGAGCCTGAAACTGTCCACATTCAAACCAACTTTAACCTTTTACTTGCATGACTGACAACTTTAAAATGTCTTCAAGACTCAACAAGAAAGCTGACTCCCTCACTAAACGACTTAAAACTACAATCGACGAGGCAAATTCACTACTTCATGGAGAGGATACTCCGAGGATTAAGCTCCAAGGAATCCTAGCCACATTGGAAAGCTACTCGGCAAGACTTGAAGTTATACTGGAACAACTGGACCCACTTGAGGATGGAAGAGTAGTAATAGATCAACAGGAGAGTGAAGATACAGAAGATCCATTTGAATTTATATTAGACTGCGATGAGGTAAAAGCAAAATTGCAGGTAAGACTTCACTCTTCAGATAATAAGCCTTCGAGCAATATCAGCAATCATCCTTCTTGTTCATCTGAACAAAGAACTGAAAATAAACAATGTATTAGACTACCTAAACTTATCATCCCTAATTTTGATGGTAGCATTTTAAAATGGCAGGAATTCTGGGATTCTTTTGATTCCTCTATCCACAGCAACAACAATCTTACCTCTATTGACAAATTTAATTACTTAAATTCATTGCTTGTGGGAGAAGCAAAACTTTGCATCTCAGGCCTCCCATTAACATCTCTCAACTATGACACTGCTATTTCTTTATTAAAGAGAAGGTTTGCTAACAAGCCGATTATTGTCAACTCTCACTACAAAGCTCTGATAGACATTCCTCCTGTTAAAACTGATAGTACCAGAAGCCTGCGTTGTACTTTTGACTTGATTGAAAAACATTTACGATGTTTGCAATCACTGGGTGAAGATACCAACTCGAACTACTTTCTCACCCTTATTACTAGCAAGTTACCACTTAATGTTCTCCTAAAGGTTGAAGAACAAAATTTAGGGACTGAAATAGATGTCAAATTACTGTGTACCACAATTCAAAACATCCTGCTTTCAAGAGAAAAATCAGAAATGATTTTGGGAGTTTCCAACAGTAGGTCTAAGGCTGTTCTATCTTTACCCAATGACGGATTGGGTAAATATGTTGCAACTGAGGGTGAAAGAGAGCTGACCTCAACTGCCCAGGCTCTAACCACTGGTGATAGAGCCAACGACTTACTACGCTGCGTTTATTGTGAAGGTGATCACTGGAGTGATCAATGCACCAAGTTCAACACGGTAAGTGAGCGTAAAAATAAAATAAAGGGCTTGTGTTTCGTTTGTTTAAAAAAGGGACACAGTCTTAAGTATTGTAAAAATTCCAAGCCATGTGTCTATTGTAAACAAAGAAAAAATCATCACAGGAGTCTTTGTCCGAAACAGTTTCCAATGACTCCAGCCTCGACTGCAACTCAACTAAATTCAAAAGGGGAAATATCTTTAGTTTCCGCAAACGAACATGTAATTCTACAGACTGCAACTGTACAAGTTGTAAACAATGCAAGTAAACTAACACATACTGCTAGGCTTGTACTCGATACTGGCAGTCAAAGGTCTTATACAGGGTGTTTCGGGATAAGTGTAAACTACTTTACCAGGAGATTCCTTACATCAAAACAAGAAAAAAATCTTATATGAACATGGGTCCGTAAACCAGTCGTTGTCGAGTTACAGCCAAAAATAGATTTTTTTCAATTTCAAGTGTAGTTATTGCACCTTTTGGCCTCTAGATTGAAAAATTCTAAAGATAATTTGATTAAATTTCCACAGTTAGATAGATTATGAAATTCCTAAGAGATATTATTGATGTTTTATACTGTAAAGGTGAGTAACACTGAGAAAAAATAGTTGAAAAATTAAATTCTTCCAAAAAATTCAAGGCCTCAAAAATATTTTTTGTTTTTGACTGGCTAATAATATCATAACCGTTAAAGTATTTGGGCTGAAACTTTATAAAAAGTTGTAGAATTTAATGGAGAACAAAATAATAACAATTTATGTATGCATTATCATGATTATTTATGTAAAAACCCAAAATCTGTAGGATAACAAAATTTAGAAAGGAAAACCTCAATTATCCAGCCAGTCAAGCAAATGCATAAAAACAAAGAAAATCTTTCAGCACAAGTTTTTTTTTTATAAAATCTTTAAAAATTTTTTAATTTAAAATATCCCAAATCCTTAAAAATTCCACCACAGGACCCCACTGAGGCCATTTTTCGAAATAGCAGCCTTTTCCTACACAGGATAAGCTGTGAAAAGAAACACTCTTCCACATTTTATTAATACATTTATCGATTTATCAACTTGGGGCTATTACAAATAACTTGTGGGTGGTAATATTTTATTTTTATTGATTACTAAATTGCAGCCGCCATCTTGGATGCACAATTATTTTATAAAATAGGCTACTTCCATCATAAAGGTAGTGTTGTGAACCAGCATTGAAAACTAAATCTTTACGATGAATACAATGCCGTAATCCATTTTTTAATATTAAGCTGATCTCAAAATAAAGAAAATTATCTTATTTTTTATAAATGTAGAATAGAGGCTACTAATTATAATGTAAAAAAGGTAATACTAAATTTTACATACAAATTTATTTAACAAAATTTAAATCATTCTAAAATTACAAATCACAATGTTTTGTGGAAATACACATACAAATTAAAGATCTAGAGTTAAATAATACTGTTATTTACAAAACCACGTGGGTACCATGGGTACACCTTACAAAAAGTTTTCAAAGTGACCACCATCTCTCTGCCTGCACAATCTTGCTCGTGAAATCAATAAGTTTGTTGCGGCTCGGACGACTGCTGGGTTGTTCTTAATGGACTCAGCTACAATCATTATCCTTTGCAATAATTCTTCTTTTGTTCTAGGATTTGTTATGTAGACTTGTGATTTCATCCATCCCCATAATAAATAGTCCATGGGTGTAAGGTCAGGAGACCTTGCGGGCCAATGTACTGGACCGTTGTTAGCTATTACCCTTTGCCCAAATTTCTGACGCAGTAGTTCTACAACTTCTCTTGAAGAGTGAGGCGGTGCGCCGTCGTGTTGAAACCAGAGATTTACTCTGGTTCCAAGAGGGACTTCCTCTAGGAGTCTTTGTAACTCATTGAGCAGGAATGCATGATAAGTGACTCTGTTTAGATTCCCCTCGATGATAAAAGGTCCAATCAGCTTATCATTAACAAGGCCACACCACACGTTTACAGAAAACCTTTGTTGAAAATGATTTTCTATTACTTTGTGGGGATTTTCTGTAGCCCAGTTGTGTAGGTTTTTAAGTTATTTATTCCATTTCTCGTGAACTGGGCTTCATCAGTAAACAAAATCCACTTAACAACCCTCCGGTTAGCCACTACCCAACTGCAAGATGCCAGCCTATTATCGTTGTCCCCAGGGTGAAGGGCTTGCTCCTTTTGAAAGTGATAGGGGTGCATTTTTTCCTTCTTCAGAACTCTCCAAACCTTTGTTGAAGACACTAAATGTTGGTTCGATAGTCTCCTAACACTCGTACCTGGACTTTGCTGCACTGCTTCAATAATATTTTCTTCAGTGTGCACATCAACTTCATTGAATCCCTCTCGCTTTCTCCTACTAACAGATCCTGTCTCTTTAAGTCGGTTGTGCAGGTCGGTAAAAACTCTCGGGTTTGGAATACTTCTGTTTGGATATCTTCTCCCGTACTCAACCGAAGCTGCCTTTGCATTTCCATTGCAATACCCATAGACAAAATGCATGTCAGTATACTCACTGTTTGAATACATTTTCACTTTGGAGTTAAAACCACCAGCATTTACTGAGAGGAAACTTGTTTTAAAGGACAGGAAACCACATTATTACTCAACAATGCAATTAAACAGATGTGGCTTACGGAAACAGTGCTGCCAACTCACCAATGAAAACAACAACATACAAGACGGAACGATGATAAAATTATTGAATGAGATTAAACCAAAATAATCCCAATTCTGTTGTATTCTTCCGATAACTACTAAATTAATTTATGTCTTAAGAAGATTACAGTATTTGTTCTTAAACAAAAAAGAAACTTATAATAACATTTTGGTAATTTTTTTTAACTGTTAGTTGACAACGTTTACTTGTGTAGCCGTCCTGTGTAGGAAAAGTCCGTTAACAAAAAGTGTTTCAGTGGTGGAATTTTTAAAGATTTAGGATATTTTAAATTTAAAATTTTTTGAAGATTTTATTAAAAAAACTCGTGCTGAAAGATTTTCTTTGGTTTAATGCATTTGCTTGACTGGCTGGATAATTGAGGTTTTCCTTTCTAAATTTTGTTATCCTACAGATTTTGGGTTTTTACATAAATAATCATGATCGAATGCATACATAAATTGTTATTATTTTATTCTCCATTAAATTCTACAACTTTTTATAAAGTTGCAGCCCAAATACTTTAACGGTTATGATATTATTAGCCAGTCAAAAACAAAAAATATTTTTGAGGCCTTGAATTTTTTGGAAGAATTTAATTTTTCGACTATTTTTTCTCAGTGTTACTCACCTTTACAGTATAAAACGTCAATAATATCTCTTAGTAATTTCATAATCTATCTAACTGTGGAAATTTAATCAAATTATCTTTAGAATTTTTCAATCTAGAGGCCAAAAGGTGCAATAACTACACTTGAAATTGAAAAAATCGATTTTTGGCTGTAACTCGACAACGACTGGTTTACGGACCCATGTTCATATAAGATTTTTTTCTTGTTTTGATGTAAGGAATCTCCTGGTAAAGTTGTTTACACTTATCCCGAAACACCCTGTATGTCCAAGTCTTTGGCTTCAAAGTTACAACTAAAATCTGAAGAAGATCAGATTTTAAATGTATTCACTTTTGGAAATAAAAGTTCAAAATCTATAGAGACAAGTGTTGTTAGTGTTGGGATTCAACTTTTAGATGGGGATACCCTGGACATACATGCCAATGTGGTACCACTGGTCACTGGTCGCATAACCACGAGTGGGATACTAGATATGGAACAAATAAAACGTTTGTATCCTAACTTAACTTTTGCTCAGGGTCAAACCATGAGTTCTGACATCGATCTTCTCATTGGGAATGATTATTACTTAGACTTAATAACTAACAAGAAAGTTGAGGTAAACAATGGTCTTTATCTCATGAGTACCAAAATAGGTTGGATTGTCAGTGGGAGAACTAAAATCAAATCAAACGAAACTGAGTCATACTCTACATCATTCCTAACTACAATCCAGCCATCTAACTTGTTTAATTTCAAACCCTACTTCAATGATCCAGATTCTCAACTAGTGGAACAACTCAACATTAAAGACCTTTGGAGCCTTGAAACTTTAGGTATTCATGACTACCCCTTTGAAAATGATGATGATATTGCTTTAGAGCAGTTTAATAAATCTATTCAGTTGATAGATGGTAGGTATTCGGTTTCATGGCCCTGGAAAGAATATCCTCCAATTTTACCGGATAATTACTTCCTTTCACTAGCTCGTCTCAAATCACTTGCAAATCGGTTATCAAGTCATCCAGATTTATTTCAAAAATATGATAACATAATTAAGGAGCAGTTAAGAACTGGTATCATTGAACACGTTCCAGTGACTGACAATTCTGTTGTTAAGCACTACATTCCACATCATCCCGTTGTTAATGAAGCCAAGTCTACAACTAAAGTTAGAATAGTGTATGATGCTTCAGCTAAGTCAAAGAAATCCAATAATAGTTTAAATGACTGCCTATATCGTGGCCCGGTAATTCTGGAGGACCTATGCGGTCTGCTACTACGATTTCAACTCAACCCTATTGGTGTCGTAGCAGACATTGAAAAAGCATTTCTTCAACTAAACTTAAACAAATTGGATAGGGACGTTACTAGATTTTTATGGTTGAAAGATTTGTCAATGTCACCTAATCAAAACAATATTATGGAGTTAAGATTTTCTAGAGTTCCTTTTGGAGTAATTTCAAGTCCATTTTTACTGAGTGCCACTATAAAGCATCACCTGTCCCATAGTAACTTAATTGGAGAAACTGAGAAACTAAAAACTTCATTTTATGTAGATAATATGGTAACTGGGGTAAAAAGCGATCAAGAAGCTCTTAATCTGTTTAACTTTGTAACTGATTTATTCTCACAAGCGAGTATGAATCTCCAAGGATGGTGCTCAAATTCACAGGCCCTAAAAGAGAACATTCCACAAGGTAAGCTTACTAAGGAAGATGAGTCTAATGTAAATGTCTTAGGCGTAAAATGGGACACTAACAGGGACACTTTATCCTTGAAACCAATAAGTTGCGAAGAAGGTATTTGTACAAAGAGATCTGCTTTGAAACTTGTGTCCTCGATATTTGACCCCTCTGGTCTATTCAATCCTGTAATATTAAAGGCAAAAGTTTTCATTCAAAATTTGTGGGAAGAAAATTTTGATTGGGATGTGACACTAACAAAAGAAAAATGTACCGAGTGGCAGGACATAAAGCAAGACCTTTTCGAGATTTCCAATGTTTCCATACCAAGGTATGTAGGTTTAGAATCAACTAGAATAGAATTACATTGTTTCACCGACGCTTCAAACATTTGCTATGCAACTACAGTTTATGTACGTGTACTTGATAAAGAGGTTGTGAAATCTAAACTTATGTTCTCAAAGAGTCACTTAACTCCTAAAACGAGAAAAAATATTTCTATGCCTCGTTTGGAACTGCTAGGGGTTTTAATTGGATCACGTGCCTTAAACTTTGTTGAGAAAAATTTAGAGCAATCGGTATCAAGAAAGTTTCTTTGGACAGATTCTCAGTGTGTCTTACATTGGCTGAATACTACAAAGATATTACCTAAATTCACTGAACGAAGAATTTCTGAAATAAAGTCAAACAAAGAATTCATATTTAAATATGTTCCTTCAGAGGAAAATCCATCGGATGTGGCAACTCGTGGCATGACTATCAATGAACTAAGAAACTTTAAAATATGGTGGACAGGTCCTGAGTGGTTTAATTTGCCCGAAATTGAATGGCCAAACTGGAAATTCAATCCTTCTGAACGAATTGAAGAAGACGTCAAAGAAGAATTAACAGCACTTAATGAAACCTCTGAGGAAACTATCCTGGAATCTCCCCTTGGAATTGATATTAAACATTTTTCTAACCTTAACAGACTATTAAGGGTGACTGCATACTGCGAGAGATTCATTTTGAGATGCAAAAGACAACCAGGAGTTCCAACAACTACTAATGTGACAACTGAGGAACTCCAGTCAGCTAGAATAAAATGGGAGAAACATGTCCAAAGAAAACACTTTTCTCAAACTATATCTAACATCAAGTCTCATAAAGATGATTCCCTTAAAATACAATTAAAACTGTTTCTTGACAATGATGGATTGCTTAGATGTTCTGGAAGACTACTGAATGCTGAACTTCCAATATCCCAAAAACACCCGAAACTTCTACCCAAAAATGAAGAATTCACAACTCTAGTGATTCAACACTTCCATAATGCACTATTTCATGTTGGAGTTCAACATACTTTGGCAGAAATAAGAAAGGAATACTGGATAGTGTGTGGTAGGTCTCAAGTCTACAAAACTATCAAGAAATGCCTAACTTGTATTAGGTGGGAGAGTGGACCTTATAAATTACCACCCATGCCTCCCCTTCCAAAAGAACGAGTTACAGAGCAGATGCCATTTACTTACACTGGGCTTGATTACTTCGGTCCATTATATATAAAAGATCATAATAGTAAAAATAAAGGCAATGTTAGAAAAGTTTATGGATGCATATTTACATGTCTTACAACCAGAGCCATTCATCTTGAACTGGTTAGTGATCTTACAACTGATGAATTCCTTCTGTGTCTCAAACGATTTGTAAGCAGAAGGGGAAAACCAAAACAGATTTTTCTGGACAATGCATCTCAGTTCAAACTAGCAGCCACATTTCTTGAAGAAATTTGGGAAAAGAACTTTATCGATTCTGACGTTTTATCTTATATAAGTAATAGGGGATGTGAGTTTTGTTTCATTCCTGAACTCTCACCATGGATGGGTGGTTTTTATGAGAGGCTAATATCCTTAGTCAAGAGGTGTTTGAGAAAGTCAGTTGGTCCAACAGTTCTAACTTTTTCTCAATTGGAAACAACCTTGACTGAAATTGAGGCAGTGTTAAATTCAAGACCTCTGGTATATGTATCTTCCAGTGAAGCTAGCTTATCAGATTACATTATAACTCCAGGACATTTCTTAAATCTTCATGGCAAGAATGGAATTGGTATGAATGAAAATGAATTATGTGAGAAACTAGTTGATCCAGACTTCAAGATTTCTAATACTGCAAACTTGCTTGAAACCTGGAAGAAAGGGCAGAATCTTATTAACACATTTTGGACACTTTGGAAAAAAGATTATCTAACTAGCTTGCGAGAAAGAACTCAAAATGAAATAAAGCAGGCACAAAACCGTTCCGAACAATTTCCTGCCACTGGAGATATTGTCCTTATTCATGACAATTTACCTAGAGGAAGGTGGCGTCTTGGTCGGATCTGTGAACTTCACTTAAGCAGAGATGGATGTATTAGAAGTGCAACAGTCATCCTAACCAACAAAAATAAACTTGTCCGACCATTAAACTTACTCTTTCCTCTTGAAGTAACGTCCGATAAGAGTTAAAACGAATTGACGTAAAGAAAAGTAACCGTCCACGAAGAAAGACTACTGCTTTAGCAGATGAAAAGATCAAAGGTTGGACTGAAGAACTTTCTAGTGTGGCCGGAGTGTGGCAAAGCCATGAAAATTAATTTCCTTGACTGTATTTATCAACAAACATGTGATTGAAGAAACATATGTTGTTTTCAATTGGAAAAAAAAATTCTATTTTTTATTATTATTGTTTTAGAAAAGAGAAAACTGTACTGAACTTTTGTAACTCTGAAATGTAAAAATAAAACTTTATTCACGCTTCCACAATCTGATTTATTTTACTATGTGCAACTTACTGACGGACACAATGCACATACACTCTCTTTTCTACACCAAGTAGGATCACATGTCATTTCGTAAACAAAGTACACGCTTAATCACATGTTTTAATATAAACAAAGCAGACGTTTTTCAATCCCCATGCTTTTCTTATGGGGGATGTTTTACGTTATTTCTCATTTGCTGGTAACATTTTGGAAATACTGCTATTTTTCCCGAGTCCCTGGGATCAAGACCTTTAATTTGAGCCGCCTCCCACCATCCTGCGATTTGCCAAACTCCCACAATTTTGACTTAAAAATTTCGCTTACATAATTATATATAAAGATAAAATAGACCTGAACTCTTCTGATTTTTCATGATATTAAACTCTTTTCTTGATAATTTTCAAAAAGGATTTGTGAAGTAAAGCATTAACACTTCAAATTTCAAACATTACAATTTATTAACTAAAAAATTAATACTGGTAAAACAAAAACCAAAATACTTACTCTGAACTCATCAAATTTATTTGGGACAGCATGTTTACACATGGCTTGTAGAAGTTCTATTTCTTGAGAGATTTTCTGATATATTAAATTACGGTAGACATCAGACTTATTTAAGTTGGTAAACACAACTTCCACATCTTCGCCGTCGTCATCATCATCATCTTCTATTGGTATTACTTCCGATTCAATCTGGCAAGTGTTACCTGTAATTGATTAAATAAATTATTTTAAAAAACTACATTTTTTAAACTATTTAACAGAAACAACTATCCCCACAGCCCACACAGGGTACTGGTGGCTAGGATGAATCCACCATGCTCCCCATGCTCTTCAGAGGGTACTGGTGGATGGGACGAGTATCCCTTATGCCCCTCAGGTGGTACTGGTGGGTGAGCCAACTATCCCCACTCCCACAGAAGGTACTTGGCTTATCTCTTAAGGAGCATTGTCGACAAAAACTTTGTGGTATGGGGCATTACGTGAACCAACACTATTAGTAGGTAGATTGGGTATTAGCATTTCTTGTGGCACTTTTTATAAGTAACTTTATTCATGTAGTGATGATAATCACCCGTAGTCTCGGACAATTTCCACATCAATCAGGCATTAGGAATAAATCCCATTTCACCACCGGCATGCACGATTATTAGCCGAGACACTTTGTTTTAAGATTCCTTGACAAGAATCATCAGTCCATGAGCATTGGACATAAGCATTTGTAAGTTTTATCAACATACACAATAGGACGATTTCCTCTCTGTACTTTTTAATTTGTCTTAACCCATTGCGGGGGAAAGATGCCACGTAGGCCTCCCCGCGGTGATTGGACCGGAGGCCGAACTACGCGACCCCTGCGTCCAAAGTTCTGTGTTTACCAAAGTTAGTACTGTTTCTAGTCATTGCCACCAGTGTGTGTCATCATGTGTTTCTTGGTTTAGCCAATAGATTGTGTGTGGATGTATACTAAATAGTTTGTTATTTTCCGTCAATTCCGATAGACTGTGCGCTAATTCGTACTCGGTACTGCTGTCAGTAATATATAAATAACTTCGGCCGCTAGGGGCCGCGTGGCTCGGGTTTTCGCCGCCCGCAATGGGGTAAATATATTCTTTTCTGCACAATATCAGGCTTCTCAATTAGTATCTGCTTATTACTTTTTGTTTTTTGCCATTTGAACCCCAATTTTTCAGATTTTCCCTTTGAAGTTGATTGTATAGTTCGCTGCTAGTTTTAGTCTTAAACCGTTTGGGACCAGTTTTATTTGATATACAAATTCTGAACAATACTCCTCTAACTGCATCTAAGTCAAAGTCATCTTTGTGAAGGAGAACTAAAAACACACTGTTGCCAACTTATATTGGTCGGTTGTTTTATTTTATGTGTTTAATTAAACCCAGGGATGTTGCTGAAGGCTTTGCTGTTTGTTCTTGACTCTTTTATACTGGAAGAACAAAACTGCCTTTACTTGCTTCTTTTGTCATGAACGACAACACATTAAAAATAATTTATTTTGTTTGACTATGTATTTTTTTTTATTTGGACAGAACAGGAGGCATTTTCAAAGTTGTATTACAGCCTACTGAGTTTTTCACTGCAATTACACATTTTTTTAACAGTTATTTTGTTTACAAAACAATTACAATCAATTGACTGAACAGATGATGCGAGGTGTGAAAATTTGAGGTTTTACAGTATGGTAGGTACAGTATCATAATTTGCTGGGAAAATGTTCTTTTTTTATAAAGTTTTAATAAAACCCCCAAGAAAACAGGTTTGCTCAAATAATTTAATTTTTATTTAATTTTCCATAGGGAAAATCTTTTTTCTACTAAGATTATGTAGCAGTTTACTTACTCATAGCTTTTCAAATCCTTTTTCTCCTTTGGTAAGAGTGATGCTGTTTGAAGACCTTTTCAAATAAATAATATATGGTGTTTTGAATATCTAATAATTCAACTTATTATCATTGTTATAACTTGGAAAACCTAGCCACTTTCATCACCGGTGCTCTTCTTTGCCCCTGCAAATAAAAATACACAGAAATTAATTCATGCCATGTGTGAAAACTAAGCCACTAGCCTTTAGGCACACTTAGCTGTTAGCCCGACGAATAATAATAACTAGCTTTTCCCAACGGCTCTAACTTTGCCTGTTCAGTGAATTTCAGTTTTATAGTCAAATTATATCACAAAGCTGATAAAATTCTAATATTTTAAACTGTACTGAAACTTAATACTGTTTTATTTATGGCCTGAATTGAATTGAAAATATCTTTATCAATAACGTATACAATGGTATACCTACATCGAATGGCGTCATTAAAATAACTATCACTAACACCAGTTTAAATGTCAATAATCCTAAAATAGACATCTAGCTACAATTCAGCAAAATCATATAAAGGATTATCTATCAAATACAGTTGTAACCTCTTTCTAAACACCTCAAGATTATCTATGTCCTTCAATTCCCCAGGTAACCTAGATAAAAATGTTGCACCAGCACAAGATTTTTTTTGTTAGAGAATGCGAGCTTGTGGGGATTAATGGCAATTTTATTTCTATTTCTTGTGAAATATGAGTGACTGCCGCCTAGCCCAGGAACCAAATTGTTTTTGCACAGTTGTTTTAAGTGGAGAGTTGTATGAAAAACATAAAGGCCCAAACTATAAAAATACTGACAAACAGAAACACCAAAATTCAGATTCAACATGGTACGTATTGCCCGTTTTTGAAGAAGGAGAATTATATCCAAGTTCTGTTTTGATGAACCGCCATAAATAGCAATACCAAAAGTGATTGACGATTCTATAAGTACAAAGTAAAGAGTTTTTAAAGTGTTTATTTAAAAAAATTTAGACATAAAATACAAATCATATATACCTAAGGTGACTTTATTTACTGCATGATCAACGTGGAGATTAAATGACAAATTTTCATCTACAATCAGACCTAAAAATGTTGTAGAACTAACTTTTTTTAAAGCTTGATCATTAATTTTTATTACAGGATCCACAGAGGGTTTACTTTTTCCAGCTTTGAACACAACATAGTTAGCTTGTTTTTATTAATAATTTATGATTATTTAAAAACTTGTTTATGCCTGTTAGACTTTGAATAGCACAATTTTCAAAGTTATTTAATATACTATCACTTATTTTTAAACTGGCATCATCGGCAAACAGACACAAATTCTTTGATGGACTATTCGAAAATGAAAGTGGAATACCTCTTAAATAACAAAGAAACCACAGTGGGCCAAGGATAGATCCTTGTGGTACACCATAATGAATCTGAGCTAGTGAAGAATGGCTGCAAACTATTTGTTTTTGTATAGTACTTTCCTGACGAGGGTCATCCAGAAAGTAAAGAATGTTTGAACACTACTCCTACAGTATTCAACTTGTTTTGCCATTTGATTTTTGTTATAGAATTCCAGAGGACTGACTGAACCTAATTTGACCATGAGAGACTTAACTAACCATATCATTGGGTACAGTTTCATAAGCGGCCACCAACTAATCGGATGTGATATATCGATCTTAAACATTCATTATATCGAATCGCATTTTAAATCGATATTTAACCTAAATAACACAAACACCCAAACATTCGAGTCCGCATGGCGTATGTTGAAACGGTCTGAAAACTGGGATTAAGAGTGATAATTTAAGTTACACATATATTTTAATGAAACATTTAACAAGTAACAAACAAACGAAAACTAAAATTTAAAAATACAACAAATCATAAAGAAACGTATAAGCAAGCAAAAACCTAGTTATATTTGCTTGTACAGTATTAACTTAGTTTATTCAATCCATGAAAGCAGCCCATAAAGTTTATCCTGGCAAAGATAACTTAAGTTTTAGCTGAGTTATATGTTTCTTTATGATTTATTTATTTATTTAGTTGTATTTTTCGTTTGTTAGTTTGTTAAATGTTTCATTAAAATATATGTGTAACTGGTATCGCATAAACCACGATATACAATTTGTTGATTTTAGATTATAACATTAACCCTCCAAGTGTCCATAGTATAGGCCTTAATGTTTTCCTATTTATTGCGCATTTGCAAGGTTTTATTAAAACGAATCTGAGAAGCTTAAAAACACTGTTAATTATACTGTTTTATATACCATTTTGTTTGGAAAATCATGGGCTTCAATATTATACATAAAACATAAAAAACATTTGTTTCAAAAAATTGTGTTATGTTAAAATTTTTTTTTTATTATGGAAAAATTAAAAAATAAAATAGGTTTGCGCTCAATAAAATCGTATAAATTATAGGCCTATAACTATTTGAAAATAGCCACTTTGTTCTAAATTTTATGAGGATTTCAAATATATAATCATATAGTGAGGTAAGTTATCAAATAAATAAGTTATGAGTGAAAAACATGTTTTGCGCATATACCGAAATCGCTCAATGACTCAACAGCTTTCATAAAAACATATGAAACCAACCAGCTCAGAATCTGAAGGATAATACACATCAATGTCACTACCTACTTCTTCCGGATCATCAACCAGTCCTTCAACATCACTTATATCTTCTTCTAGTGCATTACGTATATCACTACTGTTCATTTTTACCACTAAAAACGACGATAAACGTACAAAAACACACGTCACCGATGTAAATAAACCAAGTTGTTTACAATACAAACGTCATCTGTCTGCTACAATTATGATCGGCACGAAAATGAAAAGCGTCTAGAAACAGACATTGGGAGAAAGCTTAGAATCTGCAGAAAAAAACGATACCTAACTCGATCCAGTTCAATCCGATTCAGTCGGTCCCAGAGCCTTCGCCGTAAACAGTGTTTGTGAGTCGCTAAAGCGACGCATAACACCAAGGCGGGTGTGTTATGAGTCGCTTTTACGACGCATAACACTCGGAGGGTTAATATGAATATCGAGTAAATAATTTTCGATATGTACTGTTAAAATGTGATTCAAAATATTGAGTGTTCCGATTCTATATATCGAGTGTTTACAAACGATCGATATATCGAATCCGATTAGTTGGTGGCCGCTTATGAAACTGTACCCATAACATTATCTAGATCGATCAACAATTATTTATATATCTGAATGACATGTTTGTGGGTGAGGTATATTCCATTGTTGGATATAATACCCAATATTATATCGAACAATGGAATACAGCTCACCCACAAACATGCCATTCAGAATATAAATAATTCTCACTCATCTTCTTTTGTTGTTCTGGAACTCGTCAAACACTTACACACACGAACACAAATAAAAACTAAAACAATCATTTCTGGAGACAATCTGACTGTTGTTTTTGTTTGTGTTCCTGTTTTGATTAAGTGTTTGACGGGCTCCAGAACAAGAAAAAATATGTAAATATAGCCCAGTTATATCCAACAATGATTTTCATGTAAAAAAATTATCAACCAAATTCATACAAGTTTCTGATAGATCTCTAAAATTATTGTAATACCACAGGCTAGACTTTCACCTGCTAAATGATTTTGTAAAATTACATTTACAATTTATTACTGTATTAAATTTAATTACTGTATAAAAATAGGCTAAACATAGTTGGAATATAAAAGTGGCTCACATAATTGAAATAATTGCTTGGTCCATATGGATTGATATTAATTATGTCTAAATTGACAGGCATATAACCTCAAAACTAACAGCTAACTTTTTAACGAACGCCACCAACAGGAATACAAAGAGCTCACCGAAACTGAAACTGGAATGGAATACAATAAAATCTTCTTCTTCTTTTTAGACAAGGAGTTCTAGTGGTAATCCTGGAGACAACACTGATGAACAAAATTGCGAGCCGTTCTTTGCCAAGTTTTGGTGAGGCAAAGAAAGAACTACTCCCTGAAATCGAACTAGTTGGTATAAGTGAATCAAACAAATTCATGATTTGAAAATAAATAAACTTGGATTTGTTTATTTGCTCATAATTTATCATATTTCGCCGCTAGAGTAATTAGATAAATCAAACGAAAAGATGAATTTGTTCCAACTTGTATTACTTTTATTCCAGTGATTTGGACGAGTATATTCATTTACAGGAGGAAAACAACCAATCAGGAGTTCAAAAAATTTGCCTCAAGAACCCGACAAAATCACCGGCTTGCCTTTTCAACAAAAGTTGTTAGGCAGTGTTGCCTCAAAAGGTTCGTAGAGCTTTAAGACCAGGTGTACTAATTTACATAAGAGTAATGTTCGCAGCAAAGATGTCTTACGAGGGCGTCCAGCTGATTCATAAATCAACAACATACCATAAAGTGTTGCCAACCTTAAGGATATAATAATGGTACAGCTATTTTTAAATTGTCACTGGACATGCAGAAAGAAAATTTAAAACAATATATTTGTTTCATAAAATAACAGCTTATCATAGAATGTAAGCAGTTTAACAATGCTGATTCTTAATTCTAATTACACTGATGAGGAAAATATGGTACGCGTAGATAAATATCGTGTTTCCAGCAACACTGCAGATTGGATTGATGACCACGTGACCTTACAGCTATTTTTACGAGGTCTTTTCCGGTTAAGTAGAAAACCTTAAATAGATCGACTCAGCATACCTGGTCTGAAAGCTCTCTGAACTTTGGTGTTGTCTCTGCCTCCAGTATTACTAACAAACCTCCTTGAATACAAGCAAGAAAAAAGTCTCTTACATAGAATAACAACATTTGTACATAATCATGATTCTTTTTTGCACGAATAATTTGATCTAGTGATCAAGAAGAACCGGCCAATGATCTATATCTCAGACTAACTATTGTAGTTAGTTTATGTCTCTATGTATAATCTGGAGTTACTACTCTTGGCTAAAAAAGCGTGTCGTTGTGAATACCAAATTTTGCTAAGTTTGGCCGTATTTCTGGTGGGACGTTGTAAAAATCTCCTAACTATGAACGAATTGTGATAGTCAAAGTATATAATTGTCGCATGTTAGGTGCAACTTTGTGTTAAACTTAACTTTATAATCTTGAGACATATTTTAAAAAGGAATATGGTTGTTTATTTTGAAGCAAAGTTAGTATTTGAATTAAATGTGGTTTTGGAAATAGTGTTGCAAGCAATGTGGAATGACAGCGTCTTACCAACGAGATGACAACACACCCCCAGGGGCCCGTAAAAGCTGAGATCGGTCCTGGCCCCTGGCACGCTTTTTTAAAGTTTATTTGCCAGAGTGTATTGACTCCTATCATAGA
Organism: Allygus modestus; assembly: GCA_963675035.1. Taxonomy (NCBI): domain Eukaryota; kingdom Metazoa; phylum Arthropoda; class Insecta; order Hemiptera; family Cicadellidae; genus Allygus; species Allygus modestus. Next base: position 347,840,553 of record OY776112.1, read on the forward strand.
CCACGGTACTATTTAAATTAGACTAACTACAGTACTTGTCTATGCTCATGTTTATATTTTAACACAGTAGGTTTATTAGTATTGCTGGAGGTAACACTGCTTAACGAATTTTGTGAAAAAAACGAGCCAGTGTTAAGTTGGTGAGACACATTTCTCGTTCTTTGAACTATCCTGATTTGTTGTTTAATTTTGCTGTAAGTGAATCTACTCCTGCAAAAACTGGGATAAAAGTAATAACATTTGGAACAAATTCATTTTTCGTCTGATTTATGTATCTAATTTTGCCGTGAAACATGATTAATTATGAGCAAATAAACAAAATACAAGTTTATTATTTTTAAATCATGAATAACTATTACGTTGATTCACTTTGTCGACTCGTTCGGGTCCAGTGAGTAGTTCTTTGCCTCGTCAAAATTTGGCAAATAATGGCTCGCAATTTTGTTCATCGGTTCTGCCTCCAGTAGTACAAATATAACTCCTTGATTTCAACTAATTGGACCGGCCAGATAAACTGTCCAATCACAAACAACCACATCGGTTCTATATGTCCTTTCTCTTTGGTTAAATTTCAAGTTTACTCAGCTGTAAAATTGATTAGTTATATGATAGATTGTTATTTATTTTCCTAACCTAACAATATTCATTGTAGTTTGATGTCAATTCTTAGTTACCTATATATCATTAATTAAATTTTGAAACGAATCTTCTTTTGGCATTGTGCTATCCTAAGTGAAATATCGAGTAATACGTACAAGACTTTTTTATTTTATTTCTCATTTTCGTGTCAGTTATAAGCCTAGGACTTTTATCATTTTGGATCAGGTTAGGTGGTCAATCTATAAGGTATTTCGGTGATGTATATTTTCAGGAAGAAGTTATTCCTATTGTTTGTTATTGTTTTCTTTGGTTGCAATGTTCTTTGTGAAGCTCAGATCCTAGAAGGACTTAAAGATGCAGTTCTTAATGCAGAAGGAATACTTGGAGATATATTTAAATCGATGGACTCAGTTGCCAAACATTTAAAATTTACCAAAGAAGCTTGGGAAGATTCTGTTGAAGAAGAATGCAAATATTCTTGCCCTGATGGTGAGTTTTCATCTACATGCTAAATTTAGTTTACCCCCCCTGAGCGCTATGCCTGCATCTTCACTGTGAAAAGTATGGGTGCAATACAATAAGTTAAGCGTCCACCGAAACAAACAAATAAAAAATGAATCACTGTTTATGTTAATTTAAGTTAACCTAACACGATGGAGCACTGTCAAGTAGGACTATACACTTCATGATCGTGTATTAAAAAAAACAATAATAATCAAAGGGAAAATGGTAACATTCATAGTATGCGATTTTCTTTATTCGATTGTTTTGTTGGACACTTGTCACACTGTAATCAGTTCAACTGAAAAAGTTCCTTGGAACGACATATTGTGTCAACTGTAGTTTCCGTTACTTTTTTATTTCAACGCCAGTGGCATTTTTCTTAATGTGTGTGAAACTGTCCAGGAAATATCCATGATTTTTACAGGGTATTTAAACTGCGACATCACTTGTCTGCTATTGGTCAGGGTATTTAAACTGTGACGTCACCACTCCAAGCTGGTTCTGAAAAAACAAAATGGCTGCTGCAAAAGTATGAACCTAATCTCAAAACTATTTTTTTTCGCACACCCCCGCTCCTGCGGGGGTACAGACACCCGCACTCCCACGGGGTTAGTGTTCCTGCCGTTATGTGTAACTAACCTAAACAATAAATGATATTTGCCTGCTATTGTTGTTAATTGTAATAAATATTGTTAAAAACATATTCTGTGTACTTTATTAATCCATTATGTGCCTAATAAACATCCCGCAAGTAGAAGAACGTTGCCTAAGGTTTCATATAATGGCAATGACGATGGTCCATCCATAACTCATAAAAAAAAACTCATGAAAATTTTTTATTTTATGATTGAAACTGAAAGATAATAACATTATCTACCACCCTCTGTTCATAGAATGTCTGCTTTATTGTTAGAAATCATTTTTAAAAATTGTTAAAATACTACCATTTTTCCTGTAGCGATGGTCCATCCATAACTCATTAAAAAAAAACTGCCGTGAAAATTTTTTATTTTATGATTGAAATTGAAAGACAATAACATTATCTACCACCCTCTGTTCATAGAGTGTCTGCTTTATTGTTAGAAATAATTTTTAAAAATTGTTAAAACAGTACCATTTTCCCTGTAGCGATGGTCCATCCATAACTCATTAAAAAAAAACTGTCGTGAAAATTTTTTATTTTATGATTGAAATTGAAAGATAATAACATTATCTACCACCCTCTGTAAGAGTACATTACAAACAACAAGTGATAGAAAATGTTCATAAAAAATCCTTGAATAACATAAACGCGCCATCACCAACAATGAATTTTAAACAAAGAACATTACAAACGTTTTTAACCCATTGAATATTTTTCACAGAACCGTTCCGTGACAGTTATTTTGGCCCAAAATCCTTATCACGGAGTGGTTCCGTGATCATGTAAATACTATAGGCCCTATGTTTTTTTTTATTTTTGTCGAGTTTATAGGCCCTATGTCGAGTTTTTGGGCCCAAAAAGGGTCAGAAAAGCCCCGGATGTACAATTAATGTACGTAAAAAGATGGGAATTAGTGAGGCGAAAGTTTTAAGCCCTCTCTCGTCATTCTAGCATACATATTTACGAGTTATTAAAGAAAATGTGTTTCGACTAAACACAATACGTTGTCTTATGGGGGTTTTACACTAGAAAAGCCTGTTATTCCTTTGTTAGAGTACGTTTATCATCCCCAGCAACCTCACACCTACTTTCAAGCCTGTCTGGACCTTCTCCTAACATTATAATGCGCAAAATTGTATTCCCAGCTTTGCAGGTACATGAAACCAGGAGCATCAGAACAGCCAAAAAATCACTGTTTTCAGATTTTAATAAAAATTGGAATAAATGTATGGTTTTACACTGATTTTGAGTTTTAAAAGTCTTTAAGTGGAAATTCACTTCCCTCACGTCAGCGTGCTGCGTGCGAACTCGTTTTTAGCGAATTTATCCTATAGGGAAGAAGCTATTACCGTAGGTCTCATGGTAAGACTTAAGTCCGAGACCATGATAATTTTTTGTTTTGAGGTCCCCAGATGACAAAAACACTATTCGTTCAAATTTATATATATATATATATATATATATGTGTGTCCGTGAATGCGATAACTTGAGTAAAAAACGTCCGATTTCGATGAAATTTAGCTCAAATGTGTAAAATGAGATTCATGACTTTAAGTTCGAAAACCAGAAAAATCGGGCCATGGGAAGAGGGGTTTATGGGGGTTTTAAATTTTCCAAAAATCAGTTTTTTGCATTTTTCACCCTACAATTTTTAAAAACTTAATTTTGGTTTTGACCATGTTATAGAGCTTAAAAAAACAAATAATATTGTATTTTGAATTATTAACCTAGGTTAGGTGGTTGCGGAGAAAATCCAAAAAAACCTACTCATAAAATCTCCCATGTTAATCTTATGGGAAAAAGGTTTTTGGCATTTCCTCAGTTTATTTTAATTTAAACTTCACATTTGCTTTTAGAAATCTGTTCAGTTACACAAAATAATCATTTTGGTGTTTAAATTGTGATTCTACGCCCAACCGTTGCTGAGATATTCAAAGTGCTAAACACAGTACGTTGTCCAATGTTATCCTTATGGAGAATAAATAAAATTTGATATCTCGATTATTTATGAATGTATGTTGATGAAACTTGGTATGTGGCTTCACGTAGTACTGGTATATTGATATTTGCACAAAAAATTGATTTTTTATTGGTTATTCCCGTAGCAGCATACCTGCATACTCAGCCCCATGTTATTCTTATGGAGAATAAGTGAAATGTAATGACTCCCTTAATTTTGGACATAAATTAATAAAACTTGGTATGTAGCTTCACTTGGTTGAGTTATATTCATAATTGCATAAAAAAACCTTTTTTGTTCCTTGTTGCAGCAAACCTGCTTACTCAGCCCCATGTTATTCTTATGGAGAATAACTAAAATGTTATATAGAGCTTATTTCTGATTGAATATTGATGAAACTTGGTATGTGGCTTCGCCTAGTTAAATTATATTTATATTAGCATAAAAATCAATTGTTTGTGTTCCTTGTTTCAGCAAACCTACACACTCATTACCAATGCTATTCTTATGGAGAATAATTAAAATCGCTTATATGTGAATATGTTTTTATGAAACTTGGTACGCGGCTTTATGTGTAATTCAGACAAATATTATGCATTGGAAATTCGCTGAGTACGCAGGTTTGCTGCGACGGGGGTATTTATTTTTACTATTCACTTGCTTTAAAAAAAATAAAATTTACATGGTTTTTTAAAATAAATTTAAAATATGAATTTTATTTTTGTACTTTCTATTAACCTTTTAATAGGAAAATGTATCCAGCTTCAAGAAAAGCATTATGCTTGCCCAATTAGTAGCAAAAGGAATTTTTTACAGCTCATTTACTAAAACACTGCAAAATATTGAAATTTAATTGGGTTTCTAGGGCCATGCAGTCATTAAAATCAAAGTATCCAATGGGTTAAGGAAAGCGTTCCAAATCCCTTAGAAAATATACTTTTAAATTATATCGTTGGAGTCAGTTTTGTTATTGGGGTTTGATCAGGCCTACTTCATTCAGTAACTTATATAATCAAGACGTTATAACTTATCGTTGGAAGGGTTTTTAAGATAGAAATTTAATTTTTGGTAATTTTTCTCACGCAATACACCCCAAATTCCAGACATCAAACTGACTCTTTAGCACATTCCTTTTGTCTGACAGAACTTTTTTGTTTAATATCAGTGAGAATGAGAGTGTTAAAGTAAGCAATTCAATAGGTAGTGTACTAGTATTCCCACACCAGTGGCGGATCCAGCTTTAGAGTCGGGGGGGGGGGGGCGAACTTAGTGGTGGAATACCCCCCCTCCCCCCGATTTTTATTGTTACAAATAATAATTTTAAAATCAAAAAGTAACCAAATATTAAAAATAACAGCTAAACCCAACATGCACTAAAGTGAACTGAACTAAGACAGAAAAGGCAGAGCAGCGTGCATGCACAGTGTAAGGGTATGATGACTAATAATATCACGTTAACACAGTGGATGCGCGGTCAAACTCCCGTTGTCACGGTCATGGCCTGCACCTGTGCACCTCACCGCCCCACTCACTCGAGCTACCGCTGTTGTATCTGAGATCTGATTGATCTGATTGACACATTGATACTCACAACAGAATGCACACTACACAACGTTAATCTTGACGTTTACCCGGTTTGCCAGCACCCACAAACATCCTAAGTAATGCGACGGTGGTTTCGTGGGGAAAAAAAGAAGCAGGGTAAGGTAAGGGCAGTCACGTTGTTGCGTCAGTGCAGCCAACTGTCAGGTGTGACCAGAACGAAATTATCATTCCCACTAACTGTTTATGCTTGATTCCACAACTTTATTACGTATACAAGCCGTTTAAAAGAATAACCTATGGTAGGCAATGCATAAATTGGATTGGTGATAAAGAATTAATCCCAACACATTTAACCAGCTGCATATTAAATAACTGCACTGTTTTTATACAGCATATTATAAACATTTCTGAGCTTGAGGGGGGGGCGATCACCCTCCTCCTTGGATCCGCCACTGAGGGATTACACTGGTCACCTGTATTTAACAATGATGATGACATTAGTATTTTTTGTAACAAACACCTCTTAAAGCAGAGAGCTTAGGCTATATTTTCAGCTTGATTTCCACTCTCTTCTTCTCTTTCTCAATAAAAAAGATTGCATTGTTGTATGTGAACAGATTGTGTAGAATTGTATTTTTTTCTAGGAACAATGCCTAAGAAGAATAAATATTACAAACCTGTACCTAATGGATGTGGTGTTCCAGGAGTGCAGGTGAGAACTTTTTATACATTTGTTATTGATTTTTATTGTTTTGTATTTATACTCCCAGTTCTCATTTTAGGTAAAATACCCCCGTAGCAGCAAACCTGCATACTCAGCAAATTTCCAATGCAAATATATGTATCCTAATACCACATAAAGCCACATACCAAGTTTCATCAATATACATTCATAAATAAATGATTTATGACATTTTAATTATTCTCCATAAGGATAACATGGTGTTTGAGGATGTAGGTTTGCTGAAGCAAGGTAAACAAAAATTGGGGTTTTATAAAAATATCAATATAACTCAAGTAGGTAAAGCCACATACCAAATTGTATTAATTTATGTTCATAATCAAGGGAAATAACATTTTTCTTATTCTCTATAAGAATATCATGGGGGCTGAGTACACAGGTTTGCTGCTACGGGAACTATCGGCAAAAAAATTCTTTTTGTGCAAATATCAATAGACCACAATGATATAAAGCAATATACCAAGTTTTGTCAGGATAAGTTGATAAATAAGCGAGATATACAATTTTTCTTACTCTCCATAAGAATAACGTTGGACAACGTCCTATGTTTAGCACTTTCAATATCTCTGTAACCAATTGACGTAGAGAAATGATAAAAACACCAATTTTTTTGTATTTTTAAGACAAATCCAATGGTGAAAAGTAAAATTTGTTTACTAAAATATTGTGTGTAAAAAACTAAAAAAAAATTTGAGGTACAAAACTCCCCCAAAATACCCCTTTGGGTAGAGCGATCTGGCTGGTTTTCGAACTTAAAGTCATAAATGTTGCTTTACATGTTTGTACCAAATTTAATCAAAATCGGACCATTTTTACGAGAGTTATCACACCCACGGACACACACACATATAATATATACAGTTTTGAACGAATGGTGTTTTTGGCATCTGGGGACCTTAGAACGAAAAGTTATCATGGTCCCGGGTCTAGGTCTTACCATGCCGACTAGGGTAATAGCTTCTTCCCTATAGGGGAAATTCGCTAAAACCCTATTTTAAAAATAGAATTACTTGTTAATTTTTGTATAGTTCAAACTAGTTTAGCCCAAACCTATAATATGATTTATACATGTAGGGTACCGTTTGAAGCCTTTTCCTCTTTACTTTTTTTTTGTATTTCAATGTTAATGGAATTTTTTAATATTTTGACAGGGAAGGGCCAAAGCGCTGGTCTTGTTACTATCTAACTTCACCTTTTAATATAAAGTTTCATTAGTTAATTGCCCAATGGTATATAGTAGCAGGGTCCAGTATCGAACCGTCACATAATTGTCAGGTTTTGCTCAGGATCCATCTGGCGAACTCAGGTTACAAGGCCACTATACTACCTAGCCAGTTAAATAACAAAGCCTTTAGGCTCTACGTACTATCTTAATGATTTTGTTTTATTAATTTAGTTCAAGTGGTGTGTTGGCATCTTATAAGTAACATTGTGACAATAGCCTTACATACAATAGCATGGGAAGGATACCCAGTCAAATAGTCCAAGGGAAGTGATTGTCCCTTTCTGTTGTGAAAATCAGTTATTAAAGAAAACTTGGGGGGATTTGTGCTTCCCAAAATTCTTAATTTTCAATCTGGATTTGTCCTACCTTTCCATCCAGTTTCCTAAGCAACATACTGTGTCGAAAGTAGCTATTTTTGATATCAGCTGCGATTACCGAAAGTGATACTTTTCCACCCTAGTGCCGTAAAAACAACTGGTGATTATTGCCGCCCTGTTATTAGTTATTCTGACACCAGTAGCTTGTAGTAACTAGTAGCTTGTTGCGTCTACCAATTGCAGTGTTGCATTCTAAATCAACTGTTCTTATCAGTCTAATTAGGCCTACTAGACCATAAACACAATATCAACTCTTTTCTTTTCATTATGTTGTGAGAAACATTCCTCAGCAAACCTGAAAAATATGGTTTTATTATTATTTACAGTTTGGTGAAAAATATTGTTAATAACTCATACCTAAATTTTTTTCTGGTACTTGATCGAATTCCCGCTCTCGGCTGTCGCCTCATACAGAAAACACGATCGCGTAACGGAAAAGGCCACTTGGCGTTAGTGATGAAATATACGATTTTTACTTGCTACAATAAATTATGTACTTTACAGATTACGGACTCCCAGTTTATGTCAGTGAATGAAATGACACGGTGTTGCGACCAACATGACATTTGCTACGGGACTTGCAACAAAGACAAGGACGAGTGTGATTTGTATTTCAAAAAGTGTCTCTACAAGATATGTGATAATTCAAAGGGGAATATGCCCGATGCTGCTTTGACCGGTGAGTTTCATAATTTAAAATGGTGGGGATTGAGATAATTTATATGAGTACCTTAACATAAGTACAGTGGAACTTGCATCATTCAAATCTCATGGGACCGGTAAAAGAACTTTAACTATCCAAAAATTTGAATCATAGAAGTTGCTTGAATAAGGCTTAAAACCTTCATAATTCCCATTTACATAGGAAATGTATCATTAAAGAAATAGTTTGTTGAACAACGTGCACATCTGGACCGCTGTGAGAAGTCACACTCAACTGCTTTAACAACAGGGGTGGATCGGAAGTGGGGGAGGGGTGGGTACAATAAGCTTGAAAGTAACTTAGCAGGGTTTGAGATGTGCCTTGGCACTGACTGCTTGGCAGTTACTTGTGCGAAACAGCTGCAGCTAGTACCACAGAGCCCGCAGAACTGCTTCCAAAACCAGTTTCAGCTGCAGCTAGTACCACAGAACCCACAGAACTGCTTCCAAAACCAGTTTCAGCTGCAGCTAGTACCACATAACCCGCGGAACAGGTTCAAAAACCAGTTTCAGCTGCAGCTAGTTTAACCTGCCGGGGTTTCAAACTGTTTTCGAAATGATCCACTGCAGCTTTTGTACCATTGCTGTTTTAGAATCATTGCAGCGCTAACAACAAATGTAGCTGGCTGAATTGTTGTTCACTGGGAACGGTTGGAACTGTTTTCACTCCCGGAGCATTGGAACTTAAGTTCCAGCTGCCCCAACACACCTCCAGATGCGAGACTATGGTCTCATGCCAACTTTGCAACACCTGTTCTCGGGCATTCCTAGTTTTGATAACTGTATTGTGGCCACTTTTTTATCCTGATTCTTAATACTATTAAGATTCTCATAATGTGGAATGGGCTTACCTAAGTAAACAGTTCACTTCAACAAAATTTTTAGGAAATAATTTGCTTTTAACTCAAAAATGTTTTCAGGATGCAAGACGGCAGCGAAGGTTTTGTTTTCCGGCACGATGATGTTTGGTTGCAAGTTCTACAAATCGTCGCAGCAGGAGGCGTGTTTCTGCCAAAACTCCCGCAAGTTCCCTGCAGCTGATGAGTTGTAAATTTAATCTCACAAAAGTAATTCTAGTTTGAGACATGTGGGCTGGCATAGTGGTGTAGTGTAAGAGGCACGTAAGTTGGCAAAAACAGAAACCAATAAATATTACCTTTTTGGGAACGTAAGCTCAAAAGTCAGTCCTGGTCAGTAATATTTTCCATATGTTTTGATACTTTTCCGTGTTTTCAACGACCAGCTGTTTTTAGCCATCCACCATTTAACAAAAGATTTTCGGGCATAAGTTCAAAAATGTTATTAAGCTGGATTTTAATCTTAAGTTCATAAAACTTATTCTATTTTTGTTCTTGCTGTGCCAACTCCTACAAACAAGCTTCCACATATTCACTAAGTATGAAGGGTATTCAAGGGTATGAATTAAATTTTGAGTGTTTAATTTGCTGTCCGTACCATTATAAAATTAATTGATAATAACCTATTTAAAAAGACACATGAACAATAAACATGTCTTTGTACGTAATTTACATAACTGTCTAAGTGGTTGTCATTTTGTTGAGTTACCAGTTATCCAGAAAGTTTGTTCAGTTGACATAAAGCTGTGTATTTTTTGTTGTTACCTTTCTGTTACCAATAGTGTTTTAGAATAAGGTAAGATTCAGTTATATACAGAATATCTGCAATTTGCTCTGACAATGACAGTAAATTATTTAAAATTTATTTATTATTGAGTCTGTTATCTTAAAATAGTGAATCTAACCTACTAATGTAATTACTAGCAAGAAATTAATTGTTTTTATGTAAGTAATTCTAAACTTAAACCTATTTTAAAATCTATATACATACATGAAAATTATCTGGTTAATTGCAATTTCTGAAGGCACAAAGTAGTAACTAGTCTTGCCTATAAATATGGTTTTAGAATGAGTAAAAAAACATTTTTACAATCGTTTGCTAGAGAATGTTAAACTGACATTTAAGTTAAAAAAAAACATAAATAGAATCTCTCATAATAAACTCTATACGGATTCAACAATTTTACCAAAGTTTTTTTTCTCTCTGATGGTAGTTTTTGAATGTGCCTTCTTTGTTAGGTTATTGAAAAATCACTAACTTTTGATGCAAGTGCAATATTTCTCGTACTATGTCAGGATTACAAACATATTCCTGAATTAATTGTGTTTTTTCCTCTGGAGTGTTAATTTGAACCATGTTTTATTATCAATTTGTTATAGTTTTATTTTTGAGTCCTTTGCCTGATTCCTATGATATTGGGCAAGATTATTTTTCTTCTGAATGTTTCTGAATTGGTGGAAGATGGAAATATATTCTTGCTTGATTATTTGACAATCTCATCTCTTTATTTTAGGATTGTTGGTATTTAAAAACCCCCTAGTAGGCTAAATTACTCTCAATAGATATTTCCTTCGACTAAGTATCTTTACAAACTCGAATCTGAAAATCCCTACAATTCAAATACGCCAACCACCCAAATAGAGTATAAATATTTTCTTAAAACATTTTTATACGAAACCAATTTTTTATCTGTCATAGCTAAACTCCAAAATCCTGAATGTTGTCACAAATTAATTTGAATAGTTGGAGTTGAACTACATTTGTTTTGTTCTTTGTAAATAAAGATAATGGATAGCTTCTGGGGAAACAAATTCAGAGATGACCTCATAATCACATATTTTTCAAAGTTAGTTCAATTTTAAAACAATCTCTCAAACTGATGTGAAACAGTTTATGTTAATTTCTTGGACTAAAATATTTGTATTTTTTTATATTTATGTGCCTATATTTATTTAGGCTACAGTAACAGTGAAGATGATTAAGTTGTCTGTATTTTAAAGAAAGTTCACATTTTTAATACTTTATAAAAATGTTTAAAACCCGTCAAAAATTCCACATGATATAACACTGAATTGTTTAATTTTCTTTACTAAACTCTACAAATTTTAAAGCATAGTTATTAATACGCTCACTGCAGCTGAAATGTTAAAACATTAAAATTGCATGTTTCAATGTTATGTTTCTGGCAACAAGTGATATTATTCACAGCCAACGCAACATATTAAAAATTATTTTTATACATTACTTGGAGAGCTTTTTTAAAAATCTATTGAACTATAAACACATGGCCTTCATGCTTAAGTATATGAAAATAGTAGAAGGTGAATTATGTTTTCTAACAATTAAGACTATATATTTATAAATTCTTGCCACTGGAATTATCAAGAATTTTGAGAGGGGTTTCTAGTGTAATGTATAGTTTAAGTTTATTGCCAAAGATAAAAACCAAAGTTTTCTTGGTCATGAATTCTGCAGAATTTATAATACACAGGTAACCCACCAAAGTGCCTTCTAAAGTTGAATAAGTATCTAGTATACCGTAGAAGTCAAGTTTAGACAACATTGTAAAAAGACCTCTTTGTTAAGGAAGTACGTTTAGTGTTGCAGCTCTCTTTACAAACAAGAACTTCCAGAAAAGATTGTACTTCACTAAATTTCTTATTATATAAGATGTTTTTTATGAATATGACTAAATTCAACTGTGATATTTGATTTTAAATAAATATTTGAAAGAGTAATGTTGTGTTTTACGTTATTTTAAATCATGTGCTCCTAATATGAGTTTATTCTACAGCAGTCACAAAGGCATTTCGCTAGGCTATCAGTAGCCGTAGACTTTGTTTCGTAAGCCATTGGTGTTGCCAGGAGTCCAAAAGCTTTAGCAGTATGGATGTAGATTGTAGATTAAATTAGATTGTAACACGATTTATAAAATGCCTTTGACACGCAAAATGTTGGAACATTTGATTGATGTTATCACTTTCCCTGCCGACACTAACGATTGATTGTTGTGGACAAACACTAACAGAAGGGATGCTGGATTTGGAGACCCAGGACAAGCCTGAGGCAAGGATGGAAAAGCTTTATATCCTTTATATACCCAGTTTTTAATTAAATTAATTGGGAAAGTTTATACTAAGTCAGAACTTAGGCTTACCTTACCCGGTTAAAAGATATCCTCATAAATTACCTAATTATTTTGTTGTAAATTTCAATACATTGTTAACCACTGTCACGGAATAAATATTATTATTATTATAATTATCTTTATAAACTATATTAAAACATGGCTAAATTTGAAGTTAAAGCAATCACTTAAACATTTCAGAAATTACCTTCTCCTCTTGCTTTGATCTAATTTCAACACAATAAAATTGTTTATCTTACAAAGTTCTCTACTGTTCATCCTCATCTCAGTTGAGTTTGTATAGGTGAAGATTACAGAATTGAGATTCACCTTAATGTAATTTTCAATATTTAAAATCAGATAGATGGTTAGAAAATTGTAGCTTTATAAATTATAGAATTTAACTTATTCATAACAAAAAATTGTGTGTTTGTTACAATTACACACTTTAAGGAAACTAAATTTTAAATTCATGTGCTAAGAGTCCCACTCGCTGCTGATGCATAAATGTTAGAAGTTCTCACACTAATTCAACAAGTCATGCCTTCTTCACGGTCGTTTTCACCAACTATTTTTAGTTTGAGAGTTCAAAGCTGAAGGTTGAGGTAACCTGTACGGCATCAGTTCAATCTCGGCAGTGTAATATGACATCGGATGATAACAATAGTATTCAGCATTTTTGTAAACTCCTGTTTTTGATGCTCCTGGGCCTACCTCATGATCTGGAATATGGAAAACTTCGGAGCTCAGACCTGGGACATCATCTTTTGGGGAAAATTCTTTTTTTAAATTGCTCTCATTTTCTTCTTTTGATTTTCTCTGATTTTCATCATCAGATGTCGACCAATTGTCTTTGCTGTTTTCATTAGTGAAGATTCTAACCTGATACAAATTGGTCCTACTTAACTTTAATATTCTCAGCAGTTTTATTAGCATAGCAAAACTTATTATTTGTCAGTTATATATATGTGAAAAACAATAATTATTGAATTCACCAACCTAACCTACATATTTTTGTATTTATAATCACCTGATACTCTTGTTTACTCTATTGGGGCAGCACAAGATGTCTGTACCAGATATCAATATTATAATTCTATACTAGCCTAAGGAAAACTTTTAATTGGAAACTGTGGGTGTTTGGCAAATTGCAGTATGATGGGAGTGGGCTTAAATTAAAGGTCCTGATTCTAGGGACAGGAAAAATAGCAGTTCTTCCAAAAAGTTAACAGAAAACGTAAAATAACTTCACACACCCCCATGAGAAATGCATGGAGATTTAAAAGCTTCTGCTTGTGATTAAGTGTGTACTTTTTTAACTAACTGACACATGTTCCTACTTATATTGTTTTATTTTCCTCAGCATGTGAAGAGTAATAAAATTAATCAGATGAGACAGAGTATTGGAGCAAGGTTATAGGGGCTATGGCTCCATCAAGCCACTAGTATATTTTAAAACACTGATTTTGTTATGTATGTAATAATCAAATAGGAAAATTGTAGTACCAAATTTGAAGGTAGTACTCTGAAAACCCCTATCATAGAGCACATGAATGTAAAAATATGTTTTTTAATTGCTATATGTATTAAAATTCTTAAATTTAAAAACTCAAAAGTGTCCTTCTTCAAAAGTGTTGGCCTTTAAAGTTTCAATGTTCATCTAATGTACATAATCTTATTTTACCATACCCACATGTTTAATAACCATAAATGATACCTACCGCATGATGTACACATTGTTACAATGTAGAAATCAGTGGCTGCATCTCGATATAAAATATGGGCAAACTAAAGAGAACTAGAATATTCTATGCGCAGCTTGCACTTGCTGTTTTTTTTGTCTTTCTACACCAGTGGCATCTTTTTACATTTTGAAAGGGAACGGTCCAAACCCTGGTCTTGTTACTATCTAAGGTCGACATGTTCTTAGAAAGCATCATTAATTAATAGCCCAATGACAAATGGCAACTAGGTCCAGTTTCGAACCTTCTCAAAATTTTCTGATTTTGATCAGGATCGATCTGGCGAACCTCAGATTATGAGGCGAGCATGATAACCACTACGCTACCCAGCCTGTTATGAGAAGTGAAAATAATAAATAGTTAAATAGTAAACAAAACAATTTCAATCTGTAGTATCATCACCTGTTTTAGAATGCAACTGAATTCAAACTACTCTCCATGTTATATTTATGGAAACAAATTGAACTTTGAGGGTATACTGTGCCCTTCAGCAAAACAGTATTGGAAATTGAAAACCACTTTGCACAGCTACAAATCCGGGCCATTTTTTTTTACACCTTAATCATAAAAATTGGTTCAAAAATAACGGAGGTGTTCTGTTCACAAAAATCAGTGTTGCGTATTATAGATATAGAAGATCCTTATAACACAGCTGTTTATTTAATTAAGAAAAGACACATGTGACATAAACCAAATAAATCTCTCCTCCATATGAATAACATGGGGACTTGAATAATATATGAATAATAATAATATGAATAAGTCTCGTGGGGCAGAGCCCTGAGGCCTAAATCTAAAATCTAAAGCCTTGTTGCACATCTGCACACCTACAAGCGCGCTTTGGTGTATGATATGTGGGGGTAAATCTTAAAACTAAAAAGCCTTATTGTTTACAAAGTTTGCATGTAGTGTATTGATAATATAGATAGATAGATATATTTCCCAAAGTTACTGGGATCATGAAACCCCCAGTAACTTAATTAAATAAAAACAGCTGTTGCTTCTCCTCAAAACGTCAAGTTGAGTCAAATGAGCATTTCTTCTGAGATGATTTCACAGCAACCCACCTAGAATCAGTGACTCGACGAGTCTAAATATTGATTACTTACTATTAATGTAAGTTGAAATGAATTTTTGTCTAATGGTTGGATCTTAAAGAGATCAAAGCATAATATACTAGCATGTCTACTCACACAGTCCATGCGAGACTTTGAGCTTTAGCTTTTACTGGGCAAGTGTGACCTGCTGTCTAATATCTACCTTGGCTCTAAGATTTGCTTTCCTCCTGCTCCGATGGAAGTGGCGGTTTGTGATTTGGGGAGTCTCCTCGCAGCAAATTGAAAGATATCTATATTATTAAAAGAATTTCTTAATTTTTGTTCGGCGATTTTCGACCCCTAAAACTGTTATTTTATTTACATATTTGTTATCAATCGAAAGCTGTGCCTCAAGATCCTTTTCGGGTTTTGAATAACACCCAACCTCAGGGCTCCGCCTCATTGGCTCTTAAAGTTCCAATGTTAATCTTATGGAGTTATATTTTATTTAGTCTCACAGCTGATTATAATGTAAACTGTTCAAACATCTGACCCTGTGCCTGTGAGATTCCCGTGCAGAGAGCGGGACACTTACTAGTAACTAATTAATTTAATGTTTTAATTTGGTGGTGGTTTACCCAAAAGAACTATTATGTTTGATTAAAACTTAAAATAGACAAATCAAATGCAAATTGAATAACATATTTGAGTTAATTGAAATTGTTCTCTATTACACGACTAATAATTACAGTGTCGGAGCTATTTTCCAGGTAGTAAATAATAGGCAGTACAACTGAATCAAATGTAAAACATTTAGGTCTGAAAAATCTACATTTGAGCAATTAGGCTCTAAATTACTCATTTGCGGAAATGGGGACAAGCCATTGGGGCAATTCGACAATGGTAGTCTCTCGCCGGGTCCCATTTAACGGAACTAATCAAACGCGAGCTCTCCGCAACGATCAGAGCCAATCAGCTGTTAGCTCGCCGAAGCACCTGTCAGTCGAGGCTTTACTATGTTTTCATTGATAATTTTTACACTCTGTTCTATGAGTACCAACATAAATACTGGAGAAAAAAATATCTCTAATTAGTTCGGCAAGAGAGAAGGTTTATTTTATTATTTTAAAATGATAGTGCATTAAAAGTAGAACGAACATTAAGATAATAAACAATTTAAAAGAATATTAAATAAGTGATTGTCATAACAATTATAACCTAATTCATACATCGATCGATGTGAGTAATTATATCATGTTAACATTATTTTACCTGATCACTTTTTAATCACAGTTAGTGTAGTAAAGTGCCTAGTTTAAATTTGTCGTTTTATAATACATTTTATATAATATAATGTGCCAGGCATTATATCCATAATTATGTATGTTAGCTACAAGTAAAAGTAACGAAACGAAGCAAATCGGTTAACGACACCGAACGTTTTCATTGGCTAACAAGGTTTTCATTCATCATCGTTGCCCCAACGCCAAATTGACCGAATGCATGGTTCCTGCGGAAACATGTAATTTTTGGGGTCAATAAGCTGTTATCGGTACGAGCCTGCAGAGAAAGACGAGTCTACAGATCGCAGAGGTCTTGTTATCCGTGGAGGTCAATCACTGATAATCTTTGACTTCTTGCCATTTGAAATTGGTTATAACTTGGTAATTAATTAATCTTTTTTCTAATTAGTGGTAATTTTTAAAAACCTAGGAATCTATAGTACAATAAGACAATAAGTATAACATGGAGATAAATTTTGATAAAATTACATTAAAAAACAGCGTTTTAAGGTAAAACTGTTTTAAAACTTAAAAATATGTTATGATCGGAGTAAAATGTACAATCTGTATAGTGCTTCAAACAGCCAACTTTTTAATAAGTTAAAAAATAGTACAGAACAAGTTGTTTGGTTTCGGGCAACAGGTTCATGAGTGGACATTTACGATGTGACCAAGTTAATTAGGGGTTTCTAATCCTACTTTATGTAAATAAAATTATAGTTTTGATTCGGGCCAATCGCCTAGGATCTGGACTTTTTGGCTGGCCCTGGCATCTAGCCAAAGTTACAATGGAAATTTTATGGAATTGATTATTCAATTTTTCATCCGCTGATTGGGCTTAACAATGATTTCCTTGCTGTAACTGTGCTGGTAACGGTTCTGAATAATAAGCAACTGATTTTTATTGAAAACTGTTTAAACAATTTACTGAACAAATTAGTAATCCCTGAATAACGTTATATTGTGAATAGAATGAAATCTGAACCAATAATGAATTCATTGTTTATTGCATACCACACAAATAGTGAAATTGGTTCACTCATTCAGCGCTTTGATGAATTCAGTTGCCTTGACCTGCTGAACTGATTTTTTTTTTTTTTTTTTTTTTTATAAAAAAATAGTTAAGTCCACATTTGATCAAATCAAACGTAGTGTTGGTAAGAACTAAATTTTCATCACTCTGTATTCGAAAATAGCCCATAACCATACAGCTGAGGTTTACGAAAATTATCGATTTCCTTGTAACAAAACAAAAAATGACCTGCTGACTTTGCCTGTCCTAAACATTACTTTTCCTGTCCAAAACAATACATTGCCTGTCCCAACAAAACTTTTCCTGTCCTAAACAATTGAAGTTCCCGTTTTACTCAACAGGAGCACCAGTGTGATTTCGTTATTTTTGACGATTCTGTGTTCAAACAGCTGACTTTAACACTAAAATGAATTGTAAAACCGTGTCATGTTTACTTATACAAAATTACTAGACTATGAAATATCAGATCATTTTTGTTTAAGTAATATGGTTATTTGCATCGTGATGAAAAGTATCGTTCATTTCCGTCACAAAAGTCCTATTTCGACTTCGCCTCGCGCGTTAAATGCTATCTTGCTCCGAAATAGGCCTTCGTGACTAGTAGTGAAATATACTATATCACTTTGAAGGCTAATGGAGCAAAGCCCCAAGGTTGGGGAAAAACTACTGCATTGCTTTAAATTTTGTATTTACCCTAAATGGAATATCCTTGTCAAATTTAATATCTTACCTACTTGTGAATAGGACTAGAATCAGTGTTGATCCTGTGAAGGCTTTCACATTTGTAATTTCTTGATCCTTGAAAAAAATTGTTACCACACCCACCTCTGTTTAGGATTTGACTAGTATGGCCGCACAATTTATAAACTTGGTATCCTCAACATTAAATAACAAATTGGCAATTGACTGTAAGGACCACATCACGTAAAGCTGCACTGAAATTGTTTGTTACTTTAATCAACTACTTTAATCACTAGTTTTTATATTTGAATACTTATAACTTTTGCTTTGTGCTATAATCATATAAACATATTTCCAAACTCATGTAAGCTTAGTAACAGTAGTTAAACAGAAAGCAGTACCTTAAACAGTGTACTTTCACCCCTCTGATATCCTTTGGTCAAGACCTCTTATTAGAGCCATCCCCCAAGATGCAATGTGTTAAATATTCAAGGCTAGTCCAAAATGTTGTTTTTAAAAACTTTTTTTGTGACAGAATAATGTATCAGGAAATACAAATTTAAAAAAACTCTGGACTATCATTGTGAAAGTTTGCTGGTGTACTCCTAATTAAATTGGGATTTATGGTTTTTAAACTTATATTTTTAGCAGGCAATGTCTGAAATTCTGTATCCTATACTCTAATATGAGTAAGGGTTGCTTGCTTGCTTGTAACTCTGATCTCAAAAACGGCTCCAACGATTTCCTTCAAACATTGGAAATAACTAATTTCTGGGATAAAAATAAGTTCTGGACAGGTCTCATCCCCAGGAAAATCAAGTAATATAAAAAAACAAAAATGAAAAGTTACAAAAATTAATATTGGGCTTATGGAGATTAAAATCAAAACAAAATAATTGAGAATTGTAACACTGTTCATAATCAACTAGGGAACTGTCAAAGAAATACTCGTGTTATTTATAACTGTTAACATCTGGTTTTCTAGTAACAGTAACTAAGACTGTTGAGTGAAGATTGCATATACAGGGTGGTCATATCCTAAATAAAGCAAAAGGACATTGAGCTATAAATAACAACTGGAGTGACCTTAAAAATTCAGAAAAGAGTCAAATGAGCTATAAAAATCTGATAATCAGTTGAGGGAAGTGGTGAAATATTTCTCCAAGTCATATCTAAACAAACTTACTGGCCTTCCTTGAGCAAAGCTCGGCCCTACAGGTACTATGAGTAAAAACACATATATTCAATTAAAACATATTTTTATTATGTTCACGCTTAAATATCAAGCACATATTGCATTTCTATGTTGCATTGCTTCTTTACTGGTTGTCGTTGTTGTTGTTCTGGTTCTTGTTGTAGACGGTGACAGTCTGGAAGAAGATGTTCTTGGCCTGCTGGAAGTTGTGGGGTTGGACCTGGCGGTCGAAGGGGAAGCCCTGGGGCCGGTTGTCCTGGGGCTGGTTCTGGTTCTGGTCCTGGTTCTGGTTGTTGGCCTGGTATTGGTTGACGGCAACAGCGAACACGTACTGCTGGCCGTTCTGGGAGCCCTTGGGCAGGATCAGGTTCTGGGGCAGAGTGTATTGCTGCTGCTGCTGCTGGGTCTGGTTGTAGGAGACTTGTCCTTGGAAGATGGCGCGAGAGTCGGGTTGCTGCTGGACGAACCTGGTGGACTGCTGAGAGTTGCGCTGGATCTGGTTCTGGCCGCTCTTGAGGTTGGCGACGAAGCGGTCGATCTCGACAAAGTTCTGCCGGGCCTGCTCCAGAGTGTACTGGTTGCCCTGCACGTCGTACTGGGGTCCGATGAAGACTCGCACGATGGCGTCAGAGTCCTGTTGGCTGTTCACCTGGATCTGGTAGTTGAAGGGCTTGTTGTTGAGTTGCTGCTGCTGGGCCTTGTACTGGTAGTTCTCGGCCTGCTCTCCCTGCTGGTAGTTGATGGCGTTGTACAGGTCCACCTCGTTGTTGTCAAAGTAAGTGACCAGCTTGTCCACCTTCACGGCCTGGACCTCAACTCCCTGGAAGTTGAGCTGCTCCTGTTTGTAGGCCTGCAGTTGGTTCTTGAAGTTCTGGAAGTAGTTGACAACGCGGGCGATGATCTGGTAGAAGATGGGGTCCCTCAGGGCAGCAGAGTTGGTCTCGATGGCTCCGGGAGCAGCCTGCAAGATTGTAGGAGTTTTAGTAAAACTATTTTGTCAACCAAAATAAGCTAATATTGGGTATGTATACAAATTAGCAAGACTTGTAAAGCGACTTAGACTTTTAAAATTGCAAACTATATCATGTTTTTTTACTTCTGGGTTATTAGCGAATTTCCCCTATAGGGAAGAAGCTATTACCGTGGTCGGCATGGTAAGACCTAGGCCCGGGACCATGATAACTTTTCGTTTTGAGGTCCCCAGACCCCAAAAACACCATTCGTTCGAAACTGTATATATATATGTGTCCGTGGGTGCGATAACTCTCATAAAAAAGGTCCGATTTTGATGAAATTTGGTACAAACGTGTAAAGCAGCATTTATGACTTTAATTTCGAAAACCAGACGGATCGACCTATCCGAAGGGGTATTTTGGGGGGGTTTTGTACCCCAAAAATGGGTTTTTTGAGTTTTTTACATACAATTTTTGAAAAAGTAAACTTTTATTTTCTCCCATTGGAATCAGCTTAAAAAGACGCACAATTTTATGTTTTAATCATTGCTCTACGTCAATTTGTTACTGAGATATTGAAAGTGCTAAACACAGTACGTTGTCCAATGTTATTCTTATGGAGGATAAGAAAAATTGTATATCTCGCTTATTTATCGACTTATTCTGACGAAACTTGGTATATTGCTTTATTTTATTGTGGTCTATTGATATTTGCACAAAAACCCGTTTTTTTCCCGATAGTTCCCGTAGCAGCAAACCTGCATACTCAGCCCCATGTTATTCTTATAGAGAATAATTAACGTGTTATCTCCTTTAATTATGAACATAAATTAATAGAACTTGGTATGTGGCTTTACCTAGTTGAGTTATATTGATATTTGTATAAAAGCCCATTTTTAGTATTCCTTATTTCAGCAAACCTGCATACTCAGCCGCCATGTTATTCTTATGGAGAATAATTGAAATGTCATAAATCGTTTATTTATGAATGTATATTGATGAAACTTGGTATGTGGCTTTATGTGGTATTAAGATAAATTAATATGCATTGGAAATTCGCTGAGTATGCAGGTTTGCTGCTACGGGGGTATTTTAAAATTTACCTGGGTAGTTCAAATTACCTGGTACTTGTTGTTGGGGTCGACAATGCTTCCGACCACCTTCCTGAAGACGTCGAAGTATCCGTAGAGTCCGTTGTTGGCAGCGTAGTACTGGTTGTTGACAGAGTTCTCGTTGGCTTGCACCAAGTTGCCCAGGACAGCGACTCCGTTCTCAGCGTTCAGAGCCTGCTTGGCTCCCTGGTTGTTCTTGACTTGTTGGCTGTCGACGGCGTCAGCGATGCGCCTGTCCAGGTTCTGCAGCTGCTGCAGGTAGTTGTTGTTGGCGTTGTTGATGTTAACGTTGTTGGGGCGGGCGGGCACGGCCTGGCCGTTGTGGTACTGCAGCTGGGGGTTGTAGCCGGGCTGAACGTTGCGGTTGAACTGGAAGGGCCGCACGTTGGGCAGGTTGTTGGCGTACCTCTCCAGGTTGTAGCGAGCCAGAACCTGCTGCAGGTAGTAGTAGAAGTTCTCGCCTTGGTTGGCGTTCTGGTTCTTCTGGTTGTACTTCTGCTGGTTGAACCAGGTGGGGTTGTAGATCTGCTGGTTGGCGAACTGCTGGTTCAGGTTGATGTCCTCGCTGAAGTAGGCGACGCGACCTTCCTGGTTGTTCTGCTGCTGGTTCTGGTACTGGTTGGCCTGGTTCTCGTTGTCGTAGTTCTGGTTGTTCTGCTGCTGGTTCTGGTTGTTGAAAAGCTGCTGGTACTGGTTCTGGTTGCCTTGCTGCTGCTGTTGTTGCTGCTGTTGCTGCTGCTGCTGCTTCTGCTGTTGGTTCTGGACGTAGTTGTTGGTGTTGTTGGATTGGACGATGGTTTGCTTCTGGCCTTGCTGCTTGTTGTTCTGGGCCTGCTGGATAGCCTGGGCGTTGACGTACAGGTTGGGGTAGACCTCGGACTGGGGAGGCAGAGGCACGTTCTGGGTGTCTTGGCGCTTGACAATAGCGACACTCAGAGCGTAGACAAACTGTCCCTCGTTGACGCGGTCACGGGCCCAGCATGCGGCCTGGTAGAAGGTGTCGAAGTCCTTGGCGAAGTAGAAGACGTCGAACAGCTGGATGGCCTGTTGGAGCTGGTTGGGGTTGTTGTAGTTGAACACCTGTCCGCGGGGCAGGAGACCCTGCTGGTAGGCGTTCTGGAACTGCTTCACGGCAAAGGCATTCTGGAAATACAAAAATAATTTTATTTTATGACTCACTATATTCAGTAATAGCAGTTTACATTTGTTAACTTGCCATCATATTTTAAACACATGAATATGTATTTTAGTTAATAAAAACTAAAAAAATGTGAATATTTTAAGAAAGCTAGAGCTTTTGCAAAGGATCATGTAACATTTATTTTTTCTGCTTCCTATAAGTTCTATAATTCACAGTATTTATGCTGTTCCTCAAGAAGTTTTCTGGTACCAACATTTTAATTTAGATCTTATAATACATAAAATAACCTGCATGGCTTAAGTTTGAAAAATATTCCATAGTAAATAAAGCAATATTAAAAGCATGTAACAACAAAGACTAATCTTTCAAAATAGCTAACGATTTTACTATTCATTTTTTTATAATTGACAACCAACTGACATGTTGCCAATGTATATCTGAGACTTGGATGGTATTGCAAGTTAAAAAACGTTCTGTTGTAAATTATAGTTAATGTGAACATTGCTCTTTTCACTGACTTTGGACTCTATCTGTCTTAAATGACCATCAAATATAGTACTGGCAATACAATTATATAAATTGTTTTGCTTACGTTGAAGTTCTTGGGGTCGAAGTTGAAGTTGTTGCCGATCTGCTGTTGCTCCTGGTTGTAGTTGGGCTGCTGAACATTCACGAAAAGCTTCAGCAAGTTCTGTTGCTTCTCATTGAGGTTCTGGTTGCCTGAAAAACAAAATGTTAGAACGTAGGTAATATGACCACATATAACATATAACCGTTCGTTCATTGGGAAGTGATTTAGTTAAATTGATATTATGTGGGAATCCTTAATGAAACAAAGCTATTCTTATAGGTTACATTAAATTTAGTGTTAATTGATTTATTTCAAAAAAGGTTGTCAAATGTTTTTTGTGACTGAAGGTGGTAATTTTAGAATAAATTGACTTAAGCATAGTAAATTCCCTATGATATTTATAGTTTGAAATAAATCATAATTTTATGAAGACACTAGCTGTGTACCCGTCCTTCGTACGGGTTGTATATAAATGGCAGATTAACTAAAAAAATTAACAACGCACACAATTTTACAATATTGAAATTACATTTTACTCTTTTAAAGTAAAATTAAATTGAAGTTAACGAAATATACTATGGCAGATAGTTCGGGTACTGTTGCCAAGTCAAGGCACTCTGTCAGGTAGTGAACGGTGTGGTTGTTGCGACTCCAAATCGGTACACATAACACTTTGGATTCGATTTTAGAAATAAAAGAACTCAAGTAAAACAAAATATTAACCCTGTTTAATTTAACATTTTAAATACTTTGATACATTAATCTATACATTCCAATAAATTAATAGTAATGTAACGAAACTTTAAACTTTATAAGATAAAGAAAATAAATTTCAAAAATAATTACAAAATTATTGTAAATTTAATCATAATTAAGTATATTTTATATGAATTTATATCAACTTAAAAATTCATGCTCTGGCATGTTGTTTGATGAATATTAAATTAAATTGTGTTGGGAAAATCTTTTAAACTTTGTAAAACGTAAAAGTCACCATGCTCTGACCTTAAACCGACAGCTGTGTTATGTCGTCAAATCCTGCTCTAATATCTCCCATGTGCCCCACTTGTGTTATACTGGCTGTATTTTTAACTAGCTTTTAGTGTACAGTTTTTATGTTTTAACTATGTAATTAATTAATTTATTGCAGATTGGAAGCAATTAATATACAATATTCAAGAATCAAAATTATTTAATTTGACCACAGTATAAGACATGTGACAGTTACCTTGCTGAGTAGCGCAAGCGAACGCCAGTCCGCACAGAAGCAGTGCTGTAGCCTTCATGGTGAACAGTGACTGCTGAGCCGGCCGGCAACCTTTTATAGCCACTCTTATCACATTATCACTGTCTTATAACCTTTTGACACTAAAACAGGTTTGAACTTAAAACAATGTCCCCGATAACAATTACAACTACAGATTATTATAGAAAGTGATAGGAATGAAAATGATGAAATTCATTTCCTATTACCATACTCTGGTGTTTAATGTCTTTGCTTCCATTTTGTGCTTTCTTAATATTTAATTAAATACCCCCGTTGCAGCAAACCTGCATACTCATCAAATTTCAAATGGTACCTCACTAAGTCATGAAGCAAATTACCAACTTTCATCAAAGCATATTCATATATAAGCAAGATGATGACATTTTATTTAATCTCCATAAGAAAGTCATTAGGACTGAGTATGCAGGTTTGCTGTATAAAGGACCACACCAATCTGGGTTTTATGCAAATACCAATGGATCACTCACCAGTAGATAAAGCAACAAACCAAGTTTTACCAATTTATGTTCATACTCAATCAAGACATGCCATGTTTATTATTCTCCATAAGAATTATATGATAGCTGCTGAGTACACAAGAATTAGCAAGAATTAGATTTGCTGCCATGGGGACCACAAGAAATGGGTTTTATATACAAATATCAGTAAATCCCAACTATATGAAGCAACATACCAAGTTTAATTAATATATATTCATTAATAAGCGAGATATAAAATTTTACTTATTCTACATAAGGTTAACATTGGACAATGTACTGTGTTTAGCACTTTCAATATCTAGGTAACCAATTGATGTAGAGTGATGAACCAAATACCCAATTGTTTATTTTTTAAGGTGAATCCAATGGTGTAAACTAAAGTTTAGCTTTAAAATTAATTATTTGTAAAAAGTTCAAAAAACCCATTTTTTGGGTAAAAATCCCCCTAAAACCCATAATATAATGGTGCGATCTTTCTGGTTTTTGAACTAATGAGATCAGACCATTTTTACAAAAGTTATCGCGTCCACGGACACTATATATATGAATTTGAACGAATAATGTTTTTGGCATGTGGGGGCCTCAAAACGAAAAGTTATCATGGTCCCGGACCCAGTTCTTACCATGCCACCTACAGCTTTTACCTATAGCGGAAATTCGCTAAAAGAACACTTACGTTAAAAATAGTAAAAATGTCTTTAGTGTATTCAGATTTTCGGAACAATCTTAAACACTAATATAATCTAAACGTAATCTTAAAATATTTGAATATTTTATCAAATCACAGAGTCATTTCTTACAGATTGAACAAAATAATTAGGTTTGGTTTTGGCCAGTGAAGGATGATTAAGGTGGCAAACCCTCTCCCCCTTCCCCTACAATAGGGCGTTGGTGCCACAGGTGATGGCGGTTAGGCGTAAGTTGCGGCAAAACTCACTGTGAGCTAACTGAAAAGGATGCTGCGCTGCCATTGGTGTGACACACTTAGGGTCTCAATTTCGGACCAAAATTCCAATCCCGAGATTGATTAAAGACGACCCCGGGATCAATGCTGGGATTCATGTATTATAGAAATCTACAATATTCAACCATGTAATAACAACGCTAAATACATTTTTACTCAGATTTATAATAAATTACACCAACACTCTACACTCTAGGAAACTCTACCCTTACCTGGACAGTTTATTTTACAACCGGCAGCTTTCGTTTTTGATGCGCGTCTGGTTGGAAGTCAGCAATTTTGTTGTTGCCGTACTTCACGTGTCTCCAATTCTTGGAAAGCCCTCTCCTTTTGTAATATTTCCTTAGATAAACTACAAATGAATAAGTCCGCATTGTATCGAGTTTGCGTTGCAACTGAAAATATTGTGACCCAGGCTCAGTAAGACAAAAAAATCCATCAAAAATAAAGTCATTTGTGGGAAGGAAGCGCACCGGAAGTTCGGTGCAGTAAGACAAATATTCATAGCTCCAGGAATCATTCAGTTACGGATAAGGGCAACTTTAATGCTCTGGGAAATAAGTTTGCATTGTTGAGTTGAGTAGTTCTTATCGTTCGTCGAACAATAAGTGTAGTTTTAAAATGAATTATTAAAAATCAATTAAACAATAATCTCCAATCATTTGGATATTCGGTTTTAAAGTGTTTGTAAAGACATTTGTTGCAAGTTTCAGTAGCAGTTAAGCATCATAAATCTTCAAAAACCATACAAATAATTATATTTGGCAATACAGTTAATCCCGGGATTAAAGGTAAAAAATAGGGATTTGCAGGTACCTAAAGTTGACTGAGATTCCGAAGCCCGGGATTGAGAACCCTACAAACTGTACTAAAAAAGTAGAGACGATCTTTACAATTCCGACCGTGATATGAAGCTTGAATTTCAAACTCCATTTTAAACTGCAACCCTAGGTGCTGTCTGCGTGAGTAAAACAGGAGTAATGCATTTGAAAATACTTTTATAATTTATTTTGATTAAATCTGAATCACCTGCCCAGAAGTGTGTAATTCCAATTTGATGAAAGAGGGCCAGCTTCTGTAACGGAATAGGGGATGGCAGAGCACAGGCTTACCACTAACAATCTCACTGACATCTTTTCATTAATACCACGTTCATTTGTTACTATTTGGCCAAAAGTAATGGGAAAACCACATTGATTTTAGCAAATTTTCCCTATAGGGAAGAAGCTATTAACGTAGGTCTCATGGTGAGACTTAAGCCCGAGACCATGATAACTTTTCAGTTTGAGGTCTCCAGATACCAAAAACACCATTCGTTCAAATTTGTATACATTTATATATATATATGTGTCCGTAAGCACGATAACTCGCAAAAAAGGCCCAATCTGAAATTTGGTACAAATGTGTAAAGTACCATTTATTTGAATGAGTTTGAAAACCAGATGAATCGTACCATCCAAAGGGGGGTTTTGAACCCCAAAAAATTTTTTTATTGGGTTTCCACAAGTAATTTTTATTTAAATCTTTCCATTTTGGAATGTATAATGTACATTTGGGTAAATAATGAGAGAAGTTTATAACCTGTGAGGTAACTCAACACGATTTGATGCATTACACAAACAAATATTATAGTGATGGTTTTAAATTATACAATTCTGTTTCTGTTCATGGATATTTACTGAGTAGATTGTTCTGTGTTTCATAAGTGACATTTGTGACCCAGACTCAGATACCGAGCGGGAATTGAAAGCAGTTGAAGCAAAAACAAATTGATGAAATGACCTTTTGCCTTACATCATGTAAACTTGTCCTGGGTGAAAAAATATTACATCTACTATTCAGGTCAGGTTGGAGTACACTGTACAAGTTAATGACTGCAAGTCGTCTCTCATTTATAGTCAAAATATTTTATTAGTGAGTTTCCAATAGAAAAGTGAACTATTAGCTTGACCCGCACGGTGAAACTTCAGCCCGAAACCACCATAGAAGTTCCTAACGTGACCCCCTGAACACGTTTTGGGGGGTCGCTAACAACTTTATAAATATATATATATTTATACATATATATATATATGCATTCACACTTTTGCGGTCACATTTTTTGTCTGATTTACTTAAAATTTGGTGGAAACCTTCCCTTCTGTAATCAGTTGGACAAGTTTGTTGGGCAAAACAGTCGGATAACTCTAACACCCTTTTGGGGATTTTAATTTTTCAAATTTTGAGTTTTGGGCCCAAAAGGGTCAGAAAAGCCCCGAATGTAAACTTAATGCAAATAAGAAGATGGAGATTAGTAAGGCGAAAGTTTTAAGCTCTCTCTCAATATTCTAGCACAAATATTTACCGAGTTATTAAAGAAAATGTCGATTGTCTTAACACAGTACATTGTCTTATGGGGATTTTAGATTGGAAAAGGCTGTTTTTCATATCTTGATGTAGTTTATCAACCCCAATATCACTATACCAACTTGTATACCTCTTCCTATCCTTTAAAGTACAAAATTGCCATCCTAATAGTGAATTTTAGTGTAACCAGGAGCATCAGAACAACCAAAAAATTACATTTTAATATGTTACCAGTGTTGTTCTAAACTCTTTATCCGAATTTTTAAAGATGTTAATGCGGAAATTCACTTCCCTCTCATCAGCGCGCTGTGTGCGAACTTGTTTTATTTCAATTCAAATTTATTAAGCCGAACAATTAGAACATTTCATAAGCTTACAACGAATAGCACTCACAGTGCAATGCTTATGAAACAGAGGCAGTTCCCTTTAGCTAATTTTAATGTTAAATTGTCTAAGGCTTGATTTGAAATATATCTTCAAAAGTTGCTTTTTATTCAACTTTGTGTGTTCTTCTGTCTTTAAACCATTTCTTGATCGAAAGCAAGAGTTTTCAATTAAAATCATGTTTAAATAAAATTTAAAAATTGATGATTTAATTTTTTATTTCAAGGATAAATCTATGTAGGTTTTTTAAGTGAAGTACATCAATAAAGTTTTCAAAGCGCCAAGTTATAGATGAATAATAATGATTAATTAAGCATTTACATAAACAATTATATAGATAGTTTTAATTTGAATTCTGGTTGTTAAAAACACTGGAATAGGTACATAACAAATGATTGGCTTGTACGGGCTACAGCTCCAAAAATGTTGTTTTAATTTACTACATGCATGCAGTAGGCTGTCCCACACTTCTTGCAAACAGGCCTGAACATCTGGCCGAACATTCTCTCAAATGTTCACTGAACATTCCGTCCTTATTCAAAAGTTTGTGCAGCTCCCACTCTTCTCGTGAATACTTTGAATATTCGGAACATCGGCGTATTCGCGAAAAGGGTGGGACAGCCTAAAGCATAATAAATTTGTAGGGGAGGATGAACACATGTTAACACGCATAAACAAAGCATAAGCTTGATTACATTATAAATAATCACAGCTGATCATTAGTTCATTTTAGCGAATTTCCCCTATAGGGAAGAAGCTGTTACCGTAGTCGGCTTGGTAAGACCTAGGCCCGGGACCATAATAACTTTTCGTTTTGTGGTCCCCAAACCCCAAAAACACCATTCGTTTGAAACTGTGTATATATATATATATATATATATATGTATATATATATGTCCGTGAGCACGATAACTCTCATAAAAATGTTCCGATTTTGATGAAACTTGGTATAAAACGTGTAAAGCAACATTTATGATTTAAGTTCGAAAACCAGCCAGATCGCTCCTTCTGAAGGGGTATTTTGGGGGGGTTTGGACCCCAAAAATGGGTTTTTTGAATTTTTTGCAAAAGTCAAATTTTAGATTTTACCATTGGATTCAGCACACAATTTGGTATTTTTATCGTTCCTCTATGTCAATTTATTACCAAGATATTGAAAGTGCTAAACACAGTACGTTGTCTAATGTTATTCTTATGGAGTAAAAGACAAATTTTATATCTTGCTTATTTATGAAAGTATACTGACGAAACTTGGTATACAGCTTCATCTGGTTGTCGTCTATTGATATTTGCTCAAAAAAACAATTTTTTGCCAAAGACTCCCGTAGCAGCCAACCTGCGTACTCAGCCCCAATGTTATTCTTATGGAGAATAATTAAAATTGTATATATCGCTTATTTGTGAATATATTTTTATGAAACTTGGTAAGAGGCTTTATGTAGCATTAAGACATTTATATCTCCATTGGAAATTCGTTGAGCATGCAGGTTTGCTGCGACGGGGGTATTTATCGTAGTAATATTTCCGTAAGAGAATCATTGGATCTATGAAGTCCAGTGGGGCGTAGCCCAGGTCATTTTTGACATTTCTGATATTTTTCACACCGTCCTTGGCCTCGAGGTTTAAAATAAACCATTGCCAAAGGCTGAAGTTTAGTGCTTGAAATGTTGACGCAATCAATTTGCCTCACAAAATTACGTTTTAGATGTTAAAATAAACAAAATCTCGTTTAATGTGGATCCGAGAACATCCTTGAAAATGTCTATGTTATTTTCTCTCCGTAGTTATATAATTGAATAGAAATTCACTTTCCCATAACAAATACAGTGGTGCCAGAGAAACAATAATAGGTACTTTAAAAAAACAAAATTAATGTCGTGATGTATTTACAAAAGTTAAAATCAATCTTTACACTGAATAAAGTGTTTATGTATAATTGTACTAAAAAGTAATAAATTCCATGAATTAATAAAATGATTAATTATTGTTATCCTTTTATATAAATTATAACAGAATATAATTATTTTTCTAGTACAGGTATTCACATTTTAATTTCATAAGTTGTCAAGTATACAGTGATCTGTTTTTTCAACATTAAGGCAATTAATATAATATAGCATTGCATGTTCTCATATGTTACAAGTAATTAAAACAACATTTCTAAAATATTGAAAGCAATTTAAAATTGTTTGTATTGAATAAATCAATATTGCATTATCAGTTTTACATACCGAATATGACAACTATTTTTATACTTAATGTAACAATCGGCAACAAACGTATTTGCATTTATATTTGCTAAGGAAGTCTGAATCTCACAAAAAATTCAAATATATTGAAACTCTATAAAGAGTTAGAACTTGTGTTAATATACAAAATATTGTATTTTAATTAATAAAGCTGCTGATTTAGTTAAAGTTGTATTTCTGTCATCAGAAATCCTAAATATATTTAGTTTATCGTATGATACAACCGGGTATAGTAAGTACTGGTTATCGTTGCATTTCCACGTCAAAGGCCAAGGTCTCAGTGTTGTTGGTCTGTCTATCATACTGCTGAGCTGATGTCTCTTCTTAGGGCTAAAATGTTATCCTCTAACTTGATATTAGCAACC
This sequence comes from Allygus modestus, assembly GCA_963675035.1. NCBI lineage: Eukaryota > Metazoa > Arthropoda > Insecta > Hemiptera > Cicadellidae > Allygus > Allygus modestus. The sequence continues at coordinate 347,871,659 of OY776112.1, forward strand.
AAAATTTTCCATTTATAATCATGCCAAGTTTGCGGGAGAACCTGTTTATCTTTTCACAAATATTTTTCAGTTTAAAATTAGTTTTAAATTAAAACTGAAAGATACGGATTATCTTTTCATGTTAACTGGTTAATCTAATTAGGCCCATATAAAAACTTCCAATGTTTCCTCTAGATTTTTGAACGTAGATTAAAGTTTATGACAGTTTTGTAACAGAATTCAATATCATTTGTAAAATATCATGGAGAATACAGTATAATCAACTATACAATGGTTTCAACGGGAAAATACCTGTTAGATTACTTTTACTTTCTATGGAGTGCTAGGTAACAAGAATCTACATATTTAATTCCGTAAGCGAATCGGTCCCCACGAAATATCTCGAGCTAGGAAGAAATTAAGTTAGGTTATGACGATTTATTTTAAAGCTGAGGGCCAAGGACGTTGGGAAAAATATCAGAAACGTCAAAAATTACGTGGGCTACGCCCCACTGGACTTCAAAGATCCAATGATTTTCTTATGGAAATATCACTACAGTGTTTTTTATTAATAAGCAAAATGAACTAATGATCAGCTGTGATTATCCACTTACACAAAAAACATATGTTAGGGGCTATAGCCCCTGTGAGCCACTAGTCTTTAGCAGATGTTTCAGTACTAATACAAATAATACTACTGAATGTTAACACCCTTCTCTCATCCGTTTTATCTCCTTTAACAAAATTAAACCTGGTTGTAAGGGGGAAGGATGATGGAGGGGGAGAGGGAGGGAGAGAAAGAGTGGTTATTCGAGAAGTTCAGCATAAGGACCCTGGTTCAATTGTATTTATTCAACTGCTCATGCAGCACATTGCAAAACATTCACGCAAACAACCATTATTCTTATGTGCCACTTTGGGTTTAAGTAGAACTATTTTTGGTCGAATTTCGACCTCTGGTCGATTGCTAGTCTTTAAAGGCAAGCACAAAACGGTCCCTCCTTTTTTCTCAGCTTGTGTACATTGTAGGAGAAATTCACGCATACCGTTAGAAATTTATTGTCATGTAGATGAGCAGAAACCCATTATAATTTACATCAGACCTCAGGGCTGCGCCTCAGTGGCTTTCTAAGTTTTGATGTTAATCTTATGGAAGAACAGTAATTGATTGAATTGTATGTTTGACAGCTGTTGATAAAATATGCTAGCAAAATAGCAAGAACAGATGTTTCTAACATAATGTAAATAAAAAGTTCTACTGACTACTCGATTGGTAAAACCTTTGTTTTACCATTTTTTACTCCACACTAAACTAAACCTAAGTTGGAGGGGGAGTGGGTGATGGCGGGGGAGGGTAGAGAGAGACGTAGAAGTTATTTGTGAAGCTCAGCATAAGGACTCTGGTTCAAATGCAAATGCTCCCGCAGGACGTTGCATAACATTCACGCAAACAGCCATTATGTGCCGCTTTGGGTTTATGTCGAATTATTTTTTGGTTAAATTTCGACCTCTGGGCAATCGCTAGTATGTTTAAATAATCATCCGATCGAACAAAATCCTCACGTCAATCTATATAAATAAGAGGTTTTAAAATTAGAGTCAGCTCTCCGACAGTGTCCGAAAGTGGCAGGAGCTCTCCGAGAATCGCCTTGCGAGTTGATTCTTGTTGTGTATACGATCAGCTGTTGCATCGAAACAAATCACCCACAGTGTAAACACTTCTGAGAGTAGCGTCTGAGAGCACCAAACTTTCTGAGAGACAAATCTCCCACTTGTATACCGGCCTTTACACTTATCAAGGCCAACGTTTGCTTATCACAGGAAACCGCTTTACCAAATTTAAAATTAAATATTACATTTGTCATGAAGCTTACTTTGTTCTAGAACTCTGCTTACTTGTTCACATGAATGTAATCAATCAATCAACAGTTTCTTGATATAACAACTACAAATGTTGTGTGTCAATATTAAAAATGCAGTAATTTAGAACTAAACAAAACAATTCAAAGTAATGCAATTACAGTAGATCGTTCTCGCTTCAACAGCCAATCGGATTAACCACCCTCTTTCCAAGAAATGACTCACCTCTGTCACCACAGCCGACGTCCCGATACTGTACCATAAAAAACGTTCAGACCACAACAAGTCAATCATATGTTTTCTTATTTAATCAAGTATTGCTTGCATCTTGGTACCTATTTTTGGGTTCTATTTTTTTACTACGGGATCTTCAAACCTTACCTGTCCGAAAGATTTTTTCAAATTAAGTATCAAGATGATATCACTGATTTGCATGCAATCGAATCGGGAGTGCCCCAAGGCAGTGTTCTTGGGCCTATTCTGTATATTTTGTATACCTTTGACCTTCCCCAGACACCAGGCATCACTATTGCAACGTTTGCAGATGACACTGCACTGTTTTCTTCCAACCTGGACCCTGTTATGGCATCCTCCCGTTTACAAACAGCTTTGGATGATATTACTGAGTGGCTGAAAAACTGGAAAATAAAGGCAAATTAAATCAAATCAATCCATATTACTTTTACAATGTCAACAACTACTTGCCCACCAGTCTCATTAAATAATGTACTGCTACCTCAAGCAACTGAAGTTAAATACCTTGGCATGCATCTAGACAGGCGACTTAACCCATTGAGGTAGTAATTTTATTCTATTTGCATTAGCCTATAACTGGAATTGATTGGTGTTGCACTCTAGTAGCAAAATATGTAACGAGCGTCTACGGTTCTATCCGCTAGGACTTACTGAAAAACCTTAATATCGCCGCCAGGCCTTTGGTCGTGTTAGCTGAGTTGGCTACGTCGTGGAAACACCTTGGCCAGGTGGTGATATGATGTTCGTAGGTTCGATTCCCGCACACGACCAAAACTGACCAGTTGTGCAACTCTCAATGAGTTAACCGGTCTGTGGCAACGTTGGTGGGAGGGTCCAAGTAAAACAAACGGTGGCAGGCTTGCTTAGAAGTTGACGGGATCGGTTAATTCTTTGAGACTTGCACATGGCCAACACTGATTTTGCTAATTTTTACTTATGTCTACTGTGTGTGTGCCAGTGTGACTCTCTAAACTGAAAGAAAATAACATTTTAATTAAAATATGCCATTAATCCATTTAAAAACGCCACTTTTATACTCCAATTCACAGGTTAATAAAATTACAAGTAAGAAACGAGACCAGCTCGTATGTCTACGCCAATGGGTTAAATGGCACACTGGAATAAAAGATTAAATTTAATCCTGAGGACAAATAAATTGGCTTGGCTTCTTGGCAAACATTCAAAATTATCCGTTGAAAATAAGTTACTTTTATACAAAGTTATGTTAAAACCAATATGGACCAATATGGCATACAACTCTGGGGAACAACACCCATTTCTAATATTGAAATTATTCAGAGACACCAATTGAAAATGCTCAGAAACACTTCGCGAGGGCCATGGTACGTAACTAACCGAGTTCTCCATTACGACACTAAAACTCCATCTGTCCGAGAAGAAATTTACAAATTGAGTGCAAGATATCAAAGTAACTGGAAGACTATCCAAACTATCTTGCAGTAAACCTTTTGGACAATAGTGAAGCTACATTTCGACTAAAAAGACATCATGTTCTGGGTCTTTGTACCCGCTTCTTGTAAAAGTTATATGTTTACAGTTTTCAGTTCCTATTCCTATGTTAGTGCGCACAGGGCTGCGTAACTAACTCATGTTACATCATTTATATCACATTTGCTTATTGTTCATGTTGAACAGATTGTAAATCAAAATTGTTATAAACAAATATATAAGTTTTATAATTTGAGTTGTTAATATGACAATACCCAGGTGTTATTTGTTTTACGGGATGTAATAAAAGACGTCTTACAACACTTAAGATATATTTACACTTATACTGATTCACATACAGACGGTAAACATATATAAAGATGGTACTATGCTATCGATTTTGACCAGTCACACCAGTCATCATGAGGCCAATGAGATGACTGATGATGATTTATTTCTCTCATTGGCCTGATGATGACTGGTGTGACCGGTCGAAATCGATAGCCTAGTACCATCTTTATATATGTTTACCGTCTGTATGTGAATCAGTATAAGTGTAAATATATCCTAAGTGTTGTAAGACGTCTTTTATTACATCCCGTAAGTAGTAACAACACGTAATATGCTAATAAAAAAGATGTTTATTTGTTTTAACCACCCTTTTAGTTATACGACCCAGGGTTCGGTCCCATGGAGGGCGGTTAAGAGTCTACTGTAATAAACAATGTAAGTATTATACAAAAAAAGAACAAGAATAGAAAAATGATGTTTTACTTTGTATGCTTTATTAACACTTTCGGTGCGGGCCAGATAGCGGTGATCTTATAATTAACATGGAATCAAATAGTAATTGACATGTTTAAAGATGTTTACCTCACCAGTGTTAATCAACTATAACTTATTAGTATATATTGTGTACTGTCATTCAAGAGCAAATGTTTGTTAATTATAGTAAAATTGACTCACACATGGAAGAGCAGACATGGAAATAGCAGTTGGGTCCTCAGCAAGGGACTCTTAACTATTCAGCTGGGTCGCTAAAGAGATTTGGCAGGAATATTCTTCTTGTCTGCCAATGGCGCCAGACGCATTCAGTTATGTGAGCATACAATCCAGCAACATATGCGAGCACAGCATGAAGATGACGGGGTGTGAAAAGAAGTGTTAAGGTGGCAATTAATAACTACTACTAGAGTTGTTTTCCAATAAATGTTTAAATTTTTAATTGTAATGAAACAAAGTGAAATTGAAGGACACCACCACATTTAAGGGGCGGACTTAACAACGTATGCCAAAGTCAGGAATCTTTATATTAACACGTTCAGCCCGACGTGTACCACCGTTGGCACATGTCAGAATTTTTGAAATGATTAAAAATACGATCCAGCAAACAGTAATCTAAACAAAAAGACAAAACATTATTTTTCAAGAACATAATTCTGACAAAAAAATTACACGTGCGCCACCGGTGGCCACGGTGTGTCTATATCAACCTAAACCACGAATACATAGTTTAAAGAACCCAGCAAAGCTCCGAATGCACTTTCTTATGGAAGAACAGTAATCAATTGAATTGTATATTTTACAGCTGATATAGTAACAAATGCTATTACAAGAGCAAGAACAGATGTCTCTGGACTAATGTAAATAAAAAATACTACTGACTATTGGAATGGTAACACTCTTCTCTTATTCGTTTTAACTCCACATTAAAAATTTAAACCTGGGTGTGAGGGGGAGAGGGTGATGGAGGAGGAGAGGGAGAGAGAGAGAGAGAGTGGTTATTCGTGAAGTTCAGGATAAGGACACTGGTTCAAATGCATTTATTTAACTGCTCAAGCAGGAAGTGACAAAACATTTACGCAAACAGCCATTATTCGTATGTGCTGCTTTGAGTTTACGTAGAATAATTTTTTGTCAAATTTCGAACTCTGGGCGATCGCTAAGAATTAATTATTAATCCAAGTCTTAAACATCATATGGATGAATTATGTAATCAATGCAACAGATTACTGTGTTTATTTTTATAGAATTTCAAAAGATGGCTTCTCCAAAATCTCTTTAAAACTAATGTTTACATCTTTGGTTAGGCAGCAGCTAGAATACAACAGTGTAATATGGTCACCTTTATTATAGAAATCAATGTAAAAACATTTAAAACATAGGAAATTTGATTTTCAAGAATGATTGGTCAAACAATTAGTTATAGTTGTATTAGTTGTATAGTTGTATAGTTGTATAGTTGTATAGTTGTAGTTGTATAGTTGTATAGTTGTATTAGTTCCGTGTTGTGTTCCACTTTAACACGGAAGAGATTCTAAATTTAGAAAATCTAAAAATATGAAGACAATTCTAAGACACAATATTTTGTTTTAGAATTGTTTATGGTTTTATATAATCTCCAGGAATAAAGATTGATTTAAAAAATTCAAACATTTGAGAAATACATATATTTAAAAAAAATTCGAGGGATATTACACAAATATAAATAATTATTAGTCATGAAATTATGCAAAATGTTAAATTGTATATTGCAGGTCACTCTTACTGTATTGTTTAAGAATCAGGCTCACTTCAAATACGGATTTGTTTATAGTACGTACTTTTAATACTGTATTTTGGTCAGCTCCCTTAAAAACATTTTAAAATGTTTGTTAAGAGTAGATCAAAAGAAGTCCGGCATAATAAAATGTTTGATTTCATAATCATCCTGGAAGTATGGAATTCTTGGTAGGTAAATGAATTTCTTCTTATCGAAATGGAATATAGCAGATTTAATACTGCTTTTAATGTACAAATTATAAATATATATCCTTACTGTATAAATTTCGTTTTGCCAACTCAATATTGAGGGAGACTTACATCAGAATCAGAGAAGCCCAAAAGGGAACTTGGATATCACCCACAATTTTTTACCCGCTGTATCACAGGGTTACAAAGATAATGTGATAAGAGTGGCTATAAAAGGTCGCCGGCCGGCTCAGCAGTCACTGTTCACCATGAAGGCTACAGCACTGCTTCTGTGCGGACTGGCGTTCGCTTGCGCTACTCAGCAAGGTAACTGTCACATTCTTGTACTGCGGTAAAATTAAATAATTTGTAATATGGGTATAAAGGTTATTAATAATTTATTGTTTAAAGTATCCGCTGTAAGCTGTAAGACAAGACAAGCGCTCAACAATGTCTGTCTGGAGATAACGTATTTTTTAAATAAATATTAACACTTTAAGGTTCAGATTTTCCTTTAGTGAAAGATACAATCTCAGGGACTTTTATTATTTCACTTTCGTAAAATACTTTTTGGATAGCAAATATCTACTTCTTAGCAAAAAAATATAATCGTAATATTATAGTATTAGCATTGACTATATACTTCAGTAGATAGGCCTATAGTCAATGGTATTAGAATACAATTTAAAAGAAGAAAAAACATAATTAAAAAAAGTAAAACAAAAGACACGGTCGATGGGGTGGGACTGCCTTTCATTTAAGACAATTGCATTGGGGACTAACGCCTACTGAAAGATCTGATCTCTCGGACTGGTAGTTCTTAAACATATTTTATAGAACAAAAGCTACTTGAGAAAATTAAACCTAAATTTAATATGATATTTATGAGAGAGTATTATGAAGATACAATGATTCTGGTAGTTTTAACTTCATTTTGTATTTGTTAAACACACAAATAAATCCAAGCAAATCTCACAGACGCAAAGTGTTAATAATGAGTTTCACCCTGTTCACCCTGTTAGTTTTTCTTATCCGTATATGTATATACAGTTGAACTTGATTATTATTATTATAAATATAAAGGGACAGTATTCTAAAACATAGAGCAAGTGGCTTTTGAAATTGAACATAATAATAATAATAAATTGCTAAATAATTTTAAACTGGTATAAAATGGAGAATTTTAAAAAAGCTTTGAACGATTGATAGGGTAATGCAAAATTTGTAAATTGAAATCTGGTATTAAAGTTATGCCAATTGTTATTATAAATTGTGTTGATATTATTTCTAAAAACATTTATAAGGGTCTAATAAATATTAAGTGTAGGTAGAGGTAATATATTGAGTTGTTTAAATTATAGTTAAAGTGTGAAAGAGCATACAGTGCAGTGCAGTGAGGGTGGTTTTTGTACAAAACTCTTTTGCACGTTTTTGAATTTTAAATATGCTACTTTTTTACTTTCTACAGAATTTCCCCAAAGTTCTAAACCATATAAAATATGCGAGTGAAAATATGCAAAATAAATAATTTTTCACGATACTATAGGAATATCAGCTGCTTTTCCATTGCGTATATTGCCACGTAAAGTTCGTCATATCCCCACCAGTGAGGAAATGATTTTTCCTGGTGCTCGTTCTCTTTAAATTGCTCGTCTACGACTCGCACCAGGGAAAATCACACTTTTCCCACTAGTTGTGAAATATACTATTGAGTGTGCTGAAATCCACCATATCAGAAAGAAACTAATTACTTAAAATGCTTTTTGTAAAAAAGTCAATTTATAAGTTATGTCCACTTTAAATTTCCATCCAGTTGTAGACCTAGAAACTTTGTATCATGCACATTAGTTATCAAATCAGATTTATTTCAAGAAAATTGGTGTATTTTTTAATTAAAATATAAAGAAGTTGAGTTTTATCTTGCTTTAGTTTAAGACCACTAATAGAGAAATAATTTTCTAAATTATTTTATTTGCATTCCAAAATTTTCTCCACAGTTAAATTATCTGGAGCTGAACATAAAAAAGGGATATAATCAGCATATTGTAGAACTTTACAATATCTTGATTTTTGGTGTTTTGTTTTTAATTACAAAAATTGAAAATAATAATTAATGGACATAGAAAAAATCCTTGAAGTACACCATTTTCTATGTCACAATGTAAATCTATAAAACTGTTATTTTTAGGCACACTTTGATCTTTTTGTTGGATACACTTTCATAAGTTTAGGAACTTTTACTTAAACCATAAAATTTTCATTTTTCTAGGAGCTCAAACAGAAAAACAGCTCCAAATTTGGAAGTGAACTTTTTCTTTTTCATTAACAGAATCAAACGCTTTGGACAAGTCACATAACATTGGTGCAGTGTTCTGAGATCTGTCCAATTCCAATGATTATTGTTGTTTTATTTTGTCTAAAACCAAACTGGTTGGATAGAAAAATATCATTATTTTTTAAAATCTACTAAGTGGTGAACGGTATAAATTTATTAATGGCTATTTCAACGATTTTTGAGAATACTGGGAGAATAGATACTGGTCTATAATTTGTCAAGTCTTTTTGATCTTGAATTTTGAAAATTGGTATAGTACGATCTCAACTATGTGTGATCTTTAAATCTCTATACTATCTTTACAGCATTTATTTCTTTGTGTCTAGTTTAATATTTTTAATTTGCCATTCTTAGGATATGCAACTTTGAAAATTACTAGCGGCCGCTATTTTGAAGTGTTAAAAGCTAGAAACTACAAAAACAGTGGCAAATAATTATCTTTAAATATGAACAAGAAGTGTCAAGTTCCAATACAAAGTATCAAGTGGTTCCTAAAATATGATAAATTTATTAAAAAATCATTTCCGCCCAACACAGAAGATATAAACTATGTTTATCGGAACCTTTTGACTTATTTTGACACAAAAAACTTGTGCCACATTTTTGAAATGGACTTTGTGTAAAAATAAAACACCTTTTCAGCACCATAAAACACCTTTTCAGCAATAAGAAGTTTAGAAACTTTTTAATTTTTATTCCTAGGGCGGGAACAAGTCATGGTTATTGATTTATAAATATATAATTTCCGTATTTTATTTATCTTGGTCTATTTTGTTTTAATCTATGTCTATTATAGTGTGATATTGCAATTTGCTTCATTTCTACATGTTTTTCAGGCAACCAGAACCTCCATGAGAAGCAACAGAACTTGCTGAAGCTTTTCGTGAATGTTCAGCAGCCCAACTACAACCAGGAGCAACAGCAGATCGGCAACAACTTCAACTTCGACCCCAAGAACTTCAACGTAAGCATAACAATTTATATAATTGTATTGCCAGTACTATATTTGATGGTCATTTAAGACAGATAGTCCAAAGTCAGTGAAAAGAGCAATGATCACATTAACTATAATTTACAACAGAACGTCTTTTTAACTTGCAATACCATCCAAGTCTCAGATATACATTGGCAACATGTCAGTTGGTTGTCAATTATAAAAAAAAATGAATAGTAAAATCGTTAGCTATTTTGAAAGATTAGTCTTTGTTGTTACATGCTTTTAATATTGCTTTATTTACTATGGAATATTTTTCAAACTTAAGCCATGCAGGTTATTCTATATACTATAAGATCTAAATTTAAATGTTGGTACCAGAAAACTTCTTGAGGAACAGCATAAATACTGTGAATTATAGAACTTATAGGAAGCAGACAAAATAAATGTTACATGATCCTTTGCAAAAGCTCTAGCTTTCGTAAAATATTCACATTTTTTGTAGTTATTATTAACTAAAATACATAGTCATGTGTTTAAAATGATGGCAAGTTAACAAATGTTATACTGCTATTACTGAAACTAGTGAGTCATAAAATAAAAATATTTTTGTATTTCCAGAATGCCTACGCCGTGAAGCAGTTCCAGAACGCCTACCAGCAGGGTCTCCTGCCCCGCGGACAGGTGTTCAACTACAACAACCCCAACCAGCTCCAACAGGCCATCCAGCTGTTCGACGTCTTCTACTTCGCCAAGGACTTTGACACCTTCTACCAGGCCGCATGCTGGGCCCGTGACCGCGTCAACGAGGGACAGTTTGTCTACGCTCTGAGCGTCGCTATTGTCAAGCGCCAAGACACCCAGAACGTGCCTCTGCCTCCCCAGTCCGAGGTCTACCCCAACCTGTACGTCAACGCCCAGGCTATCCAGCAGGCACAGAACAACAAGCAGCAAGGCCAGAAGCAAACCATCGTCCAATCCAACAACACCAACAACTACGTCCAGAACCAACAGCAGAAGCAGCAGCAGCAGCAACAGCAGCAACAACAGCAGCAGCAAGGCAACCAGAACCAGTACCAGCAGCTTTTCAACAACCAGAACCAGCAGCAGAACAACCAGAACTACGACAACGAGAACCAGGCCAACCAGTACCAGAACCAGCAGCAGTACAACCAGGAAGGTCGTGTGGCCTACTTCAGCGAGGACATTAACCTGAACCAACAGTTCGCCAACCAGCAGATCTACAACCCCACCTGGTTCAACCAGCAGAAGTACAACCAGAAGAACCAGAACGCCAACCAAGGCGAGAACTTCTACTACTACCTGCAGCAGGTTCTGGCTCGCTACAACCTGGAGAGGTACGCCAACAACCTGCCCAACGTGCGGCCCTTCCAGTTCAACCGCAACGTTCAGCCCGGCTACAACCCCCAGCTGCAGTACCACAACGGCCAGGCCGTGCCCGCCCGCCCCAACAACGTTAACATCAACAATGCCAACAACAACTACCTGCAGCAGCTGCAGAACCTGGACAGGCGCATCGCTGACGCCGTCGACAGCCAACAAGTCAAGAACAACCAGGGAGCCAAGCAGGCTCTGAACGCTGAGAACGGAGTCGCTGTCCTGGGCAACTTGGTGCAAGCCAACGAGAACTCTGTCAACAACCAGTACTACGCTGCCAACAACGGTCTCTACGGATACTTCGACGTCTTCAGGAAGGTGGTCGGAAGCATTGTCAACCCCAACAACAAGAACCAGGTAATTTGAACTACCTTTACATTTTAAAACAATACAGAAGTAAAAAAAAATACCCCCGTAGCAGCAAACCTGCGTACTCAGCGAATTTCCAATGCATATATATGTATCTTAATACCACATAAAACCACATATCAAGTTTCATCAATATACATTCATAAATAAACGATTTATGACATTTTAATTATTCTCCATAAGAATAACATGGCGGCTGAGTATGCAGGTTTGCTGAAGCAAGGAACACAAAAAATGGGGTTTTATACAAATATCAATATAACTCATATAGGTAAAGCCACATACCAAATTTCATTAATTTATTTTCATAATGAAGGGAGGTAACACGTTACTTATTCTCCATAAGAATAACATGGGGCTGAGTACGCAGGTGTGCTGCTACGGGAGCCTTTGGTATAAAATAGTTTTTTGAGCAAATATCAATGGTCCTCAACCAGATGAAGCCGTATAACAAGTTTCGTCAGTATACGTTCATAAATAAGCGAGATATAAAATTTTTATTTTCCTCCATAAGAATAACATTAGACAACGTACTGTGTTTAACACTTTCAATATCTCGGTAACCAATTGACGTAGAGAAATGATCAAAATACCAAATTGTGTGTTTTTTTAAGCTGAATCCAATGGGAAAAACTAAAATTTGACTATTTCCAAAATTATATGTAAAAAATTTGAAAAACCCATTTTTGGGGTACAAAACCCCCCCAAAATACCCCTTTGGATAGAGCGATCTGGCTGGTTTTCGAACTTAGAGTCATAAATGTTGCTTTACACGTTTATACCAAATTTCATCAAAATCGGATAATTTTTACGAGAGTTATCGTGCTCACGGACACATATATATACAGTTTCGAACGAATGGTGTTTTTGGGGTCTGGGGACCTCAAAACGAAAAGTTATCATGGTCCCGGGCCTAGGTCTTACCATGCCGACTACGGTAATAGCTTCTTCCCTATAGGGGAAATTCGCTAAAAAACAATATAGTTTTAAGTTTTAAAGTATCAGTCGCTTTAAAAGTTTTTTGAGCTTTTATATGAACAACTTTATCATTAGCATATTACGTGTTGTTATTACTTTTATATATATCCAATATTTGCTTATTTTGCTAGACAAAAGTAGTTTGATTAAAACTCCTACAATCTTGCAGGCTGCTCCCGGAGCCATCGAGACCAACTCTGCTGCCCTGAGGGACCCCATCTTCTACCAGATCATCGCCCGCGTTGTCAACTACTTCCAGAACTTCAAGAACCAACTGCAGGCCTACAAACAGGAGCAGCTCAACTTCCAGGGAGTTGAGGTCCAGGCCGTGAAGGTGGACAAGCTGGTCACTTACTTTGACAACAACGAGGTGGACCTGTACAACGCCATCAACTACCAGCAGGGAGAGCAGGCCGAGAACTACCAGTACAAGGCCCAGCAGCAGCAACTCAACAACAAGCCCTTCAACTACCAGATCCAGGTGAACAGCCAACAGGACTCTGACGCCATCGTGCGAGTCTTCATCGGACCCCAGTACGACGTGCAGGGCAACCAGTACACTCTGGAGCAGGCCCGGCAGAACTTTGTCGAGATCGACCGCTTCGTCGCCAACCTCAAGAGCGGCCAGAACCAGATCCAGCGCAACTCTCAGCAGTCCACCAGGTTCGTCCAGCAGCAGCCCGACTCTCGCGCCATCTTCCAAGGACAAGTCTCCTACAACCAGACCCAGCAGCAGCAGCAGCAATACACTCTGCCCCAGAACCTGATCCTGCCCAAGGGCTCCCAGAACGGCCAGCAGTACGTGTTCGCTGTCGCCGTCAACCAATACCAGGCCAACAACCAGAACCAGGACCAGAACCAGAACCAGCCCCAGGACAACCGGCCCCAGGGCTTCCCCTTCGACCGCCAGGTCCAACCCCACAACTTCCAGCAGGCCAAGAACATCTTCTTCCAGACTGTCACCGTCTACAACAAGAACCAGAACAACAACAACGACAACCAGTACTGAACACTTGGAACAGTAACAATCAAAACATCTGTGATCTACATTCAGTTTTAATATAATTTTTGTTATTTTTTAGTACGTTATAGCGGTATATCTTTAAAAAAATAATGAAACATTATTTAGTAATTTCACACCATAGCATACATATTTTTTATACGAAAAAATTAAAAAGTGTTTCAAAATTCTTATAAGATTTATTGCTGTGACAATATCACTATGGAAAGACTTATTAATTTTGAAATAGAAGCTAAGAGAAGAATAAATTCATTACATTTTTGAAACTGGTATTTTATTCTTTACTTCAAACCACTTAGCCCTAGAAGCTTTAGTTGCTCTACGAGTCATTTTTATTTTGTACTAAGAAGTTTTGTGGCGAAACTTCCCATAAAATCAATGTTTTAATTATATCTATACAAACAAATCTCGCAAAATCAATAAGCAAGCCCCAACTCCAATGTTCCATATACAAGTGGAAATGTCATTTTATGAAATTTAAGAGTTGCAGCACAACTCATATCTTTTCTTACATTCAAAAAGTATTGCGTAAGATCTAGTGCAACTGAGAGGGGAAATCTACAATCAAAGTTGCTTTGGATTTTGCTTACTTTTCGTACCGCACAAGAGTTACAAGTCCACCTTTACTGGTGACATTTCCTAGAGTAAATGCCCCTTTTAATATATAATAGTTCGTAACAACAGCTTCACTTGTTCACCTGATTTCAGTTTTCAGATCAAATCACACAGCTCAAATTCCAATATTTAAAAAGAGTGTTTTAACTTATTGTCATTTACAAAATTAAAAGTTTTCCGGAAGAACGTATGAGATTTACACGCGGTGGTGTCAAATTAAAGGGAATAATAACCCCTATATTTGCACATTTTACCTTCAAATTTAGTACCTGGGCAGTAACTATTCAAAAAATTAAATTACATATTTTCTTTCGGCAATTTAACATGGGGTAGAATGTAAACTTTACACCTCTTTGATCGGTTCATTTGAGGTTTCCACTGAACCATTTTACACAGGGTTTGTTCGAAGGATCAAACTCTCTATATTTGCACAATTTGCTTAAGTTTTTTTAAATCATTTCAATTATAATATAAAATACTTTTTTTCATTTTTTAGAATTTTTGATTTTTAAGGGTAATCATCCCCCAAAAACATGTAAAATCCAAATTTCTCAAAAACGGCTCTAACGATTTTGATTAAACTTTAGTGGTTTGTAGAGCTTTAGGTTTCAAACAAAATTACACCAACCGCATTTCTGGAAAATTCGGGTTCAGAAATTACAGGACTTAAAACATCCAAAATTCAGTGTTTTGGATTTTTCATAAAAAATCATAAATGTTAAAAAAGATTACTATTCGCCATTCAAAACAGCTAAAAAAACTAAATAAATTAGTATTTTGAATTACTGTTCTACAATTGCTAGTTGCGGAGAAAATTGAAATTTTCATTTAGCGGTAAACGCAGTACGTTGTCCAATGTTATTCTTATGGGGAATACAAAAATAACTATTTCTCTCTTATTTACTGATCAATTTCATTAAAATTTGATATGCAGGTCAGGTTAGCATTGACCAACAGAGGATGTTCGAAATATGTTGCCATTTAACCCTGGGGGGGGGCAAGGGGGCATTTCCCCTCTCAAAACCACTGTGTGTAGCAACGGACTCTATAGTGCCTCCCAAAAAGGGATTTTGGTGGATATTTCTGAAAACAACTATTTTAGACAATTTTCTGTACATTTATCTGTAATTCATATTCTATATTTAGTTAATAAAAAAAATTTGTCTATTAACATTTGCCTAAAAGGGAGAAAGTATGTGTCAGTTTCCTGAAACCGTTTATTTACTCAAGTTATCACATTCACGGACACGCACACATATATGTAATATGTATATATATATATATATATATATATATATATATATATGGCCTACACATATATATATATACATATAATAAATTTGAACGAATAGTGTTTTTGACATCTGGGGACCTCAAAACAAAAAGTTATCATGGTCTCGGGCTTAAGTCTTACCATGAGACCTACGGTAATAGCTTCTCAAGGTTGGTAGAGCTTTCAGACAAGGTGTGCTGATTTACATAAGAGCAATGTTCGCAGCAAAGAGGTCTTACGAGGTCGTCCAGCTGATTCATAAATCCACAACATACCATAAAGTGTAGCCAACCTTACAGAGTATAATATTGGTACAGTTACAGTTAGTTTTAAATAGCCACTGGACAGTGGACTTTCGGTACATGACTTTTACGTATTTACTTGAATAATGTTAATTAGGTAATTGTTATGACAATCGTAGAACAAATTGAATTAAAAGCCGTTGGTATTTAGAACTGTTTACAAGAATAAGTGTCCAAGAATTAAAAAATAACTAAGTTAACTAGTCAATCTTGTCTAAGTTTAATAATTTGAAGCCTTTATTGTAAATGGAATTCATCTTAAACTTGATACCTAATATTAAACAATACAATTTATTGTTCATGGACATCGGGTAGTAATAAAAAATAATATTATTGTTATTATTAGGCCTCCTTATTGTTTTAATAAATTGAGCTTATTCATTTTTCAAACTAGATTAAAACACGTTTCTTTTCACTGTTAGGTTTTGTTTTTTATATGCAGTGTAAGTTAATAATCAGAATAAATCAAAGCGATATATTATTAGTTTCATTAAATAACAGCTGATAAAAATATTCAAGCAGTTAAACAATGTCATTTTAACAACGGTGAGAAAAATATGGTACTCGTACGATAAATATCGTGTTTCCAGCAACACTGCAGATTGGATTGGTGATCACGTGACCTTCCACCTGTTTTTACGAGGTCTCTTCCGGTAAAGCAGAAATCCTTAAATAGATCGACTCAGCACACCTTGTCTGAAAGCTCTACCAACCTTGATAGCTTCTTCCCTTTAGGGGAAATTCGCTAAAAGAACTTTTTAAAACCTATTTTATCACTATTTGAAGTTTTCCTAATCAGCTGATTATTCAAACAAGTATATTGTGTATCTAAGAAAAACAGGCAAAAGGAATGAGCTGGCTTAGATAAAATCATTAACGATGCATCACATATATTGCAACATTACTTAAGTCGATTCATGCTAACCGAAAGAAGATAATATTTTTTCTTACTTGTTATAATTACGATTTGAACTGGCCCACTCTACATTGTATACATAACCCTTTAAATAGTGAAATCCCATGTTATTCATTTTTAGTTTCGCCCAATGAGTTCATAGTAAAAAATAGCACTCCACAAGGAGCGCTTCATTCATCCCATCAAATGTAAACAATAGAGTAAACAGGTTATGTTCTGTCATCCGTCATGAAAACAAAATCCAACAATTGGCAAAAGTTCCAGACCAGCCGACTGGATTTAATATGTCTGTAAACGCTCTAAAACAATCCAATAACCGTCATTACGTTGAATATTATATCAAAGTCAATGCTGCAATCTTTGAGGTTAATCAAAAACTACTAGAGGAATTTATTTGTAAACATGTATTTAAGAAATCAGCTGATTAAATAAAATAGTCAAAGGAATTTAAAACATTGTCATAAGACGCCTTTTTAGGTTATGTAAATTATTTCTTCCGTTTTTGTTTCTTATTTAATTAAAAAATGCAAAATATTACAGAGTTACGGAGAGAAGTCGTAAGTCTTATTGTGAAAAACTACAAATATTTCATTGTCGGTGACTTTTCCCGTATGGTACAATCAAATAGTAAACCTAAATATTGTATCCATCGAATTTTGACGGGCACCAACTAGTTAAGTGTCAAGCCGACTTCCAATATTAAGTAAGATTCAGTTGAGTCAACTCTCAGTAACCGTACCAAGCTTAGTTACCATACTTGTTGACAAAGAGCGTGTAGGTCACCTTTCTTTGAAGACCAGATTTCACAGGAGTTATTATGAATCAAATCAACCAACTTTTCCACCTCGCACACCAACTTTATTTCAAGTAACCTTAACTAAACAACCTCGATAAATCAATAAAAAAATGTAAAACTTTTATTCAAAAATAAATTAAGTAATTCTTAACAAAATTGAATGTAAAACAATTCACGTTTATGCATGGGACAGCTTTCATTGTGCATATTGTGCAGTCTTATTTGGCTTTGTTGGCTCGGGATCTGAGCGACTTCTTGGTGTTTTGGTCAACTTCTGTCAACTCGTTGACGTCATCGTCAACAGCGACTTTCTTGGCTGAAACAACAGTTAAATAATATTAGAAACGGTTTACAGTAATACATTTGTTTATAGGTACTACAACTGTTGTCAGTTTCAAAAAGTCAATCTAAATCGTACTTGATTGAAAAACAATTGAAGAATTAACTTTTCCAAAACTCAATTGCAATTAATTATATACAATACATTATTTAGATGAGTAAATTAGGCAACCACTGCGAGAAATAAGTGCTGTCATCAATTGAGTCTCTTGTCACCAATATTTCAGTGACGGACAGATATCGGTGATTTCGTCACTGGTAGAAAAAAATGGAAAACCCTAATTAGACCTGTGGTGCACGATGACATGGAATAGAGTATAGTTGGAAGGTCCTATCAGGCAGAGCCTCCTAGAGTAACCAGTATATATCTAAATTTCATTTAGAAGATATAAGCCTTAAAGAAAAACTTTTTAAGTCTATAAAAACAATTTTTTTGGCACTTGGTGTAGACTTTTTTTAAGTATAACTGCAAATAACTTAAGATTACCTGCTGAACTAAAGGATTGGAAGAAATTTGAACCCCTTAAAAGCCAAAGGTGTGCAAATACCCCCAACAAATGACACAGTAAAACCTCATTAAACCTCACTGCTTCAGTTTATTTACATTTAACTTCTTCCAAAGGTAAATTTTAGTCCTAATGCCTTGAATAAAATTATATTATGACTAAGGACTGTCCCTTAGTTATGTGATTTGAAAATAGGGAGAGAAATACCAGCAGTGGTGGGAAAATGTTAATAAATAGAGGGTTGATTTTAGAAGGTGTTACTATTTATATTCTATTTTTACTTAACCACTGTATAAGACACCGACACAATTAGGGCGTACTATTTTAACCAAGAATAATCTTATGGTACTTGGTGATCTAGGTATCACCACTATACAACAGCATTGCATTGCATGTATGTGTGTAACAGACAGGCAGTAGTATTGGAGTTTTTTGGGTTTGTCTGAACGCAAAAATAAAGGATATAACCTAAAATGGTTAAAATACTTTTATAATATTTTAATAACAAAGGTTTGGCCATTTAATAAAATGAGTAAAGAATACAATACTGGCTTTTCAAAGCCAAGCAACATTTTCTTGGACTTATTTGTTATCAGCTCATCTTAACGCATTCGCTGCATTTTCATGTAAACAGGTAAACGCAGCGAAAGTGTTAAAATATTACATCAATGAGGTTTTACTGGCAACACCACAAAAACCCCTAAAACCACAAACCCAAATCATGTGAATTATCAAATAAATATAAATAAATTCATCCAAACATCTGTACTATCAAAAACTTATTATTTTTAATATTTAACTTTTTAATTTGTAAAATATTTGTTATAGTACAGTCAATATTGAATATGATTATGATGATATGGGACGATTGATACAACCATGTGAAACAGCAACAGACACAAGGAATCCATTTATAATCAATTTGTTCTGCAAACAACTTTACTGTATGTAGAATAGACTTATTATTGAAATTCCCTTTTCAGTTTTGTCAAATAGATAGTTTGAGGAAAATGGGGAGTTTCCTCCAAATACTCATTAGCTCTTCTGTTAAGTCCAACATTACCATTCCTGCAAGTTCCCTTCCCCTAGCATGATTGAGTAATACGCTCTCAAGCTCAGTGAAGTTGTATGGTGTGGTGTGAAGGTGCGATGTGGTGAATGCCTTACTCATTATCAAAATGTGTTTTGAAGATCCCCAATAATGAACTTGTTCAAACCTTTCTTTGGCTTTGTTCCAAATATCTTTGCCCATACTGTTGCCATCAGACCGCTGGATGCTAGATAGTTAGAATGTATTAGTAAGCAACACGTTTTAAATATGGGTAATTTGGTGACACTGATAGTTGCCCAGAAACAAATCTATCAGAATCTTGCATCTATGATAACTTAGCTCATACACGTTATGAACAGGCTATATCAAATACAGTCAACTCCCGATTATCCGGGAGCGGGTTAATCGGGTTGCGGTTTAACCAAGGTCACGAAAGGTTTATTTTTATTTATCCCTTCTAAACATAAATAGAGCAATAATAACTATTTATTTGCTAAATTATCTGCAGAATCGTATTTAATTTACTTTATTTATCAGAATAAATACAATTCAAACAATTTAGTAAACACAACATAATCTGAGAGTCTGTCGTTTCGCTAATGAGCCGTGGGCGCGTGATGGGAAGCGATGAGCGATGGGGGTGGACAGTCGGACGCGGAGGTCTAAAAATAGAAACATCTCAAAACAATCACCCTTCCTGCCGCTGTTCACCCTCAGTGACGGACGGACGAACAGACGGATGGTCGGACACGAACGTCTAAAAATACAACATCTCAAAACAATCACCCTTCCCGCCGTTGTTCACCCTCATGGGGTTTTTCCCCCAGTGCGGAATTGATTAGCATACTGTTCGGTTTAGTTTAGAGAGTTCAGTGTTTAGAGATGTTTAACCTATTAAATATCATTTGGCGTTTTGGATAGTATTTACTGTTATCAATTATTGCTAGTATTAACTATTATTATCATGACTGTTTGTAGATGTTATCACAATTTAAAGATTTTAAAAAGTATTTAATTTACATAAATATATCTTAAATGACATTAAAACACAATATTGTAGTATAAAAATATTGATAAACCTTTATTATATTCGTAATATTAAATTTATTGAATCCCTTTGTTTTAACCGTGGTTTTGGGTTATCCGTGACCCTCCAACCGGTCATTACCCCGGAAAATCGAGAGTTGACTGTATGTGCCAATTATATTATTAACATTTTATGACTATATTACAATCTCCACACTAGTTGTTTCGTTTTTTTTTTTTGTGGAGGGAAAAAATAGGACAAAGCTGGCTCACCTTACTGCAGGGAATGGAAAATGTCAGTTGGCATTCCCTTAAAAAAGCTACAAAGTATGGTCAAATATTAAATTTGTGTGTATGTACATTAAGTGTTCTTTCAATACTCATCAATCTCTCAATAAGGTGAATCAAGAATACTTTATTGTCACACAACTATATAAATACAGCATTGACAATCGTCATAAATACAAATTTAAATAGCTAAAGTAACAGACTGTTTAAAAATCATAAAACATTTCCATATAAACATCCCTTCTTTCAAATATATGATCTTTAACACTGTAGTACTCTTTTACAATCAAGTATTTTTTTAGTCTATACCTAAATTTTACAAAATCCGCCTCGGTTTTAAGGTCTTGGAGGAGCACATTAAAAAGCTTAATGGCAATTCTGCCATTCAGTACTATTCAGTAAGTTTGGTTTTGAAAGGAAGTTGTGTTGTGTCGGAGAATATGGATTAGGTTAGTGTTGCGGAAATTATATCTACTGGCAATGCGTTGAGGAAAAATATGTTTTTAACCAGAAATTAAAGGCACTCTAAAATGTAAATCAATGGAAATGTTAGCAAGTTGTTTGCCGAAAATACACCTCTGAATGATGCATATCGGTCCACATTATAAATCGGTCTTATGGCTCTTTTCTGTAGTGAAAATATTTTCAGGTGAGTTTGCTGTGTCCTATCTTTTTCGTTCTGTCATATTTTAAAGCCTTGTAATTTTTCCTAAAAACTTAACCTTAATGTTTTAAAATGTTAAAACTGTTAATTTATAATGTATTGCATTCTTAGAAAATAGAACACGTAAAACTAAATGTAAAAGATAAATATAATAATGCAGTATAAAAACTGCATATTACTAGCGGTACCTTATTACGGTTAACATATTTGGTTGAAGGTGTTTGCTTCCTAGTTCCACCTAAATTAAGGGATTAAACGGTTTTTTCCTACAAATTATCCCACCATAAAAATGCTAGTTATAAATTTACAAAAAAAATTCTGAACATACTGAAACTTTACCTGAGTGGTATCTTGGATACATCTTACAACTAAGACAAATACATAATGCAGAATATCCCAGTAGGATCGTAATAAGTTCTTTCCCGTTGAGATACCAATAACCGGTGTAATGGATTGTCACAACAGCGCACATGTTTGTAGCTCTCTGGCACTGCCAACTTCGATTCCTCACCATGGGACATTGGGTTTGAGAGCAGGATGGGTGGTGCATTGTCACCATGATCGTACAGGCTTGGGGAACAGCAACATTATTGCCCACTCAGCAACATGTTTATCAAACCTTTCCTTAAGCTCCTAACCCATCCTCATCATCCCTAGCCTCTCCATTCCAAGAATTAATACCAAGTAATACAAGTAGAGAAGTGTTACGGCTACTCGAAGCATACGCTATTCTGAAATGGCCAGCAAAATAAACGGCCAACAATTTTCTAAAAGTGGTATTGCCTCCTTCACAAAAATTAAGCACGACGTTAAGGTTTAGTGAAGAGAGAACACTGACGCTTTCACCGATTAATACTGGCCAAAGAAAAATTTAAATAATAAATATAAGCAACTTACATTCCTCCTTCTTCTTCTTGGGCACAGGCTTCTTGGCGGGCAGCTTGCGAGGCTGGACCTGAGGCGCCTGTTCCCTCAACTGCCGCAGCTTGTCAGTGATGAAGTGGAACATGAGGTACGCCTGCAACACAACAGTCACTGCAGGTGCTGTCAAGATTTGTGGTTGATTGATATCAGTTTAGACTTTAAACAAATATATAATTTTAGAAGATAGATTGGAGAGAAAAATAGTTCTACGAACAGATAAAAAAGAGTAGTCAAATAGTAAGGCTGCCGTAAAACTTTTCTGTCGAAAAGTAGGCTTGTTTTATAATTTTTCTTTTCTTTAGTAACAAAAAATACATTTTATGACCTATAACAGAATTATTAAAGATCCATTGATGTGTAGGGCTTAGTAAAGAAATATTAAAGAAGACTTATTAAAGAAATCCCGTTTAAAGTTTGCATTTGTTAGGTTGTTACAGTGGATATATGATAAATCAAACTTCTACAATTCAAAATCTTCTTTAATTTCAATATTTTGCTAGGTCCCTAGTACTACATAAACAATATTAAAACAACTTAGCCTAGTTCACATTTTTGGATAGTTTTAACTTTTTTTATCGGTCCTTGAAATTCAAATTATTCAAGGATCCATTGTACTGATATTTTTAACGACAATGAATTTTAACATCATTCTAATTACAGTGGTTAAAAACATACTAATACATGCATTTAAAAAATCTAATGTTTTAATTAGGGTGTGATTCAGTAACAACCATAAAATTTAAGATGTTAAGATCTACACACTACGACGATTGTTCATTTTGTTGTAGGGAATAAACGCATTTATTGTATTTAATATTGTGAATAAATTTAAGTTCAATGAAGAGTGTAGGCTTTACAGTTTTTTTCATAAAATGAGTTTTGCTCTTCTTTTTATACAACTCATTTTGATGAACTATTCAAGCCCAGAAAACAATAAATAAAATTGAGGAGTAAAAGCTCGCTAATCCGGCACTTGCAATAATCTGACAACGGTCGAAGGGTTCTTAACAAATATGGATGTACACTGTATAAGACTGGGGTGTGATCGGTAAAGTTAGGGCACAATCGGTAGAGCTCGTGGGCAATTGGCTGTAACTGTATTGTATGTATTCAAATGTGATACTGTAAATTGATTTTCTAGTTGAAATGGTATTTTGTTATTATCATTTTCCATCCCTACCGAAATCAGAGAAAGCACAATTAATAAAGGCATAATGGCCTGCTAACCGATGATTTCCTTTTGACTCTTTATTTTTAGTGGTATTTTCGCTAATCTCGCAATAACAGCAAGTTTTAGACGTTCAGTGATCCGGCCATTCATACCGGTGATTCCAGTCTCGAAAGTGCCGGATTAGCAAGTGTCTACTGTAGCTTGAAAATCAAACATCATTATGTTGTAAATTGTCAATAAATCAAACTTTGATCTCTAGGATTCATCTTCCTTCCCCCTGGGACAGACCTGGAGCAGACAGACGGCGGCGAGGGCGAAGAGTCTGACGGGGGGAATGTTGAAGTTGCCGGTGGCCACGTCCAGGCCCTGGGAGTCGCTGAGGGACAGGCCGTACCAGAAGGTCAGCACTGACAGGATGATGGAGGCGAGGCGAGCCAGGACAAACACCACGTCAGACACGAGGTAGCCGGCTGGAACAAGCACGGTGGGACATTAAAGTAGGCTCACTGAATTTTTACAGTTTTTGGTCTGTATGTATGTGAGACAGTTGAATATGTTAAAAATCTGGAACATGATAATCCTGACACATATGCGTATAACACCAGAAACCATTATAGAAATGAGCCACATCATTTGGAATTGTTCAGAAAAAAACCTAGTTACAAAGGTAACATTTTTAAGACATCTATTCCAGATCACATATTAAAAACCGTACCATTTTCAAAATTTTCCTTAAAATTAAAAAACTACTTAATAGACATGGCACTATATTCATTGGATGATTTGAATCTTCAACACGATTAAGTTATATTATTTCTGGATTAATTATTATTCTTTATATTATTAAGATAATACTTGTTATTAAGTTTAATTCAGCTTGGTTTATTTTAACCTTAATTGAGTGACTTTATCAAATTATATTTTTTATGTGCCTTATTTTCCATTCTTGTATTGCATTCATTTAATTATTGGTACCTATTGTAAATTTAATGTTTATAAAATGTTGTTACTTTTATGACACTATTTACATGTACTCCTTTGTGCATAAACAAATAAAGATATTTTGATTTGATTTGATTTGATATAGTTTGATACAGCAGCTAGTCTCATCAGTGGCTGGGTGGGCTAAGATGCTATTTTCCAGGCCGAGGAGTAGCACTTAGATTGAGGGTTAAATCCTGACTCATTCATTGGGTTTTCTGTGGCAGAGTTGAAGGGAAGGACAGCACAGGTCCAAGCTGTTGTGGAGTGGGGGAATTATTTGAAAGTTGCTGATCACTTGATCAGGTATTTTGCTTAATTTTACCTATCCATACAGAAGTGTATCAATCGGTAGCAGATTTGTTATCGTTTTAAACGTTCAAACATTAAAAATATATGAACAAAAAAACATAGATTGAACTACTTTATCAAAAGTTTTGAGCTCAAAGGGTTAAACTAGTGATTCTAAATGTAAGCAATTTTACAACAAACTTTACTTCAACAAACATAACCAAGAATTAGTTACCTTTGCTTCCCTTCTCTTCTTTGTCAACAAAGTCTATGAGTCTGGCGACATGGAACAATGCCTCCGAGAAGTAGTGAATAACCAGGAGACAAATGGCAACACGGTTAAAACTGGAAAAAATACAATCTATCACGAAAAGAATACAAAGTGCATAAATAATAATGTAATTCTTTGCATAGGCTAAACCGGCAAAACCATTAGATAGGGCCTTGGCCTAATAACAACGAGGCATAAGGTAACATAGATATTACAATGACCATTAATGTTTAGTTTACAAACTTTGTAACACGTTGCCTATGGAAAAACACCATTGTTGTTCTTTCAGAACTCAATAGCATTGCTTTGCATTCAACAATTTATAAAATCAGACTTAGTTATTACACAATTAAACTGGTAATTTATTACCAGTTGGATTGTTTTACTGCACTGAACACCCAGAAAAGATGATTTAAATAATTATTTGGATAAAAGTTATTATTGGCATTTTATAGGTCAAACTGAATATTTTAACCAATTAAAGTGAAATATTTCTAAGTGAAAACCTTATTTGGACGCAGATCCATCAACTCTCAACAGTAGCTTAACAGTTCTGGCACAACCAAGTCAGTATATGCTGCAGCAATGAATGAAAAACGAGTTGGCACGCAGCACGCTGACGTGAGGGAAGTGAATTTCCACATACAAAACTTTTAAAACTCAAACCCAGTGTAAAAAAATACATTCATGCCAATTTTACTGAAATCTGGAAATAATGATTTTTTGGCTGTTCTGATGCTCCTGGTTTAATTTACCTGCAATGTGGTAGGAATACAATTTTGCACATTATAAGGTTAGAAGAAGGTCCAGTCAGGCTTAGAAGTAGGCGCGAGGTTGCTGGGGAAGAAAAAAATACACCAACAAATGAATAACATGCTTTTCTAATGTAAAAACCCCATGAGACAACATACTGTGTTTAGCCGATATACATTTTCTTTAATAACTCGGTAAATATTCATGCTAGAATGACGAGAGAAGGCTTAAAACTTTCTCTTCACTAATTCCCAACTTAATACATGCATTAATTGTACGTCCGGGGCTTTTCTGACCCTTTTTGGGCCCAAAAACTCGAAATTTGAAAGAATAATCCCCAAAATAGGGGTTTAGAGTTTTCCGATTGTTTTGCCCAACGAAATTGTCCAACTGGTTATAGAAAGGAATATCCCTACCAAATTTGAAGTAAATCGGACAAAAAATGTGACCGCTAGAGTGCATACATATATATATATATATATATATATATATATATATATAATTTTGAACGACCCCCAAAACGTGTTCAGGGGGTCACATTAGCAACTTCAATGGTGGTCCCAGGCTTAAGTTTTACCGTGCGGGTCATGCTAATAGTTCACTTTCTATCGGAAATTCACTAATAAAATACCGGCGGAGAGCATGACATATACACCTGAAAGTATTGAAACTTTTTTTAAAGAATTTACAGTCCGACCTACTTGAGTAAGTAGCCCGCTGCAACGTATACCAAGCCAACAGTAGCGTATTGCACTCTGGCAGGCATTTCTTCTCGCTTGGTTCGCTGGAAGTAAAGTTCAGGGTAGCAATGAAGCCAGTAAGACATCTGAATGATGAAGAAGAACTTAAACATGAAAGTCATTTCATTGTGAGGATATCCCTCCCACAGAGACGAGATGTTCAACACAAGGTTTTCCCTGTAAAAAAAACATAATTTTAATATTATATTTGAAACACGATTTGTTTGAAATATTTGTAAGTATTTTTATAATTAATAAAATACAGACTGCAATTCAGCTCATTGGGTGACAAGACCCATAAAATAGGTTGAATTACATTAGTTTCCTTTATAATATGCCTCTGGACTGGTTATTAATGTTAAACTGATTTTAAACAATAATTGTTAGACTATCAAGGTGGTAAGGCTAGTAGATATCTGGGTACTTTGGTATTATACGGATGCCACTATTTTTGGAGGTTAATTTTTACTGGATACAAAGGATAACTACATAATTCGAAAAAAACTTACTTTTATTGACTTACTGTAAAAATTTTACATCATTCTGATGAGCGGTCTTTGTGTTGTACCTCCCAAAAGGCAGCTATGTCCGCTAGGATCGTGTTGAATGCGTCGCCGCCGCTAGCAGCCACACCCGATCGCCACATGTACTCCGCAAAATATACAGCGCGCTGCGGCAGTTATGTTAGGATGGGTTATCATAAAAATACGTACGGTTTCCTCTTCATTTCGAGGTAAATCCCACACCAAAAGAACGTCACTCATTATGAAAACAAATGTAACGTAGTGCACGGCAATAAATCACTCATGACACTGACCCAGATACAGGCGGTGACAGGTGATGCGCGCGCTCCGGTCAATGACCTGGCCTTGGCCTATTTGGAGGGGGTTTGGCGGCCGGAAGTATGACTCATCAGGTATCATTCGATTTGTAACAAAACAAGGAAAGTCCTACAATCATTTTTATGATAACCCATCCTAACATAACTGCCGCAGCGCGCTGTATAAGGGTGGCATCCGTATAATACCAAAGTACCGATATCTGTAGCAATCTCAATCTATAGTCTATCTAGTTATTTTAACTTGGAGCATATTCAGGGGAAGTAAGATATTGGAGCTGAACATGTTTATTGGCTATATTTTTTAGGTACGAGGAGGGGTGCGGGGTGGGGTATTTTTGTTGATACAAAATAGTGAAGAGAAAATAATTTGTTAATAATTTAAACATTGAATCCAATAATGTAATGTATATCTATAACCTATATTAAACTATTAGGCTGTCATTAAATATAGGTTATAAGATCCAAATAACTTAATGAATTTAATGGAATAATTGATGTGAAATAAAAACAATATAGAATACAAATATTAGAAAAGAGATATAATTTAAATAAGTTCTAATCCAACTATTTTATTTAATGAAGAAACTAAATAGGCTTGCTTAAAGCTATTCTAATGATCAATTTTGCTGGAGTTGCCAGTTCAATGACTTGACAAGATATATTCATTTCTTATCTGGTATTACTTCTACTTCTAGAGAAGGCCGCATGAAAATGGTCCGATGGTTAGTTGCCCATACAATTTCTCCCTCACCCCCTCTCATCCAACACTGTTACAATGATTCAGTCTGATTGTTTTTTTAATGTTGTGTACGATAGGAACAGATTTCAAAACGGACGACAGATTTACTTTACCATATGTTTTATTAGACCAGAGCGATTTGGCAACAATGTATTAACTTCCACCGACAACTTTGGTGGTACTTACTCTAGTGAGCGCAAATTCCATATAAAATCTATATAATTGTCGCCAAACAGTGCAACTGGTTTGTCTTCTAGGGTACAGCAAATCAATTATGGGTGTCTAAGAAATGTCTCTGTACGTGGCTAAATGGGCATAAGCGAATAAAACAGAACCATCGTAATGATTAGATTTGATGTTCTATGAAAAAATGTCCTACATTACTTACTTTAGGATGGCATCTCCTCCCCAGAGAACTGACATGACATAGAACACCAACAGTTGTCCAGATTCATTGAATTTGCTGTGCTTCACTTTGGACAGGTGGAGCTTCCTGCTGATTTTCTAAACATAGAGCAAGAAATTTATTACTAGAACCGAGACTAGTACGAACACAACAGCCACGCAACACTTGTCCATAGTATTGTCACACATGTGAAAATACAAATGCCCAATAATTGCTGAACTGCCAGTTATTTCCAGTGGACACCTAGGACTGATTAGGGTGAAAACAAATCTTATTTGCACTTTAGTGCCTGCTTGTTCGACCTAACTTACTGAGGAAAATTAAGAGTAGTTAAAAGACAATTGTCTTCTTGTCGGTGTTGTAATTTTTAAAGATGGACATTTATTACACCACCTGGGGCTTAGATACAATGATGGAAATCACACAAATTGTAATTGAAAATTAAATCATTATTGACTTTTGCAGCCTAGATAACTTAATTTATTTAGATTCATAATTAGAGAAAAATTGGCAATTTACTTAGACTTAGTATATCTGCTGTTGGTAACAATTTTAAATAGGCTACTATGATGTTATTATTAATTAATCAATCTTCAATTATAATCTTTATTCAGTAGGTTGTACAAGCATAAATAATATATAATTACTTGAATGGAATCCACAGAAGAAACATTTATTCAACACAGAAAACAAGACAACATGGAAAAACATTTATCTCCAACTGAATTATCTATAGACCCAAACTCATTAACGGCAACCATGGAATGGGAACACTGGTATAGAACATTCACTAACTTTATTCGAGTAACCAAACCCCAAACGAATCAGAAAATCTGAAACTACTAATAAATTCTGTGGTACCTTCACTATATTTGTATATTGGTTTACCAGAATACCATTTGATGTAACAAATGGAGTCGCTGCATTCGTAAGGGTAATTGACACCGGTAACATAATTTGAGCTGAAAATCTTAAGGACACCTTTGCTTACTTACCACTAGATATTTTACTTAAAATTTGATCCACATGATTATTATCCCATGGCAAATTTTCATCAATGATCAAGCCAAGAAATTTGGTATTTTGAACTTGTTCTATCTCCTCATCATCGTCCATGAAAATGTTTGGAAATAGCATACTTCTTGTCTGTTTTCTACAACATTATATGAAATTGGATTTTTTTAGTTTAATAGAAGATTTTTGTCCTACACAAGTTCTTTAATCATTGGTAGTCAAATGTGGGATGGAAACTCAACGCTACATGTAACGCTCTGATGTTTTACTATAGGCCTAGTTGTTAGAAAGTAGGAAATGCATATTTTTAAGATTCTAGAAGACTCTAAAAATGTAAATTTAAGATAATACCTCCTAAGGTCAAATATACTTACATCTAAAACATATTCCTGAATTATGGCATGCATGACGATGCAGATGAGGAAGTAAAAGAAGACGGCGCAAATGTCTTTGTAACCATAAGTGTAGCGGGTGACATCAGGCGTTTCAGCTGACTGTTGTTCCGAGCTGACGTTGTGGTGGACGGCAATAAACATGTAAGCCAAAGGCGACGTGACCTGGTACAAAAACAAAAATAAAGAACTGTACACATTTACTACAGCAATAATTACATACAATAAACAAGGTGTACAAAAGTATCCTTCTCGTTCAAAAAATTCTACACATTGCATTTACTGAGATAAACAAAAGTAGCCTGGCTCTTAATATTTTTAACAGCTGTTTTTTTTAAATGAAAATATACATGTGCATAGGCGGAATTTGTGAGTGACAATTGGGGGGGGGGGGTACTTCCCCCATAATTCAGAGAAAAAAATTATTGTAATATATAGTCACAGTAATCACATTCACAACCATATTTTTTGCCCTTCCAATAAAAATACAGAAATTATGCTTAAGCACATGTGTTAAGAATTAACATTAGTGTAATTAATTTGTCTCATATTAAAGTGACTTCACCCTTAAGGTATCTATTATAACTGGCGATTTGTTACTAATTAACAGTCAACCAAGTCATTAGCTTAGTACTGTAACAGTGTTGTTTTAAATAGGAGCTATAATCAAATGAAATCAAATAAATCTTTATTGCCGTTCAATACAAATAGTTCGTACAATGGGCAAAGTCATAGTCAATATACCGAGTCATAATTACAAAAAAGGAACTTAATACTAGGCCTAATGAAAACATTTACAGCATGTAAGACGGAGCTTTATTGATAATTTTAATGTAAAACGCAAGTAAAATGGTCAAATGGGCTGGTAACACTGGTAATAAATCTATCATGTAAAACTAAGTTAAAACAACAGAAATCAACTGAACATAAGTTATAACATTTGAAATAAAAATTGGCTTTTATAAAACAGTTTAAAAATACTAACAATATTAAGATAGCAAATATTTAGGTGCAAATAATTGAGTGGATAAATATCATTAGCCTAGTTAACAATTAATATCACAGGCACTGAGGGTAATAAAGCTCTGTCTTATATGTTACCTAAATGTTATCATTAGGCCAAGTATAAGTTCCTTTTTTGTAAGTATTACTTGGTATATTGACCATGACTATGAATTTGCCCATTGTACAAACAATTTGTATTGAACGGCATCAAAGCACTAAATGTAATTGTGCTAACAACCGCTTGTCTAGTGAGGCGCCCTTGTTTTCTGGTTTTGGATAAATCAACTGTTATTTTAAAATTAAATGTTAGAGGAATTGAAACAGTTCTAACTAGAAGTAGTTTAAGTAATAAGAGGAAACCACCAAACAAACGTAACATCAATTAACAATTTAGACAAAATATCTAAAAAAACCCCATGGATTTCATCTGCAGGGGCTTAAATCCATTTTTCAGGCAAATCCTCCACACTGCAGTACAGACGGCTTCCCCCTAACAATAAGATACCATCCAATAGATCAGGTGGATTCCAGGACAGAAGAAGCGCCTTCAGGGGGAGGCAGCTGGAGGACTCCAACAACAGGCGAGTTTACGTCCCCAACTTCGCTTACAAGTCCAGGTGGCAAGAGTTGAAAGACAAAATGGTTGCTTACAAATTATTATTGATCAGTGATCAATTACATTTGATATATATATTATGGTCTCCTACTGTAATAAAAAAAACAGGCTGGGGAATAGTAGGGTCTACTATCTAAACCAGGTTGATGATAAGAATGTTGAGTCTTCTTAGGCTATTGAAGCAGATACTATACAATAACTATAAAGAAAAAAATAAATCAAAATTGTATAAATTAAAATAACCAATTCCCTAACTTACCTGAACCATAAGTCCAACTACAAATATCATAGCAAAACATGATACAATATCAGCATGATTTTGTATAACAAATTCATGACTAAAAAACGGTGGGTTTTTAGTAGAGGATTTCCTCCCTTTGAAAGCCATTTAAAAGATAATATATAGCAGTAGTTAAACAACCCGATTTAACTTTTAGAAAAACCACAGTGCTTCATTCGAAGATTTCACCAAAAAGAAGGAAATCAGATCTCCAGCAGAAACGTCAGACAACAAACCAACTGTTGGTGTGTTGGCAATGCAAATTATGACGTCGTCTCTTGTGGACCAAGGATTTTTTTCCCATGGAGTAAGTGCTTTAAAATACGACAAATATATATACATTATTAAAAAAAACCTTAACTGCACTCGTCATATGCCAACAGACCTGTGCTGCAATCTAAAGACAGTGTATGCCTCCAGGCATTCGACTATTCGACTGCGTCGATCCCGCTCTTCTCGTCGAGAAGCTCGTCGCCTTTGGCATTGTCGGCCAGGCCCTGAATTAGAGTGTGTATCCTACTTGTCGGACATGCATTACTGAGGTACATATTATTCCAACAGCGATATGTGTCTAGTTTTTCATGAGGATCTGCCTCTGCCTCTGTCACTTTCAGTATGCCACAGAAAGGAGTCTATTCTTGGTCCTCTGCTGTTTATTCTTAACGATATATTTCTTATTTCGTTCCCCTTGAAAATGTCATTCTTTATGCGGATGATACCTCAATTCTTCTAAAAGGCAGAGATTCCCCTCAGCTAGAAATAGTTTCTGTCTGGTGAACAACTTAACCGATTTTTCTAATGACAATAGGCTGGTTCTAAATCCTTCCAAAACAAACTTCATGCAGTTTTAGACTAGACAACGCGCCGGGGACCAAGTATATCAAGAATCAAGAATCTTTATATCTGTCATTGATCAAGTATACCGGTCATGAAAATTGACATAGTCAACATATCTGAAAACTAGCAAAGCCTAACCATTATGCAGTATATTCAAAACATTTTTTGATTGTACTGTATTTTTGTGTAGAATAATATGGATGGTCAACAAACCATGACTAAACTCTATAGCCTTAAAACTATTAAGACTCGTAACCTGTCAAAGAGAATCAGGAGCTTATTATAACATTTCACACAGCAGTTAATTATGAAAGAATTACCTGCAAGGGCCAGCCTGTAATGAGGTATGTCCAGTGTGCTTTTACCTCTATAGTGTTGAGCGTGTGTGAAAGTCATCCTGCCTGGTGTGAAATTCATGCAAATTAATTTTAGTGTAAACCAAAATACAGTATGTTAAATGTAGAGATTGATAAACGTACAAATGCGGTCATTTATACAAAAGAGGCTTGCACATCAGTGCTCCACAGGGCCAGCCCCTGCCATAGTTCGTAAGATCTTTTTCTACAGCAAAAAGTCCATCAATTATCAATTTGTCCATCGAGGACAAAAGAGCTTGAGGAAGTTCAAGATCCAGAAAGTTTTTGGGCGATGTCCTCAACAGCAGTTTAGATTGGGATACCCATATGAACCAAAGTTATTTATTAATAAATACTATTTATTAATTGCTAAATTTAAATTTAAATTGGTATATGTCTTGTAATTACAAAATGGTGTTGTACCGTTGGAAATAAATAAATCAATTGTCTTCCAATTTAACCAAGCGTCTTCTTGTTTTTAAAACAATCTTTAATTAGAGAAATAGAGTGATCTCTCAAAGATAGTTTACTTCAGTCTTTTTGAATCGTATGTTCCTTATTCATTATGTCAGTCATTCTGTGGGGTGCCTCAAGCAAGCAGAATGTGGACAGTATTTTCAAGTTTCATAAGCGCGCTATAAGGCACATTAAGGGTATAAGGGGTCGGGATCATTGAGTCGAGGCTTTCCAGTACCTTGATTTGAGTTGATTTGAATTGTATACGTGTAGTTAGAAATTTTACACAGTGTTTCAAGACATAATCTATTTTATTTCTGCATGTATGTTTCTAGTTACCCTTTTTACAGTATGACTACATAAATTGTGCTATTGGCTTTGAAATACCAGACAAAAAGTACCGCTAACTATTGGATTGTGGTCGTGGTGTAGGGAACTTGTAATAATAATAAAAATAGTAATGTCAGAGGGCTTAGTTGACGATGATCAGGTGTGTAGATGAAGGGAGTGATGCTGTGGACACGTAAATAAGTTGTTTAAAATAAAATAAAAATCTAATAGTGTTTAGTGAATGTGTGCGCGTTTTTTGAAGACACTACATTATAATCAAAGTTGAATGTAAGTACTTTATTTCTACAATATGTAATTTTTAATTCATTTTTACAGAAAAATGAAATTTTATATGAACTGCAATTTGCCAGCGAATTTTGTCTTGAGCATGAATCAGAATCAGAATTAATCAATCGTGCTTTTATATACTTGAAACAAACCATTTTATGCTAAAACATAAACATATTCTAGTGTTTATTGAGTCATATATCATTGTAGACCAACAAATACTTAACCAATAACTTAAAACTTAAAGGAAGTTCAACAAGGACAAGACTAGGCTTAGTCTAGAAATTATGCTTATCAATAAGTAGGGCGTAGATTTAATTAGGCTATTTTGGTTCCTATTTTTCGAGTAATTCACTAGGCTTAACATTCCTCTTTGGGGTCTGAGTTTGATATTAATCCACTACCTATCCAGTATTTCTTTAGGCTAGTAGGATATTATTGATGTTATATTTAGTAGGTCTACATCTTGCATCCAGGGTCTTCTCCACGATCTGGTGACTGGGAATCGTCAAATCTTCTTCCCTTTGGAGGGGCTTCGCGAAGTGAGCTTATGTTGTGAGCCCGAGCCCTAAATATAACAAATAGGGCTGAGGATCGTTTTTTGCAGAAAAAGTCTTATGTTGTTGCCAGCTTAGGTGTCGGTCAATGATTATGCCTAGAAATTTTGTAGAGTACCGGTAGGCTATTTATTGGTGTGTGGTTGTTGGATCAAGTAATTTTCTTCGGAGTTATGGTTTGTAGGGGTGAATGCAATTTGTAACTTACTATCTTTTTTCTATTAGTTGTACTAGTCTTGAGCCGATTAGTTTCCCCTTTTTTATTTATTCATTTATTCCAACGGTAACCCATTTTTGTATTACAATAATTAATATACAATAATCAGTTATATTATTTTATAACCTTGTTTGTCTCTTCAACTTAAAAATGAAGTAAGCCCTAATAAGCTATTAACTTGAATTTGTTTGAATAATCGAACAGCTTATCACACTATTGCCTGCAAACTAAGTGTAAGTATAATTGTATTTCAAAATTCTTGCATGGGTCAGCTCTTAGGTATGATGGTTGAGTTAGATTAGGTCACTAAATAGGCCTTACTCTCTATTAAGTAAACTATACAAAATCGGGAAGTAAACTATGACAGCTAAATACCATTCTTAACTTAGGGCTTACCTAATATATTGATAGGCCTACCTTAGTTTAGTCTAATAACTGAATTAAACCCTAAAGTGTAGTGGGATTAAATTAGTTGAAATGATCCCTTTTAATACAAAGTGCACATTTAGCACATATATTCCTGACTAAATCACTAAGAATAAGAATAAGAATAAGAATAAGAAATTTATTCAGCCAAAAAATATTTCATACAAATATATTGGCACGTCATACACATTGGTAAACAGTATTAACAAAAGTCATTCACAGTCCACATTCTTGTTGTATATTCATCTACAGAATAAAATGATTCTTTATACAGGAAATAGTTTAGTTTAGTTTTAAAATGCTTATCACTAAGCAATCTTATATCCAATGGTAACTTGTTGTACAACTTGATAGCCATCAGCAAAGGGCTTTTATCTGTCTTAACTAATCTCACCTTTGGCGTATTTAAATTATTACAAAAACGAGTATTATAACTATGCATATCTCTTCTACAGTTTAGTTGAACAATATTTTTCCTAAGATAAATCAGACATTGTTGCATGTATAAAGAAAACAAAGTTAATATTTTAAACTCTATGAAAAGATCTCTACAACTATGATACTTATTTACACCTGCAATTACTCTAATAGCCTTTTTTTGCATAATAAACACTTCCTTTGCATGAGGAGAAGATCCCCAAGCAATTAAACCATAACTCAGATGGCAGTGAAAAAGTCCATAATATGCCTGTACAATAGCAGCCTGTTCTAATTCACCACATAACCGTTTTATAGCAAATATACTTGAGCTGAGTTTGCTTTTTACCAAATTAACATGATGGTGCCAGTTTAGAGTAGGATCAAAAATTAGGCCTACAAATTTTTGATGCAGGTTTTCATATGGCAATTCAGGAGTTTCTCTAAGGCTAAATACTACAGTTGCTGTCTTATCTTTGTTCAGAATTAAATTATTTGCTGTGAGCCAGTCTTCTATAAAATTTTGATTCACCTTACAGTTTTCTATAAGTTTACAATAATCTGAGTTCCTAGTGATTACCGTGGTATCATCTGCATATAAAACAACGTCTGATGGGACATTTACATTTAAGTCATTTACCACTATCAAAAACAATAATGGCCCAAGTACAGAACCTTGTGGGACTCCACAGGTTACAGGTTTACATTGAGATTCACTTGTTCCTAAAACTACATACTGAGACCTACATTGCAGATAAGACCTGAATAAATCTAGAGCGACACCTTTGATATTATAGTGCCTCAGTTTTTCTAATAGTATTTTATGCGATACTCGATCAAAAGCTTTGCTTAAATCACAGAAAGTTATTGCACTCTTATCACATGTATTACGCCATGCTTATTATGCAGTGTAATAAATTCAAGAGCGGGAAAGTAAGTAAACTCAGGCTGATGGTTTTATTTGTAGACGTGCTACAAGTGTTATTGTTAACAAGCAACATTACGGTAATTTTTAAAATTATAATTTGTTCTAGGCCTATGCATCGAATTACTTTGATTGTAGAGCTAGGTAGTTTAAGAGTGCTTTGCTCTCAAAGACAGTTTGGTTACTCTCTATTCCATGTCCAAAATCGTAGTCAAGGCCTTAATCTTTGACTAAGATGTTGTCATTCGGCACCTCATTAGACAACTTGACAAGTTAACTAGGGTGGTCAACTGACTGCTGTGGGATGTTAAGATCCCACAGCTACCTTTGTCCACCCGCAGAAGTGTTTAGACTTTAAGTGAATGTTCTCCGTTAGTTACTGCCTTATATTTTCTGCAAGTACCGGTACTATCAAAAACTGAGAGTTTTGAGAGCCAACGACGGAAACATTTACACCTAATATGTATAGTGAGTGTATACGAGAGCTTTTAGCTCTCTCTTGGCTTCACTTGTAGTTATGTGCTTGACCTCTAGCCTCTCTAGCTTAGTCATAGACAGAATAAAGTTACCCTAAATATCTAAATTACCTATATACCAAAAATAACACACAAAACTGAAATGTTTGCAGATGGTTTAACATTTATAGTCGTGTATTTTTATAGAAGTTCCTGGTTTCCCTCATTGTGCCTCCTTCCCCTTCCTTACCCAATCTCTAATTCAGAAAATTCTAGCTTTTACTTAGTCACTGTATATATCCATTAGCCTATTATTAACTCGATAAATTAAAATTTAAAAGACTTTCTTTTAACAATATTTTTTAATAACTTTTTTCAAAGCAAAATTTATTCAAATAAACAAGAATGTTACTAGTAATATAAATAACAAAATAAACTATCAAACAAAGGTAACAACTTTAATTTATAACTAAAACAAATACAAATACAAAACAACTTAAAAAAGTAAAGATGTGGGTGGCACTACGCAATACAGTATCAAGTCATGTTATTACACTCTAAAACAACACAAAACATAGGTGTAAAGAAGTACAGAACGTACTCAAAACCCGTTACCCGGTATATATTTATTTATAGTTTTACTGTTATTAAAATAGTATGACGGAAGTATTTTTTATAGTAGGTACTAACTGTAACCTTGATTTAGATATCAATTTGATTATTTTTTAATTTTGAAAGATTTATAACAGCATCCAATAGATACGGGAGTGCGCTAGCTCTTAGGGTTAATATTTGTGCGTTATATAACACTGATCCAAATCCCCCCTTCCTCACATAATGCTAAGCCATACCCCCTCCCCTTAAAAGTGTGTTTCATAATATGTGTATGGCCCCTATGACATGGCCTATTGTATTGCTATGTACTTAATGGCTAAATAAATTGCTATTACTGACTATTATTGACTATTATTAACACTTTAACTGATCGATAGTTCGTACCTTAAGAGAAATTACCCTTCTCAGAGAACTTTAGTAATTAACTATTTTTGGATACTTAGCGAATGTCTAAAAGAAAATAGGTACCGGTACCTACTGTAAAGTACCCAAAGTCACTTCCTTAGAGTTACAGTATTGCAATAAATTTATACTTATTTAAATATGTTTAAAATTTAATAAAATAAAAATTTGCGTAAAACAAAAGACCAGTCTTTGTTACCCTCTTCCATTTAAGTTCAATGAATTCAAATCAAATCAGAATGTTTGATGTTGTAAAAACATAATCAGACATGTCAGTTTAAAATAAGGTACCTATCAGACATTTCATTATCCTTGTAACCCATAGGGATTTAGAAAATGTATTAAACTTTTGCACTCCCATATAAATTGGATTTTTTTCAAATAAAAGGTTAAATTATAGTGGGAAAATACAAATTTGGATATTTTCCAACAAGTCTGGACCTTCCGTTCTTTATTTGATTGTATCCAAACCTGTTAACCTTTGTTTAAGTGTTAACATTTAAACATTTCTGAAGAGCTATCTGCAGCTCGTTCTTCTGTCCCTTTTTTGCGATTGTTCATAATGCAATAGGCCTAATGGCTTTTTGTGCTATAAAGATTTTTCATGAGATCCCTACGATAAAATACCTTGTCTAAGAACGGATTCGATAAAGTATAATAAACCGTTTTCCAAGTTTCTAGGAATGCTAAATGTCCTAAAATATATAATGCACGACTAAAACTTAGTAGTTTATCAGTTAAATATTTTATATGCTGTTCCCAAAGTGGGTTATGCACTTATACCATTTTTAGTATTAATTGAATCAATTAGAAATATTATTTGGCCTAAAAAAATATGTGCATGCTCAGCTGATGTGACGTAGATGGGCTCGCAATAATAGTAAACAAAAAATGTATTTATCTTTTGGATCATATCGAGGGCTTCACGCCAAAAGAGCGTACCGGCATTGACTATAAATACTGAAGTAGACTTCTCATTGCATTGTAAAATCTGTCCCTAGTTTTGTGTGCTAGGATTCAAAAATGACGTAGTTAACACCAATCACAAACAGAGTATGCTGCTGTCAACCATTGCTTATCCTCTCAAGGACGGGTAATACAACAGTTGGTGTGTCAGGAAGCAAACATAAGTTGATTATCACTTGCTTTCTGGGGTGGAGATATTTTAAAAGTTAACGTAAATCACTGAAATAAATAGTTGATAGCAGCTCAATCTGTCGGTGACCTAATTAAACCACATCCAATTCATATTCTGGCAAACACTAAAAGTGGAACAGCTAGGCCATATAGATGGGATACCTCCTTTAGAATAAATGGTCAATGGTACTGGTATCCACCAAAACTCATATTTTCAGGATGGATGATTAAAGCTTTATAGTATTTTGAATAGTCCTTGTTTAAACATCTTAACACTTTTAATGTGATTTTGTTTATTGATTTAGGGATATATTTTACGGAGGTTCCATTTAATTAATATATAAATGTTATTTATTTACGAGTTATGGTTCAAAATCGGCAAACTGGTTGGTACGCCCTTTTGGCATGAAGGCCGTGATATGATAGGACACAAAACCGACATTTCAGCAGACTCTTTAATTAAGCTGTGCAGCCTTGTGATTGGCGAGCCCATCTACGTCACGTCAACTCAAAGCCGTAGCCAGGAACATTTTTTGGGGGGGGTTTGGGCTCCGCGGTTACAGGAAGTAACTTACAAACTTTCATTTTTACGCAATTCTTAATATAATCTAATATTAAAGTAAGATTTTTGAAGTTTTAAATATTTAAATAGTACTTATATATATAGTTATTATTATTATTATTAAATAACCCAGAAAACACAGCAGTAATCGTATCAACTAAATTCTTCTTTCTTCTTTTTATTTCAAGCTTGCCAACTTAAAAAACATACTTTTGAACGTCCTTAAATGCCACTAATAACAAGATATAACAACATAAAACGGATATTTTTCAACACAATAAATACCAGAGTTTCGTTGTCGGCATATTTTCACTCAGTCCTCAGTCTAATGATAGAAGGTGGTTGGTACAAGAAAAAAAACTAAAGTATATGGAAATGGAAAAATCAAGTTTTAATGATTAAAGATAAATTAAACACGTTCTTGTAAGAAATATACTTCATTTACAAAACAAAGTTAGGCCTCCGGTTCCTTTTTTTTTGCGAAAAATCGGAATTTCTCTCTCCCTGTGAACGGACATCAGTGCTAAGCCACTCAGACGGCTTTGACTACAAGAGTTTCTTAAATAAGTTTTCAGCCTTCTGAGGGTCGAAAAGCTACGTTCGGGAGTGCAGGTGGTCGCTAGAAGTGTGGAGAAAATATTAAGCATAATAAATATATAGGAGTATAAATCTTTGTTGCATTCTCCTAAGCTTTCAATGGCACACGTAGGCCGGTCAATTTCTTTTTTCTTCCCCCAGTAGATTTTCCATAAATCGAAATCAGCTGGTAACATTTCCAACTCCAAGTCAAATTTATTTTGGTAAATCTTGAAACTTTCAAGGTCTAAAGACTGGATCATACAACAGACAGATGACAACAAAGAATTAAGACCTGCAAATACGTCTTTGTGTTCCAGAAATCTTGACTCTATAAGTCAATTAAACAGACGACACAAAGCTTTCGGAAGACTAACTGTCACTATGAAAAAATTTAAACTGCACAGTGCACACGCGATCAGCTGAATACGTCCTGATTAGTGAATTGACAGGTTATGTCAAATTCCCGCTCATTCGTTCACACTCCCCCGCGATCCCTACGACGACGTGGCGTCCGCACAGCTGACTACGACTTTCGTTATGACTTGAACGAACAAAATTAATTAAACAAATAAGTAAATTTGTATTTCCTTTGTTTTTAAGTTTATTCCTTGTCATCATTAAATTTTCAAACAATTTGTTATGATAAAATTCTACACATTTTTTGTTGGTCTGTTTTTTATTATTTATCTCAAAATTTCGGGGGGGGTTTTGACCCCCTGACCCCCCCCCATTGGCTACGGCCTTGCGTCAGCTGATGATACACACACCTTTTCTTTATTTATATACTTTGTGCTGTTCCCACATGCGTAGTATACTTTCGGTCGTTTTTCTTTTTTCACGTTAGATTCATTTACAGAAAGGTAAACTTTAATACTAAGAAATACGTCTTGATGGATTCCCTTTTATTTTGAAATTGTGGTTTGTATATATCACCTAAAGCACACCACAATGAATTTTTTTTAGAAAAGTTGGATGAATTATTGAGCATACTTCTAAGGATAAATTACAAATATTCCAGGAGATTTCAATATAAATATTTTGAGTAGAGAAAATTCAACAAAGAATGTTTCAAATTTAATAAGCAGCTATGGACTTAGTTATTTGAAACTGACAAGTTATTCAAAATACCAACAAGAGTTACTGAGCATACTGCTACTGCAACAGATAATTTGTTTACAAATTTGCCAAACAAGTGTTTTAATGCTTGCTCCTGGATAACTGCATTGTCAGATCATGATGTTAATCTGTATTCAGAGTTTGTTGACTTTTGTTCAATGATTTTTTGACATAAACATATTGTTATGTGTACTTGTTAAGCTCCTAATCATTTAGGAATGTCTTTCGGTCCTTGAAAGTTGTCTGCCCACAGGATTTAAAAGTTCTTATGTTAATCTTAAAGAGTTATTTTATTTAGTTAATTAGTTGATTATAATTTACAATTTACTTATTGTCAGTCATTTAGCAAAATATCAGCATTTTTCCAGTTTGAAGTAAACTAGGTATATAACCAACCATGTGAATAATCTGGAAAAACCCATTAGCTAATAGTATTTAGGTTGACATCAACCGTGTCAAACCGCTGGCAAAGCAAGGTTTCTTCATGAAAGCATAGTGTAACAGCAGGAGATGACTTAGGACACTGTGGGTGGAACTAATGGCAGGCTTATTGTAGGCAGGATCCGGTACTTTCACACTGCACACCCCACTGGCTCCAGATCTTGCATCTCATCTAGGAACTTTCTTGATTGATGGGGTTCAGTAAGGAAAGCGTTTATTTTCAAACAGCTATAGGCCTGATAGAATATAATTTTGTAAGATGTGACTTTGCTGTGGAAAAGTGAGCTGTTAGCATGACCCACCGGTGAAACTTTAGAACTTCCTAACTTGACCTCCTGAACACGTTTTTTTTTTTTTTTTTTTTTTTTTGAGGGGGTTTTAAGAATAATAAAATATTTTTTGTCATACTGCTTCAAAAACAGCTGTTTTTAACACATGCATCGAGGTGCTAAAGTTGTTCTTTTTACTCCTGGAATAAAAAGTAACATTTTGATGATATTTTTCGTCCTTGGACAAAAAAGATTATTTGATGATGCTTTTCGGTCGAGGGTCATCAGCTGTTAAATAAGAATTGAATAATTATTTAACTTAATCAAACACTGTACACTGTATTGATCACTTAATCTCTGTCAAAGAATTTACTACTGTATAATTTTAAAACTTTAGAACTAATGTTTTTTAAACAGTGATGCACAACATTTGTGGTTGTTCATATCAATAAACTATTGTTATTATAACTAGTTATTTGCCTAGCCACTGATAATATTACTTAAACTTTTTATTATCTGGTTTGTACTTGGAATTAAATTAAATTTTGCATTATTGCCATCCTATACTCTAAAACGAGCAGTGTATGTCTGTCTGCAAAAATTATCTCTTAAGCCAGCTGAACAATTTTGTTAGAACTTTGGATCAGAAACCTTTGAATAAATATTATGGATAGACATATTTTTCACGTACGAAACTAATCAAATATCAACGAGCATGGCTCAGTCTCCCCGGTACTTAGGGGATAAGACTATTGTTGCATTTGTTTAGTGGCCAAATTTGTTGAAATCTTGAATCATGCAAATTAAAAATTCTTGTGTGAGAAAAAGATTACAGTTGACTACCTCTGGTCCGGCCTTGGATCGTTCGGCAATCGACTTCTGGGAAATGACTAAAAATTATAAACTATGTAAAGAAGGGTTTCTTACGGCAGAAATCAACAGGAAGGAACGTGTCTGCTCATTTGCCGGCCCAAATTTAAACAAATCACCTCAGTTCACTTGGCGATTGCATTTGTTACAGACGTGCACTCTTTGCTTACGAATTTTAATATACTGTAGTATTGTTAGTATCTTTTAAGTGAGTTTAATTTTTAATTTGATATTTTTGGGTGAGTATGCTTTAAAAATTGTCAAACCATCTTAGATTTGATTTTTATTCACAGGAGTGCTATTATAGGTTATAATTTACATGTTTAAAAAACTGCCGGATGGTTCGGCCGTTTTTTTACTTTGGCCGGGGGTCTGGTCCTGAGGAGGCCGAATTAAAGGGAGTCAACTGCATGTTCATTAAATTAAACTTTGCGAGTTTATGCAAATATTTACTGATTTGGTAAATTTATAACTCCCTGAATTTCAAAATGGCAGACATTTATATGTAAATAAATTTTTTTTAAGTAAATTTTAGTAGTAAGAAAAAATATATTTAGGCCTACCTATAAAGCTGTGTATGGTGTAGTCTCATAAAACGTTGTGAGGAATGTAAAGGCTTGATTACCATTATTACTATTACAATTAATATTTAAAAAAATAAATAAATTGTCTTACCTTATTATATAATCTCCAGATTAGAAATATTTCCAATGTCCTCAGAAATATGTCTCAGAAATCTAAAGTATCCCAATTACAATATTTAAAACATAATTGATTTTTAGGTCCAATTGGTACCTGAATATATGTTCAAGTTCAAGATCAAAAGCCTCACCGAGCATATAGTTGATTAAAGTTATGAATTTTGCTGTTAAGAATAACAAGAAACATACTTGGTCTAGTTATCTGCCGCATCTTCGTTTGCGACCACAGTACAATGTTTGGTTAGTCTAGCCGTATATAAAACCATGCCATACTATTAAATTGGGTTGATTTGAATTGTGTTGGTTAAGGTCAGAGGTGGTCGTGTTGTGACATTTGGGTAAAGAGTTTCATAGTGCAGTTGTGAACAATTTCCTATGATTCCTGCTTCTGGAAAAACCATTTTTTTAATGACAATTATCAAGGCCAGTCTTTTAATTCAGTTACCATTTTAAAGGAATAACACAGTCCAGAAGAAACCAGAACTTGTTATGGTCAGCTTTATACGTAGCTTTATCCTGGACTGAAAGAATGGGTGAGATGTCTTGTGTAGCCTTGAAACTGACTAAGACCGAATGATTCTTTAGCCAGGATCATTAATTAATCAACTTTTGTAGGAACTACTTTTATAATTATCTGTGTCTTTGAAAACTTTTTATGTCTTCCTTTTAAATATCACAACTTTAATATTTTCAGTTATTAGTAACTTGAACTTTAAATTCCTTAGTTTTTATAGAAGTTCCATTATTTATTTTTATTGTATCTTGTAAAATTAAATTATAGTAGTTATCATCACAAGGAGCAAAAGTGGCTGTTTTTGGTGCGCAAGCGTGTTTACGAGCGAGGCGAAGCCAAGCTCAAAAAAACGACTAAGCAACAAAACTTTTGCTCCGTGTTATGAACAACGTTTTTTATCATACTGCCCATATAAGCCTTTGGTAGTTGAAAATTTGGACCAAAAATTAGGTGATTTTTATAGTTTGGAAGTTCAGATAGGTTAACTTCACAATATTTACATTTATTTTATTTACAAACAAAATGTATACCACGTGTTTGTTACCTTTGAATTACACAAACGTACAAAGGAACAATAACAAGCTTTGAGGTTAGCACTCTGAAAAAATCCACACAGATTTTTCGGTGCCGTATTTTAAGGTATCAGAAATATGCGA
Organism: Allygus modestus; assembly: GCA_963675035.1. Lineage (NCBI taxonomy): Eukaryota > Metazoa > Arthropoda > Insecta > Hemiptera > Cicadellidae > Allygus > Allygus modestus. Next base: position 347,916,293 of record OY776112.1, read on the forward strand.
TTTTACGGACTAATTACAGACCCAAAAACAGCCGCTTTTCGTGCAGTATGATAAAAAATTGTTTTTGGAATGCAAAACTGCAAAAATGGTACTCTAAATTTTAATCTGAAATGGGACTCAATAGAGGCATATAAAAGGGAGGTTAGATGTTACCTGAATGAGTACGTACCCAAAATATGGTGTATTTATATTGTAACGACAAAAACAGACAAACCAGCTGAAACTGAGGAGAGACTTTATATTCAATTTGTGTGTAGTTTTTTTATCCCAAAGTCCAAAGAAAGAGGTAACAAATAATTGGTAGAGATAATTTTGTAAAAAGTAGCAATTTAACCCATTGAGGTAGTAATTTTATTCTATTTGTAGTAGCCTATAACGGGAATTGATTGGTACTGCACTCTAGTAGCAAAATATGTAACTAATGACCGCGGCCGTCTACGGTTCTATCCGCTAGGGGCGCGGACTGACTGAAAACCCTTAATATCGCCGCCAGGCCTTTGGTCGTGTTAGCTGAGTTGGCTACGTCGTGGAAACACCTTGGCCAGGTGGCGATACGATGTTCGTGGGTTCGATTCCCGCACACGACCAAAACTGACCAGTTGTGCAACTCTCAATGAGTTAACCGGTCTGTGGCAACGTTGGTGGGAGGGCCCAAGTAAAATAAACGGTGGCAGGCTTGCTTGGAAGTTGACGGGATCGGTTAATTCTTTGAGACTTGCACATGGTCAACACTGATTTTGCTAATTTTTACTTATGTCTACTGTGTGTGTGCCAATGTGACTCTCTAAACTGAAATAAAACAATATTTTAATTAAAATATGCCATTAATCCATTTAAAAACACCAATTTTATACTCCAATTCACACGTTAATAAAATTACAAGTAAGGCACGAGACCTGCTCGTATGTCTACGCCAATGGGTTAAACAACTTATTCTACCTAGAAATTGATAACTTAAATATTTTATCAATTGTTGCCTGAATTGATCCACAACTATTTGGACCTAATTGTAATTCCCTTATTGAGAACATCTTCCTAGGCATGAGCAGTAGGGTATAATACTTTCCAGCTCATGGAGGAAGGCAAAAAGAGAGGTAAATGTTAATTGCTTCATTAAACAAGAGATTTTACTTTTACTAATGAAGAGCACGACCCGGGAGAAAGTGCAACACGGATAATTGGTAAAACTCAAACAGTTTCAATGGAGCGAACCAAGTTCAGCAGCTGAACTGCTCATTGGGAATGTAGTTTGAATTTGTTATGATGCTTAGTGATTGGGTATTTTTCTGTTTCTATTTAAGTAGTTTCATTAAAGTGTGGGTGTTAAATATATCGTCACATAAAAACCTGAGTTGAAGGAATGAAGAATATAATTTATTTTGCTAGAAAAGTTTCTACTTTTCCCCCTCAGAATATCTGAATCTTTCTTAATTTATCGATTTAATTCTTTTTAAGGTTACTATTTGTTTTCTGGGACAATGAATTTATATCACCGTCTCAGAACACCACCTTTATATAAACTTGAAGGGGCCATAGCCCCTAACCTTTCTCCAATACTCTGCCTCGACTATTGGTAGAGTATCGGTACAGACTATTGGTACAGTATGCGTGTAAAATGATGAACCTGTGAGCAGAAACAAATTTTGTATAACTGTTTATTGATAGGTATATAAATACATTCTAAAGGGCTCAAATTAACTGCATAGTATGTTATATGAATAGCTCCTCATTAAATGTCTTATTTTTCAATTTCTCATAATAATCTTGTATAATAGTTATGTTTTACAATATTAGAAATGTCAATGTTTAATATAACAGTTGAACAATTAAAGAAACAATGCAGATTTGATTATTTTAAGTGAACTGTTAAAGTTTTTATTAAGTAATTACTAACCAACAAAAAATAAACTAGTGCTTATTATAACAGATAACTTGTGCCATATTAAAAAATTGTTTAGTAATTTGTAAAACTATTTGTATACTCTTCAAAATCAATTATTTTTTGTGAAAAAAAACTCGTAAGGTTGTTAAGCTTTAGTCTCAACAATTATTAAAATAACAGTCATACGCATTTGTAATTATTCACTAGGCACACAAATAGTGTCTTAAGAAAGCTATAACACAAAATAAAATTTCTATATTTTCCATAACTCATGTCCGAAGTATGTACATAAAACGAGATGCAATCTCAACGAGTTCGCTCGCAGCACGCTGACGTCAGGGAAGTGAATTACCGCATAAAAACCTTTAGAAAAATTTAATAAAGGGTTTAAAACAACACTGATAAACTTTTTTTTAAAAGTTGAAAAATGTTACTTTTGGCTGTTCTGATACTCCTGGTTATATTTCAATTCACTATTATGATGACAATGGTGTACATATAAGGTTAGGAGGAGGTATAGTCAGGATAACAAGTTGGTATAAGGGTATTGGGGGTGGATAAAACTACATCAAGATATTAAAAACAGCCTTTTCCAGTGTAAAATCCCCTTAAGACAACGTACTGCCTTAAGACAATTAACATTTTCTTTAATAACTTGGTAAATACTTGTACTATAATGATGAGAGATGGCTTAAAAGTTTCGCCTCATTAGTCTCCATCTTTTCTCATTCATTAGTTTTACATCCAGCGATTTTCTGACCCTTTTTGGACCCAAAAACTCAAAATTAGAAAATTTAAAATCCCCAAAAAAGGGGTTTAGAGTTTTCCGATTGTTTTGCCCAACAAACTTACCCAACTGATTATAGAAAGGAATGTCCCTACCAAATTTGAAGTAAATCGGACAAAAATTGTGACTGCTAGAGTTGGAACACACGTATATAAAGTTCTTAGCGACCCCCCAAAACGTGTTCAGGGGGTCACATTAGGAACTTCTAGGGTGGTCCCGGGCTTATGTCTCACCGTGCGGGTCATGCTAATAGTTCACTTTTCCAAAGGAAATTCACTAATAATGAGTACCCATAGTGTCTAAGACCCAGTCTGTCTTTGTGCTGTTGGCCCATGCGCCAGAGACAAATAAATAATATCTGTGATGCATAATTTGTCCATTAGCGTTTCTTTCCTGACAATACGGTATCAAAATTTCAGCAAAGAATGAAATTAAATCACTGTACTACTCTCATACATACATAAGTTAGTCTTAAACTCTCTCAAACATTAATTTGACTTTTTCATAACACAATTTTACTCCACTTTACTCCACAATTGGCTGAGCGGTGTTCACAAAAGCGGTACTTCGGCTGCCAAAAGAGGATCAGCGGAGACGGTTGCGGTTGACCTTTCGCTTCAGGTCAAACCAGTTTGTGATTGTGATGAGTAGCTGACCCGGTCCCAAGGCCACCGGCTGGAATGTTATCAGCCGAGGCTCTGCCCCCTCAGGGTCGCGCGGTGAACACTTTCTCTGCCTCCCAACATTGTGCCCGAGGGAAACCCCGTCTGTAGCAAGTTCCCACTATTGTTCTCCCGGGGCTTGTGCTGAAATACCTGCAACCTCTGGCGGATAGGTTGCTACTGGATTGTATTTTCATTTGTTGCATTTGTCGTTAAATTATTTTAACTAAAGTTTTCTTAACATATATGTATATATATATATATATATATATATACTGTATGTATTTCCAAATTTTGTTTGTTGTGTGATACAGTTTTTATTTTATTTATTTAGTTTTTCAAAGTTAAGCCCTAATTGCAAGTTTTTGAAGGAGTCACCTCATTAGAAATCAGTGTATTTAAATTGTGTTTAAGGATTAATGGAAAATAAAAATAATTATAAAATGACTATAAATATGTAAATATTGTACTGAAATATTTCATTACTGAAGTGTAGCGATGAAATATTCTGTTAAAATCCTATACATTTATAAAAGGTGGTGTCTGGCTGTCTGTCTGTCGACTTGTATGGTCCGTTTTAACATAAAAACCACCGAACCAATCGAGCTGAAAATTTGCATGTAGGCATTTACACTTATTTTTGTATCTGGGCAACATATAGGCTTATTCCCTTCGGGCTCCACCCAAGAGGCCTTTAAACTTGTAATGTTATTCTTATGGGCACTTTAGGTTTAATGGATCAGATGTAGAGTACAGATGTAGTAAAAATAGTAGGAATTTTAATCAGCTGTGCGAAGCATGGCTATCAGCTAGAAACATATAATTACAAGTTAAACATTTACGTAATTCGAGGTTTAAAAAAATTCTTTATTGTATTTATTATTTTCACTTTGTTTCAATAATACTCTTATTTATCTTATTATAATCACCTGTATTTTTGTTTGTCCGATGTCCAGATCAAAATTTCTCAGTAACCAGAAGTGCCCCAATTACAAGATTTAAAACATAAATAGTTTGTAGGTCGTAGGTGTGCAGGAATATATTTAAAAGTTCATTATCTAAGGCCCCGTAGGGTAAAATATTAATTAAAGTTCGAAATTTCGCCATTAAGAATAAAGAAACACATGTTTTTTAACGTCACAATCGTTAGTTGGTTGTAATAAACAAATACGCCTATCTATATTTACGAATACATTTTTCGTTTAAAGGAAACAGCTGATTTGCGTAATGAAAAAAGTTCATAGTAGTAATTTGCATAAAAAAAATGTTTTCAGTATTTTACTGGCCGCTATATTATAATTTTCAAATGTTACTATATTTTTATATTTATATTTTTTATATTTTTATATTCTGTAATATTGAAGCAAATTTAAAAACAATCAGCTTCAATTAGTTGATTGATAAAAGTAAAAAAATCCTTCTTAACTAGGTGCTCACGTGAGATTAAAACATTATAAAAACGAAGTTCTCCACATTTATTTGACTGTTCAACTGGAAATTAACAGTCATGGTTAAATTAAAACAAATATTCATATGATTACATAGGCAACATCCCGTTATCATTTTTCAAAACGATCGATAGTCGCAATAATTTCCATTGATTTTTCAACGGGTGTCACGCTAGTTTAGTAATATTAGTGGTAAGAAGTTAATAAATCAATGACTTGATTTGTTTGTAAACTAGTTTTATCGTAAAAATATAACAGTGCCATTAGGATAGCAACTAGGTTAGTAGGAAAAGAGTTGGATATTTTACTGTCTGTCATTCCACAAAATTGGTCCAATTGTGAAAATGAGTGGTTTTACTCGCCTGGCAGGATGTGGCGATTTCAACTGAATAGTCATTTACCCAGTTATTAGGTATAACTGCTCACCTATTTTTCACTGTACAATTTTACATTTTCTAAGACAATCTTTGCTTATATTTGTTATTGTTATCAGGATAAAAGAAATTAAATCTTACAACACTACAAAGTATATTTTTACTACTGTACTACATACAAGATACTAAATATACAAAAATGATGGTACAAGGCTGTAAATATATTTTCTAGTGTTAAGAGGTGTAGTTTATTTTATCCTGTTTGATTGTAGCAATTTATATCACGATATTTAAGAAAATTTGTATTTCTTGTTTTATTAATCTGTGCGTTTTATTTTAAAACATGGATATGAATTTGGAAATAGCTTCAGTAAAGTAAGATAAGTTATCAATGGAACCAAATATTAATGTGTTATTGACATAAACCACTGTCATGTAACTTATCAAAATTTGTTTGTTGTGATATCAGAAAAATAGTTGAAAATGCACTTTAGCATTGCCGCTTTTGTTTTCAAAGTCTCAATTTGTTGTAATCAAAAGATAGCTATAAGATGACTACTGATCATATGACCATTAATAGAGGAAATTCACTTAGTACGCAAAAAAAACTTATAAGAAAAGCATAAGCAATTGCAATGACTCAATTGCTGTAATATTTTAGCCAGTGACTAGTTAAAGAGTGCAGATTATAACAATATTGATATAATTTTAAAGTTAGTAAGTCAATTCTACGAGGAAGTTTTATTTGTTTAGGACTGGGCCATTTGGTTGGAATATGAAATAAACGGTATCAGGAAACTGACACATACTCTCTCCCTTTTAGCCCAACTTTAATGAATAAATTACTTTTTATTAACTAAATATAGAATACAAAGCACGGTCGAATGTACAGAAAATCTTGTAAACAAGTTGTTTTCAAAAATATCCACCCAAATCCCTGTTGGAGGCACTACAGAATCCATTGCTACACTCGTTGTTTTAAGAGGAGAAATGCCCTCTATTCCCCCCAGGTTATTAAGAGGCATCATATTTCGAATTTCCTCTGTTGGTCAATACTAACTTGACAAGCATATCAAGTTAGAACAAAATTGATCAGTAAATAAGAGAGAAATAGTAATTTTTGTGTTACCCATAAGAATAACATTGGACAACGTACTGCGTTTACCGCAAAATGAAAATTTAAATTTTCTCCACAACCAGTAATCGTAGAATAGTAATTCAAAATACCAAAGTATTTAGTTTTTTCAGCTCTTTTTAATGGCGAATAGTAATATTTTTTATATTTATGTTTTTTATGAAAATAAAAAAACAAATTTTTGATGTAATAAGCCCTATAATTTCTGAACTCGAATTTTTACAGACATGCGGGTGGTATCATTTTGTTGGAAGACTAAATTTCTACAAACGACTAAGTTTAATTCAAATCTTTAGAGCCGTTTTTGAGAAATTTTTGTTTTTCATGTTTTTTGGCAGTTTTTGGGGGATAATTATCCTTAAAAATAAAAAATTTACAAAAATTAAATAAACGCTTGGAGATATCATAAATAAGTACCTACATACCAAATTCCATACAAATCGGACCATTAGTTTGGGCTCTAGCTCTGTAAACATCCATACAGACAGATAGACACACGACATCACGTAAAAATCACTTTTTTGGGTTCAGGGAGCACCTAAACGAAGATTTCCACTAGTAACACAAATTCAAAAATTTTGACAAAAACAATACTTTCTCCGTATAGGGGGAGAAAGTAAAAGGTCATATTTAATGAGAAACCAATATGATTTACAGTAATACAGCAACAGCTGGATATTGTTGCTACATATTTTTTATACTAGTAGGACCTGCTCCTCAAACTCGAGCAAATCTTCTTATACTTCCAAATTAACATTATCTCTCATAACGTATTAGGCATTCAGCGTTGTCATTCCAGTTGTTACTATTTATAATGTCCGTAACCTATTTTTTGCTGCTGTGCTGTGTTTTAATAACAGCCGTTTAATTTACATTTCAGTTAATTTTGACTCTTATATATTTACATTAAAGCTTTGAAGGCCTGTGGGGAGAGTAAAAAAATGTAAATTATAATGAAATTAGTATAATCTACATCTCAACCTTAATAAGTTCACTTGTTAGACATAAAAATCAGTTCAGTAGGACCTTATATATCGCTCTTCCAAAATACCTGCTTGTGTATTAATATATAGGGTAATATTGCGCGGTACTACACATAGAAGAACACAATATGATAATCAACTATGACCAGAACTTATTGGCTACTTCCAACTAGGAACAAAGTGCAGTGGCAATACATTTGTTATTCAATAGAGGTGCGGTTAAAGGTCAGAAAGGCACAGCTGGCATTTGTCTGTGACAGGTTATCCACAGAGTGTTTTCCCCAAGGTCGCTTATATGATATTTTATATCTTGTTACATGACATTCTCATCTGCCGGTCTGTCTGTCATTACACCAAAAAAATATTTATATATATATATATATATAGATGTCAATTTTAAATTTGGTTTTCACGTTATATTAGCTAAGGATGGCTTATTTTTAAAATTATAAATATAAAATACTACTAGTGGCTTGAAGGGGCCATAGCCTCTAATCTTGCTCCAATACTCAATATTTTTTACTCTTTACATGCTGAGGAAATTAAAACAATATGAGTAGGAACACTGGGAATTCACAAACAAAAAGTAGACACTTTAATCACATGTTTTAATGCAAACAAAGCAGGCGTTTTTAAATCCCCGCTATATTTAAATGGGAATTATTTTATTCTGTAACAGATTTTTGGTACATAATTAAGAAAAATGAATAATTTTCACCAAAATTTCACGCCTAAACCTTTAAAATGAGACCCCTCCCAGCTTTCTATGATCTCCCGTTCTCTTACAATTTCATTGTCAAAGTTGGGCTTACAGAATTAGATATATAGATAAAAATGCATAAAAAAATTGTTTCTTGAATTTTGTTTGTTTTGAAACTCTCAGAAAAAATACAAGACTGCAGGTGGTTGGCTATGTTTTTTATTTTATTTTGAATAATGTTTCTCTTTGACTGAAACAATGATGATAATATTTTCTGCAGTTCAATTCTTTATGAATTAAACATTGGTTGGACCTTTAACAAACTGATTATACCTATTGGTTTAGTACGTGATTTAGGTCATTATCTGAAGTTATGTTCAATTTTGCTGATACATAAATAATTACATTATTTAAAATCAAATGGTGTTTTTATATACAAACTAAAAACTTTCAAAATGTCTGTATATAAATTTCAAAATTTAAAACAACACAAGGAATAAAATGTACCAGTCAAATTTATTAGATTACCCTAGGTTTTACTTTTCAATACTCATATCCTCAACAAAAATTGCTATACATCTTTTTTCAGTAATAACTGTTGTGTTATTTTGCTTAATTTACTGAAGAGTTGCTTGTCTTTCCCCCGCCTGAGGTAGTTGCTTGTCTTTCCCCCACCTGAGGTAGTTGCTGTGGGCTCTCGGATGATCCCAGTCGGCACTCAGCACGGGGTACTGCGGCTAACTGTCTGCCACGGTCTAGTTTTCGACATTAGCACATTATGCTAACGAGCGCCGAGCCAATTACACCTTCTAATTGACCCTCACAACAGCAACACTCCTTTGATTCCCCTCTCCTCGCATTACAAAACAATTAAAAAATGATTGCATCTCGTATTCTAACATTGTTTTACCCTTGTAACGCTTACAACATGTGTCAGAAATGTTGTCTCCTTAACACAAGTTAAGTGAACGATGTGTCGATCCAATTCCAGCAGGAATCCAGCAGAAAAATTTCCAGCAACAAATAATTTTTTGAGTACATAAAAACTTATTTACACACTGCATCTTAGTCACACATGGAACCTCGATAAGTCACATCTGAAGGGAATAAGAAAAGTTAGAATTATTTCGGGGTTTTAAATTCCAAGGTTGATTTTTTAACTGTAGAGCTTTATACATATTTATGTTATTTTTAGTAAAATAATTGCAAAGTAGTTGTGTATAATGTATTCAAAATTATTTACTTTTTAAAAGTATAAACGTGGCTATTTTTAATTGGGAAATCGAGATTTTTTTATAAAGAATTTCAGAGGAGTTTGCTACAAACGTGTGTTGTAAATCATTTGTCCAGGTTTTAGTGATTATGTGTGTAATTGTTTCATTTTTTTCAAAGCTAGCCTATCTTATACTTAGGGTAAACACAACTTGACTGATTTGAAAAGCTTTAGTTACGTCTTATCTAACAAGGAAACTGTTGGACTTGGTTGGTTTATGGTTTACTTTGATGAGTTAGTGTTTGGTTGCAGTCAATGGCTAGTGTTTTTAAGTCGTACTTTGTGTTGATCTTATCATACATGCGGTCATTGCATCAGTAATAATTTCTCACCAATGTGTAATTGGATCAACAGAGTTACATATTGATCCTCGTATGCAATAACACCCTCGCTCTAGTCTTAACTCGTTTGTTAGTAAGTGTGTGTCTGGGAGTGCAACTGTTGAAAGTATATAATTAATCAAACTCAGACTTTAGAGGAAGATGTTAGAGGTACAAATTTGGGTTGAGTTAATTGTATAATTGAGTTAATTGTAGGAAGAAGTGTGCTCATGCTAAATAATAAATACAGAAGAGGTGGTTTTAATCCTGTTTTCTTTGTTTGTTTTAACCAATGTCTGTGCTTAGAACACAGGTCAATAATAGTTTTAACTGCTTTTAGGAGTTTTTGTACTTACCTTGCTGGTTTAAACTCATTATTTACCAGTATTTATTAACTATATCTTCCTTCTCTATGCCCCAAGAAGCTTGTGGTTCAACAAACTCAGTGTGGTGTACAGTACTTCCTGTGATGACTTAACAAGGAAGAGCCACAACTATCTTGTCTTAACGTAATTAGCCTAACTCAGTCTACACGTCAATTCAATCAATCAATCAATCGTAATTCCTTTATTGCATTAAAACTTGTACAAGCATTGGCATGAGTCATTTACAAAATTTACTTATTACAACAACAAAATAGTCAACACTTCTAAAAATTATAAATTCCTTATGTAATCATGGACACTGTAAAACCCCTCTCAACAAATAGGTCTTAAAATTCCTCCTAAATTCATCATGTGTTTAATTTAGTGAGAATATAGTATTGTCTAATAACCTCTGAATCTTTCTCAGTAATGCAACTAATAATATACAAGAAAGCCTGTTTATTTTTTATTTTTCAGAAATTACTTTTACATACAATCTACTTACTGTTTGGTACTCCATTCATTGCATGTCATATTTAACCGCTTAGTATTAAGAGTCTTCACCACCAAAGTTGCCAGACGCCATCTTAAAGCTTTGTTTCATAAGACCAGTGTTAACTTTATGCCTCGGTAACTCCTCCCCTAATCGTCATATACAATGCATTTTGGTGTCAAATTAAAGGTTTCGTCGTCTTCTAGTGAAAAAAATTAGGAATTTATAATTTGCTTACAAACTAATGAGAACCTCTACTTTAATACAATTGGAAATGAAACAATTTATAATAAAAACATATTGGCCAAATTAAGGAAAACTATAATTTAATTCCCTTGAGAACCACTACAGATTTTGACACCCAAACAAATGTTTTGTGACGATCGGGTGAGGAGTAACGGAGGCACAAAGTTAACATTGGTCTTACGGAACAAAACTCCAAGATGGCGTCTGGCAACTTCCTGTGATGAAAACTCTGTAAGTTTATAAATAAAGATTTACCCTGTTAATTCCTACCATTGACAACAACTTGTATTCCAGGTGCTTCCAGAGTGAGGGTCCGAGGCTGTGATGTCCACATATCGAGGGAGGAGTTGTGATGCAAGAGTGTGAGTGAGAGTGCGGGAGACGGTAGTGACCTGTGACCATGTTCCGGACCAAAGTTCGTATCCACACGTGTAAGGTGATCCTGCTGACGTCGCTGGTATGGCTGCTAGTGGACGTGATTGTGCTGACGTTCTACTCGTCGGATTGCGTGGGGTGGGGGTGTGGCGGGGGCACGGAGCCGCCCCAGGCGCTGGCTCAGGTGGCCACTAGCGGGGAGACGGCCACGAGCAGTCGGGGGCGGGGGAATCTCCACGAGCTCATGAGGGACCGCGGCAAGAAGACGTACTCGCCGTGGGAGCTGATGAAGTGGAAGCCGGCGCCCAACGTGCCCGAACAGGTCGGTTACTGAGGTTTAGTTATTTTTCTGAGCCTTAACAATTTTTTTTAAGAGTTTGGCAGCTTCTTTCTGCCCTACTTTGGAAGTTCACACAGACTGTACATCTGTGCGGGGAACGCATCCAACCTAGCAAGGCGTGAGCCGTTACAGTATGAGTTGTACAGTACTGATCAAATTACATGTCAGGGCTGGGATTTGAGCCCATGACAGGGCCCCGCCATGGTTCCGGAGTTCGATGCCTTGACCACTAGGCCAGCGACTCGCAATGTTTTACTAGAGATGTTTCCATTAGTTTCTTCAGGCTATCTATATTAGAAGTACGCTCAAATATTCTTGTTACTGGACGAGTGAACTTAAAGTTAATGCTAATAACGTAAGTCTCAATCAAAATGTTGTCATAAAATATCAAACAAATAGTCTTGAAATCAGTGGTCTATATACAAAAATTTTTTTGTTTTGTTAATTTTCAGTCTAAGGATAAATATAGTTTTTCTCTAACACAGCCTTAAATATGTTTATTAAACTGAATGTTTAAATTACAAAATCTACTCTACTATGGCATACCACTTGGATTACTCTAGGAAATTGGCTCTTTCACACCAAGACTTTCACTAAATTTTGGAAATATTTTTAAAAGTGAGGTTTTTTGTTACTAACAAAGTTAACAAACATAGTTCATTTCTTCACAACAAACATAGTTCGGGGGGTAGTTCATTTCTTACTACTGTAACGTCACTATTTCATCAACATTAGATTTACATTTAGACATCCCTACATTCTTGTTCATAGTTGAAACTTTCTAGAAAGTCAGGGAATTAAAAAGGTTAGAAAAATTCCGAAAGTCAAGGAATCTCAGTTATATTTTATACAAGTCAGGGAAAGTTTTTAATTTTATTGTAAACACAAAGCAACTTACTGTGCAAAAATCAAAACTTATTAGAGTTTTGTTAAATTGGTTTTTATATTGCAACGAAAATGAAGTGAAAAGGGTAAGTCAAAATCAACAACAAATTGTAAACATTAAAACAATAAAATAAACAAGAGTTTGTAGGACGGCCATCGGCAAGGTGGATTTCCTTTGTTAATTATTGCATACCGGTATTGTATAAAAGCGTGCATTCTGAGTTGAGAGTTAGGGAAATTAACTGTTTTGGTTAAAGACAAAATACAGATCGTATTTTACCTTGTATTACGTTTACATTTGATATTAAGTCCGACAATATTGTTTCCAGCGCGGCAAGCCAGGGGAGCTGGGGAAGGCTGTGAACACGCCGCCGGAACAGGAGACGGTGATGAAGGAGAAGTTCAAACTGAACCAGTTCAATATCCTGGCCAGTGACATGATCTCACTCAACAGGTCACTGCAGGACGTCAGGCAGGACGGGTGAGTGACTTAGTGCTTAGCTGTTGAGGAGTGTCACAGACATGTGTCAGACGCGTGTCAGAGAGGTGTGTCATATATACGACTATCATTGTATATAATCTAGTACAGCTTTCCTTTTTTATTCTTGAATTTTATGTTTTTTTCTTCAGATATTTCTGAGATATTGCATTTTATAAATTCAAAGTCAATCGGCCCTTTTAACAAGAAATAATTTGTTATGTTTTTTCCAGAATACTTTGTATGTACGCCTTTAGTAACCAATGTCAACCTTTTGTCAACATATTAGACCTCTGTGTATAGGCCTACCTATTAAGTTTTAACACCAGTTTCAAATAGGCCAAAGTTTCTGCATGCTTAACAAGTCCATCTAGAGGATAGATCGGATGGGAAAAAGGGGGCTCTTTTCCAAAAATATTGATTTTCATACAATTTAATTTCACCCCTAAAATTGTGCTGAATGAATGTAAATAACAACACTTAACATGTTGGGTGAAAAAATTACCTCCATTACAATATTAAAATCATTTTCAAAAACCTAGTGATCATTTAGCAGAGATGGCTTTTGTGGTTAGTATCATCACATGTGCGCAGAAATTTTGGCCTATCTGAATCTATTTCAGTATAACTAAAATAGATCTACCATACTGGTGTATTACAAGCTTTAAACTCAATATTTTTGTATTATATTAAAAATATTTTCTACTAAAAAGGATGAATATTTTAATAATGAACAAACTAGTATGTTCAACTTTAGGTTACATTAAAATACATTTTGAGTCAAAGCTTTTGCTAGACATATTATGGTATAAATCTAACTACTGTTTAGGTGTTTAGTCATTGCGTGTTTAATTTTTAGTTTCCAAATGTTTTCTTTCCACTACGCGGACATCTTCAGAAGTATTAAATCTAGTAATAAATAACAAACAAAAAAAGTGTAAAAATAAAATGTATGATAAAAAATTAAATCTAATAATACCAGAGAATGGTTTACATCATAGTGGTAGTAGGCTATAATACATTTTTAGATTCAATAAAAATAAGTGAACAAATTGTTTAGCTATTACAAACTCTTTACTATTTATTTTCCTGCTAATTACTCTTTGACTGTCCGCAACATCTTTAGATTCTCTGTAAAGCTACATTAATTCCCAGTGACTAGCCTCGCCTCCAAGCTCGTCGGCAGTGGGCAGCCTTCATGCCAAGTGAAGTGCGGTGCGGCACTGGCCGGTGATCAATGTCCCGACTAGTCGCCGTCGCTTTTCTTTGCAGAGCTAATCAGCGGAAGCATTCATTAGTCGCCGCCATTCACACAGCCTTTGACTGTCTCCAGACAAACTCTTCTCGTTAGCCCAGTTAAACTTCCCGTTTGATTATTTTTACAATTTCCAAGTAAAAATTAACGTTTAATTTAATTTTACATTTATTATTTCAACTTGTGATCGCTTTCAAAACACATATGCACAATATTGTTAAGTGTGTGTAAATAGAACACTTAAAATTACTTAACACCTCAATAATAATTTAAAAAATTCATACTTAACACCTCAATAATAATGTAATAAATAAATTGAACAAAGAATGTTAATTCATGTTTTTTCTTTGTTCTTCTTGGCATGGTCCTAGTAAAAAATTGAAATACTTTGACAACATGTTTTACTTGCAGAAGTATTTTCTGGTTTGCTTGTACTTTGAAGCTTACAAAATACAACAAAAAAGGTACTCCTTAATGTTTGTGCCTCCTCAAAATACCATAAATATGACTATACGAATTTCAAGATAGTCATGTTTTGTGAATTTGAATTGAGAACAAGAATCTTTGAAATATGTGTAACTTGATACTATCATAAATCCTATTAAATACTAATATTATATGATCAATAGTGCTAATTATTAATTCAGTGGAGAAGGCTTGAATGTGACGAATCATTATCTAAACATATCCCATTAGTCACACTACTTGAGTCACAATGGAATTTAGAAATTTAATTACAATTATTTATAGCCTAACTGTTTAAGTGTTCAATTTATAAGTGTTTTCCCCTGCCCAGGTATTCTGTGTGGAGATACTCGTAAAGGGCCATTCACATATTACGTAACATACGTAAGGGGGGAGGGAGGGGGTTTGGCTAAAACTCATACGTTTTAAACACAATGTTATGGATTAAAAATAAACTTAAATTTTATAATCAGATTTAATGTTATTTTGACTATTCATTGAATACTTGTATGTTTTTTTTGTTGTAAAATCTTTTACTAAAATTTTGTTTTGATTTTATGACAGTTTCTACTTTTATTTCTTACGTTTTAGCTGGTGTAGTTTATTTTCTTGTCTGAATCTCATAAATGGTAGTGTTTCTAAATGTTACTTCTTTGTTGTCGTTTAACTCAAACCTTATCATTATTGTTTTACTGTTTTGAGCTTTTTTATGTACTGTTTTGCCATAATATTTTTTGTAGTTAAAAGAACATGTTTGTATTTTTATTTTATTTTATTAATTTGTTATGAATGGTACAAATAGATTTGTTAAAAATTGAAAACAGTACCGCACCTACCTTATTAAAATCTTTGCAAAGTAAATTTGTTTACATGATTTACTATAATCATCTTTTTAACATTTACTACGATTGTGTTACATGACATATGGAGGGTGTGGGCGGGTATGCTCAGGTGTTACGGTGTGTTATTTGGGGGTGGGATCTGAAATGACGAAAAAATGTGTTACATAATATGTGTATGGCCCCTAAAGCTTTTAATTCTAAAACAAAATATGATGTTGGACGTGTCGGTTGCCAGGTGCAAGGACAAGTCGTACCCGAGCCTGCTGCCCACCACGTCCATCGTGATCGTGTTCCACAACGAGGCGTGGTCCACACTGCTGCGGACCGTGTGGAGCGTCATCAACCGCTCGCCCAAGACACTGCTGCGCGAGGTCATCCTGGTGGACGACGCCAGCGAGAGAGGTACCAGCTGGTTCCGTTCCTGACTCGTCATTTTTTAACCTAAGAATTGCAATAGAAAATTTGTGTTTTAGCGAATTTCCCCTATAGGGAAGAAGCTATTACCGTAGGTCTCATGGTAAGACTTAAGCCCGAGACCATGATAACTTTTCATTTTGAGGTCCCCAGATGCCAAAAACACCATTCGTTCAAATTTTTATATATGTATATATATATATATATATATATATTTATATATATATATATATATTTATATATATATATATTTATATATATATATGTGTCCGTAAGCACGATAACTCTCGTAAAAAAGGTCCGATCTTAATAAAATTTGGTACAAATGTGTAAAGTACCATTTATTTGAACGAGTTCGAAAACCAGATGAATCGCACCATCCGAAGGGGGGTTTTTGGGGGGTTTTGTACCCCAAAAATGTGTTTTTTGGGGTTTTCACATTTAATTTTAATTTAAATCAAATTTTAATTTATACCATTGAATTCAGCTTAAAAAAACAAACAATTTGGTGTTTTGATCATTGCTCTACGTCAATTGGTTACCGAGATATTGAAAGTGCTAAACACAGTACGTTGTCTAATGTTATTCTTATGGAGAAAAAGAAAAATTGTATATCTCACTTATTTATGAACATAAACTGGCGAAATTTGGTATATGGCTTGATCTGGTTATGGTTTATTGTTGTTTGCACAGAAAAACAATTTTTCGCCTATGGATCCTGTAGCAGCAAACCTAGGTACTTGGTCCCCATGTTATTCTTATGGAAAATACTTAATATGTTATATATCGCTTATTTATGAATGTATATGGATGAAACTTGGTATGTGACTTCACTAAGATGAGTTCTATTGATATTTGCATAAAAACCCATTATTTTGTGTGCCTTGTTGCAGCAAACCTGCGTACTCATCCCCAATGTTATTCTTATGGAGAATAATTAATATTTTAAATATCGCTTATTTGTGAATTTTCTTATGAATCCTGTTAGGTGTTATAATGTGTTATGTTATATATTCATTGGAAATTCGCTGAGTATGCAGGTTTGCTGCGACGGGGGTATTTAGATTTGTTAGTGGTGTAATTTAATGAAATATGGTTTTCCTTCAGTTTAAAGAGTCTTATTGGTGCATCACACAGTCGACATCTAAATAAATAAAACAGAGTCCGGTTGGTTACACCATTTATAACTAAAAAATTACTGATCCGATTGGCATGAAAATTTACAGACATTATCTTATATACCTGATTAACATATAGGCCTATTTTCGTTTTGAAAATTCTTAAGAGATGCGCCCTACGGCCCTTCAAAGTTCACATGGTATTTTTATGGAGGAATGTTTTATTTGGTTTATTATGTCACATTTGTTTTTTTAATTTGATTAATTTAAATAAACAGCTGTTATAAGGATTATATCTAACATACTTGAAAGGCATAAACATATGTTGATTATGGGAATAACAAATCTACTTGAATGGGATCTCAAACTCCTTTTTCAAAGACTAAATTAGCTCTATATAAAAATGGGCAAATGAGCGTAGCGAAAGAGTTCACCTTGAAATTGAACGAGCATTTTATATAAAACAAATTCAATGACATTAGGACATGACAACATCTGTCGGGCCGGCTTGCAAGTAAAATGTATCAAAATCACTGTTGACCATGAGCAACTCACAAAAAATTAACCAATCTTGTCAACTTCCAAGCAAGCCTGCCACCGTTTTTTTTTTTTTTTACTTGAGCCCCACCACCAACGATGCCACAGGTCGGTTAACTTGTTGAGAGTTGCACACCTGGTCAGTTTTGGTCGTAAGCGGGAATCGAACCCACGAACTTCGCAAGAACACCAGGCCGAATTGTTTCCACGATCTAGCCTATTCAGCTATCACGACCAGTGGCCTAGTGGCGTCTAAAGGTTTATAATCAGTCCCTGCCCCTAGCGGAGAGAACCGTATTTGCCTGCAATCGTTAGTTACAGATTTTGCTACCAGAGTGCAGCACCAACCGGATCCCGTTGGATATAGTGAATAGAATGAAATTACTGTCTTAGTGGGTTTAACGAGAAGATACATTCTGTCGTACAGAACACCTGGGCCAGCAGCTGGAGGACTACGTGGCCACGCTGCCAGTGTCGGTCAAGGTGCTGCGGACGGAGAAGCGCTCGGGTCTGATCCGCGCGCGGCTGCTGGGGGCCAAGCACGTCAAGGGGCAGGTCATCACGTTCCTGGACGCCCACTGCGAGTGCACCGAGGGCTGGCTGGAACCCCTGCTGGCCAGGATAGCCGTGGACAGGTCAGCCAACGGGGAGCCGAGGCTCTGTCTTTCAAATTCAATATCTCTTATTCAATAAAGTACATGTGTACAATGAATGGTGTCAATAGCTTACGAGCTTATAACTAAGCTATTCCTACAATACATATATGTTGGAACATGGTTCACACTTTCTGGAAAGTCAGAGAGAGTCAGGGAAAATCAGGGCATTTGAAAAAGGTCAGGGAAAGTCAGGAAAAAAGTTGGAAAAACGCCAAGTCAGGGAAAATGCCTAGTATTTTATACTAATCAGGAAAAATGTTGTTTAATCGTAAAAGCAAAGCACTACTGTGCGAAAATCAAAACGTATTAGATTTTTTTTTAATTGGTACCTATTTTTAGTGCAAAGAAGAGGAAAAGTGAACCATGACTGGTAAGGCAATAAATAATAAATGTATTGGAAAAAAACAAACTGTAAACAATAAAATAAACAAGAGCGTGTACAGATATCAGGAAGATGGAGGCCGATAAAATATTTTTGTAATTATTACCTATTGTAAAAGAATGCACATACGCGTCAGGGAAAATTATGTATCCAGAATTTTGTGGGCATTTAGCAATACGCCTCATAGTGTGAATACTTGAACTTAAAAAAAATGTAGACTGCAAAAGTTAAACTGCTTTTGTTTATGACCAGTTTAATTAATCAATCTTATATATAAAGTTTGTTAGAATTCAGAAACAAAATAAAATATTGCTTACAATTTATATTATTACAAAATGTTTTCTTATTACTGCAAACAAGGAAAATTCTGTATGAATTTACTGTCGTTAAAAATAATGTAGAACTATTTCCTCTAAACTGTTGGAAGTGGAATTGACAGTGAGAGGGAAGTATTGATGTAACAAAGCGATAGCATGATTAGCACAGTCTGAGCTTTAATGTCGTGGTCCAGTGAGTCGTGGGTGTTTCCGTGAATAATTGCAGTATTGTCGACGCCGGCAGGAAACACTGTGGGTCACTGAGCTTCATACCAGAGAGCTTCCTTTGATGTCTCATTTGTTATCAACAATTTGATCGATTACAACTTATAACTGAGGCAATTGGTGGCTTTGAATATATCCAGAGTGATTCTAATGAATTATTAAGTATTAGTAAAGATGTTAATTTAAATGTGTGGTCCTAAATTAATTTATTTTTATTTATATAAAAGGTTGTTAAAATCATGTGCATATCATTCATATACAAATTTAAAGCCTTATTTATATTTTTGGTTTTCTTTGTCTCTATAAAAAATATATAAAACCAAAAGTAGCTAGGTTTTATGATTTATGTAGCTTATTGATTTTGCCCATAAGAGGCTTATGAGTACATTTTTAAATGTGATAATAACAATAACAGCATATTTTAAATAATAAAGATAAGACAACGTTATTCATGAATTGTACATGGTACAAGAATTGTGTTGACACTTTTACTATGCTATAATGCAGCTAATAATATAATATTCAGAAAGGTATATTAGGTGCTCTAGTGTATGTCATTTTCTTAATTAAGTTCCAAGTTGAGTACCATTAACAAATATCCTGTCTAATGTGATTGTCTAATGTGATGAATGACATCTGGAAATTAATTAATTAATAAAGTGCAAGAAGGTGAATGGGAATTCAAATAAAAAGATTGTGAAAAATGTGAACAAGAACTAACTGACCATAGAACATAATGAACTCGGTATTTAATGATTGTAAGTTTGATTTATTCTTATTATTTAAAAATTTAACACTGAGTTAGTCAGATCACACATTTTTTTGAGGTAATGTTCATAATTCATTTATTGCAACTTCAGCTATATAACTTACACAATAATTATTTAGGAACATATTTTTAATGTTGTTCTGCTGTTGTATATTTTACACTGAAGACATTTTTTGTAGGGTTTATTTATTTTTTATGTGCAAAACTGCTAGCTGTGGGTCAGTAAGGTGTTTTTCCACAAAATAAATGTTGTCTTAAATAAATGTATAATCAGAGCAGGTGTAAAGATGTTTGGATGATGTTGATTCCTAGGAAAACCGTGGTGTGTCCCATCATCGACGTGATCTCTGACGAGACGTTCGAGTACATCACGGCCTCGGACATGACCTGGGGCGGGTTCAACTGGAAGCTCAACTTCAGGTGGTGAGTGAAAGTAATCTGAACTAATCACTGAATATATATTACTTGTAGTTTCGGGGTAATCATATTTTTGAAATCCCCTATTAGCGTTTTTATTTAATATATATTGCTTGAATGTCATGAGAAGTTTTTACTAAAAATCAAAAAACGATTGTATGTTTAATATTTATATTTTGTAAATAGAAATTAAAGGTGTTGGTAGTTGAAGCCTATTGTGTCTTATCTAAAAGGATTATCGTTCCAATATAAATCAAAATAATGTTTGTAATGCAAATAGGGGTGTGCGAGTACTCACAAATTTTAGTATTTTGGCCAACTGTTTCAATGTTTGACTTTAAGCTTTAAAAAATACTCAAAAGCGTGTTTTCTGCCAATTTCTGGAAGATTACTAATGATTAAAAACTGCCAAATCACGTAAAATCCGCTGAAAATGATGACCGCATAATATCAGTTGTAAATAATGACGGAAAACATAATATTGGCCAAAAATAATGACTGGACCTTGTAATATCACCGACGATGAGAAACACAACATTGGATAAAAATTGCGACCAGACCACATAATATCGGCTGGAAATAATGATAAATCTTCATAGTTAAATTGTGCTTCAATGTGTCTTGTGCCTGTTTTGACGTGTAGGTGTGTAAGGAACTGTAACACAATAAAGAGCTGTTCACAGCTCAAAATTTAGAAAAATGGTAAAACTATTTTTCTCAAAACAGTTTAAATGTTCCCAACTTGGTGTGCAGGTACCGAGTGCCCCAGAGGGAGATGGCACGGCGGGGGGGCGACCGCACGGCCCCGCTGCGCACCCCCACCATGGCAGGGGGACTGTTCTCCATAGACAAGGACTACTTCTACGAGCTAGGGGCCTACGACGAGGGCATGGACATCTGGGGAGGGGAGAACCTAGAGATGAGTTTTAGGGTGAGCCGCAGTGGTTTAGCAAATACTCGTGTGGAGTCTCCCTAAATATTTTGTAGTTGAGCCGCAGGTGGTAACTTTGAGCAGTTTAGAAAGTACTCGTGTGGAGTCTCCCTAAATATTTTGTAGTTGAGCCGCAGGTTTAACTTTGAGCAGTTTAGAAAATACTCGTGTGGAGTCTCCCTAAATATTTTGTAGTTGAGCCGCAGGTGGTAACTTTGAGCAGTTTAGAAAATACTCGTGTGGAGTCTCCCTAAATATTTTGTAGTTGAGCTGCAGGTGGAAACTTAGAGGCAGTTTAGAAAGTACTCGTGTGGAGTCTCCCTAAATATTTTGTAGTTGAGCCGCAGGTGGTAACTTTGAGCAGTTTAGAAAATACTCGTGTGGAGTCTCCCTGAATATTTTGTAGTTGTACATTTATGAGTCGAGATTTTATTTTACCACTGGGTTTTTTTTTAATTTGTATTTAGCTATTAGCTACCAGATATTAAATATTTTCACAAATTTTACGGTTTTTTCCAAAAAAACGCCTACATCCACCAACAGTTGATTGAAATTACTTCCATAAATATTATGTAGTTGTAGATTTATGAGTCAAAGTTATTTGATTTTACTATCGAGTTTTTGTTAAACTTGGTTTTAGCTAATTGCTACCAGATATTAAATATTTTCATGAATGTTAGTTTTTAGCCAATGAAATTCCTAGATCCACCAACAGTTGATCAAAACTACGTCATAAATTATTGTTTAAATAGTTTTTTATTTAATTTTCTAGTAAAAAAAACTGTTGTCAAAAGTTTAGAGAAACATTTTTTACTCCTTTATTTCTTAAGTTATAAGTTACTAATACCGTCATACCTTTAGTTTGATTTGATGGATTTAATAAATTGAGCTTTTTAGCTTAAGTTTTCTTTTCTTCCACTTTTGTGCACATTTAAATCAATTTAGTACTTTTAAATTATGCACCTTTTTCTTTGCTTGGGCATAATTTTTTTATTTATATAATCTGAAATAAAGTGCATATAACTGTTTTAAATACAAACCCCAAAAATGCTCCATAGTTTTAGAATTTTGTTTC
This sequence comes from Allygus modestus, assembly GCA_963675035.1. Classification (NCBI taxonomy): domain Eukaryota; kingdom Metazoa; phylum Arthropoda; class Insecta; order Hemiptera; family Cicadellidae; genus Allygus; species Allygus modestus. Next base: position 347,938,442 of record OY776112.1, read on the forward strand.
TTTTTTTCATTAATAGCGTGTGTCCCCAGGTTTGGCAGTGCGGCGGTATTTTGGAAATCATCCCTTGTTCCCATGTGGGTCACGTGTTCCGTGATAAGTCCCCGTATACATTCCCTGGGGGTGTTTCAAAAATCGTGTTGCATAACGCAGCCCGAGTAGCGGAAGTTTGGATGGACGAGTGGCGAGATTTCTATTACGCGATGAACCCAGGTAGAAGCCGCTTCCGACCGCGCATCAGCCATGCTTACTCACCTGCGGAAATGCACAGTTTTTTTTAATTGATTTATTTCATTTATTTCGAAAAAAGTTTGATTTTTTTTGCAAACTATTCTTGTGAACCCTAAGGGTTTGATTTGGTTCTCGTTACGTGTTCAAGGTCTAGATTGTAAAATTATGATTTTTTTTACTTAAAACACTGATTTGACACGGAAGGATAGACAGAGAGAAGACAATTTTGATTACGTTTATTTCACATCGTTAACGTTGCAATCACTAAACCACTATCAAACATCTTACGACAATGTGGTTTATTTTGGTCACGAGAGTGTCTATAACCTCACTTCTTGACTCTCTCTGTTGTTTTTTTCTCTCCGTATTAGTATAATAGCCCCTTCCTCAATTCTAACCTAAAATGCCCACTATTTATTACAGTTTTCTATCAGTAATTTATGAAAACTGCCATTTATTTTTATAAAATATGCTGAATAGACAGTTATGCTCACATCAAGTTTTACAAAAATTTTTGGAATATTAGAAAATAAAATTGAACCTGATCTTTAAAATTTTAATTTATAAATAATCGCATAATGAACACAAAATTCAAAGTAGTTAAATCATGTTAATACTCAAATATTTTAAATTCTGTGCATTTCTTTGCCTCAGCATGATTAAACTTGGCATCTGCTTGTTTTGTTTGTAGCAAGTCAATATTTAATCTAGTTTAACAGGTTACTGTGAAAAAACTAACCTTAAATATAAAGGTCAAATGTGTGCAGCTTTGGGGGAATTGTGTTTTTCATAATTACTCGTCTCCTGAGTTTGTGGTAACTAACAAAATTATAAAATTTTACTTTTCAGGTACTGAATTCACAGTTTTTGTACTTCTTCTTTGTGTTTTAATTTGTGTTGGTTTTGTGATGTTGATTTTTGGTATTTATGTTTTCATCGGAATGGTTTTTCTAGCTTATTTTGTTACAATATATTACCTTTACATGGAGAGTATAGTTTTCCAATCGAACACTGACTTGAGTAGGGCCTAGTAACAAAATTTGATTGATTTTATTCACCTTTACGACACTCCTGTTATTGTGGATTGACTTTTTTTGTATGTATTCCTTGAAAGGTTGATTCTCGAATTACATCTCGTCATCATTGAATTATTGTTAATATAATAATTAAGATTTTAGTTTGACATCTTTTGATGTTTTCAAACTAAAAGTTTAAATAGGTACTTTTAAAAATATTTATATTCAGACAAAAATAATGTAATGTAAAATAAAAGTTTGTAAACTACTGGGTGAAAAGTTTATAAGATTAATAAGTATTAATTTTATGAATTAATTTACAAATTTGAAATCCAAATAAAGAATCATTGATTGACTAAATTACATTTTTGTATAGTGACTGTATCGTTTTGATATACATTTTCTAATGCCCGAAAATTAATTTCCTTTGTCACATTTGCTTCAAAACAAAAAAATATAATCAGGAAAAATATAGTATATCTATAAACCACTTGAACATATGATCTGTTTACAAATATATTATTCATCTGTTAAGTTTTCCTGTGGCGAACTCTATATTGAAAAGAGTTTTTCATACTCCATACTATCTGCATAACATTTATTTTGTTCCATCCCCTGTTGTTATTATGACTTTAATATGGTCTGAGTAGGCTGTGTGATATTCAAAGGCTTCATGTGGTTGTGGCATAAATATCTTTGCCACCGTAGTGTCAGTGCAGGGTGTTACCGGCCCTCCAGGTTCTTCTGAGAAAAAAGTCCCCCTTTTCAAGACAATTGTTTTTCTTAAAGCAATCGAGTTTTTCTTTAACTAGTTTTTGTGGAATGGAAAAACTGTTTTTTTTATGAATACCCTACATATTTTTATTTAACATTAGTCTTAAGTATTTTTATTAGAGTTCAAATAAGTGAGACAGAGCCTATTTGTTTACAAAAAATCTCTTTAGCGGTCCTCCAAAACTCCTGCGTTCTGTGACTTGGTAGGCACCCTCGGTCACTCTTCAGAAATAATCTTTCCCCGAACGGTTCATTCCACCTCAGTGTCAAGTCTCGAGGGTGTCTCTCAATCTTAAGGGTTCATTCTGATCGAATCTCGAGGGTATCTCTCAATCCAGAGGGTTCATTCTGATCGTGTAGAGGGTATCTCTCAATCGCGAGAATTCATTCTGATCGAGTCTCGAGGGTATCATTCAATCGAGACGGTTCATTCTGATCGTCTAGAGGGTATCTCTCAATCGCGAGAATTCATTCTGATCGAGTCTCGAGGGTATCATTCAATCGAGACGGTTCATTCTGATCGTCTAGAGGGTATCTTTCAATCGCGAGAATTCATTCTGATCGAGTCTCGAGGGTATCATTCAATCGAGACGGTTCATTCTGATCGTCTAGAGGGTATCTCTCAATTGTGAGGGGTTCATTGTAATTGAGTCTCAAGGGTATCTCTCAATCGCGAGGGTTCATTCTGATCGTTTGGAGGGTGTTTTTCAATCGCGAGGGTATCACTCAATTGAGAGGGTTCATTCTGATCGAGTCTCAATCGTGAGGGTTCATTCTGATTGTCTGGAGGGTGTTTCTCAATCGCGAGGGTATCACTCAATTGAGAGGGTTCATTCTGATCGAGTCTCAATCGTGAGGGTTCATTCTGATCGTCTGGAGGGTGTTTCTCAATCGCGAGGGTATCACTCAATTGAGAGGGTTCATTCTGATCGAGTCTCAATCGTGAGGGTTCATTCTGATCGTCTGGAGGGTGTTTCTCAATCGCGAGGGTATCACTCAATTGAGAGGGTTCATTCTGATCGAGTCTCAATCGTGAGGGTTCATTCTGATCGTCTGGAGGGTGTTTCTCAATCGCGAGGGTATCACTCAATTGAGAGGGTTCATTCTCATCGAGTCTCAATCGTGAGGGTTCATTCTGATCGTCTGGAGGGTGTTTCTCAATCGCGAGGGTATCACTCAATTGAGAGGGTTCATTCTGATCGTCTGGAGGATGGTTCTCAATCGCGAGGGTATCACTCAATCGTGAGGGTTCATTCTGATCGTCTGGAGGGTGTTTCTCAATCGCGAGGGTATCACTCAATTGAGAGGGTTCATTCTGATCATCTGGAGGGTGTTTCTCAGTGGTGTGGGTAGCAAGTGAGGTTCTGTTGCCAGATCTGGATGTGCGGCGGTGTGCTGGAGATCGCCACCTGTTCTCACGTCGGTCATGTGTTCCGCAAGTCCACACCCTACAGCTTCCCCGGTGGCACCAGCAAGGTGGTCAACCACAACAATGCGAGGCTCGCCGAGGTCTGGCTGGACGAGTGGAAACACTTTTACTACGCGATCAACCCAGGTCAGCCGACCTCCTCCCCCTCTCCCACTCCTCCCACGCCTTACCAGAGCATTCACACTCACTCTCACCAGAGCAGAGCTGATTTCAGTCGGGGGTTTTATAAAGCTAGGCGTGGCAATCTTAACACTGAGATAATGTTCCTTCGGTTTGTGGCAAAGGGTGACAACAATTTGTTCTGCATTCTCGATGAACGTGTATAGCTAATAATAAATTACATGGTTCACACTTTCTGGAAAGTCAGGGAATTTGTAAAAGAGGTTGATATTGTATACAAGTCAGGTAAGGTTTTTAGTTGAATCGTAAACAGAAAGCAATACTGTGCGAAAATAAAAACTTACCTGAATTTGTGAAATTGGTTTTATGGTCTAACAAAGAGGAAGTGAACCATAATTGTTAAGGCAACAAATGTAACTTATTGGTCGACAAGAAACTGTAAACCTTAAAATGAATAGGAGAGCGTTAAACTGCTGTGGGGAGGGTGGAGTCTGATAATTTGATTTTGTATTACCTTTGGTAAATAAGGTGGTACATATCCCACGTAGTCCTGTGACTGCTTAACATGCAGCACAGGACCGGTCAAAGTTCAAAAATTGTTCTCTCCCTCGAAGGGAGGTTGTCGTCAAGAGTTAAACTTAGGATCTAAGGCTTAGGGGCAAGGATATCCGGAAATAGGCTCTTGGTGGAGAATATTTAGATAAAGACAAGGAGTAGATAAGTTTGGCACGGAAAATTGACTTTTGGTCAGTGAATACATTGACCAAATAAAAGTGTGAACTATGAACAAATGTTTAAATATATACTTATTATTACTGATTACTTGCATTCCAAAATGTGTGTTTTAAATATAGATGCCTCTGGCGTAGCTGATAAACTTGAAATACCCCCGTTGCAGCTTGAAATACCCCCGTTGCAGCAAACCTGCGTACTCAGCGAATTTCCAATACATAATATATGTCTTAATACCATATAAAGCCACATACCAAGTTTCATACAAATATATTCACATATAACGATATATACAATTTTAATAATTCTCCATAAGAGTAACATTGGTGATGAGTACATAGGTTTGCTGAAACAAGGAACACAAACAATTGTTTTTTATGCAAATATAAATATTATTTAACAAGGTGAAGCCACATACCAAGTTTCATCAATATTCAATCATAAGTAAGCACTATATAACATTTTAATTATTCTCCATAAGAATAACATGGGAGCTGAGTAAGCAGGTTTGCTGCAACAAGGAACTAAAAAAATGGGTTTTTATGCAAATATCAATATAACTCAACAAGGTGAAGCCACATACCAAGTTTTATTAATTTATGTTCATTATTAAGGGAGTCATTACATTTTACTTATTCTCCATAAGAATAACATGGGGGCTGAGTACGCAGGTTCGCTGCTACGGGGATTATCAACAAAAAATCAATTTTTTTTGCAAATATCATTATACCAGTACTACTTGACGCCACATGCCAAGTTTTATCAATATACATTCATTAATAATGGAGATAACAGATTTTATTTATTCTCCATAAGGATAACATTGGACAACGTACTGTGTTTAGCACTTTGAATATCTCTGCAATGGTTGGACGTAGAATCACAATTTAAACACCAAAACGATTGTTTTGTGGAGCTGAGTTGATTGGTAAAAGCAAATGTGAAGTTTACATTAAAATTAACTTAGGAAAAGCCAAAAACCTTTTTCCCATAAGATTAACATAGGAGATTTTATGAGCAGGTTTTTTTGGATTTTCTCCGCAACCACTTAACCGAGCTTAGTAATTCAAAACACTATATTATTTTTTTTTTAAGCTCTATAACGTGGTCTAAACCAAAATTAATTGTTTTAAAAATTTTAGGGTAAAAAATGCAAAAAACTGATTTTTGGAAAATTTAAAACCCCCATAAACCCCCCTTCCCATGGTCCGATTTTTCTGGTTTTCGAACTTAAAGTCATAAATGTCACTTTACACATTTGAGCCAAATTTCATCGAAATCGGACGTTTTTTACTCAAGTTATCGCATTCACGGACACATATATATATATATATGTATATATATATATACATATATATAAATTTGAACGAATAGTGTTTTAGTCATCTGGGGACCTAAAAAAAAAAATTGTCATGGTCTCGGGCTTAAGTCTTACCATGAGACCTACGGTAATAGCTTCTTCCCTATAGGGGAAATTCGCTACAACCTCGGATTTTACTAAATTTTCCAAATTTAATCAACTCCTGTGTTGTAACATTCTGAAATAGGCACGTGAAATGTAGAACGATCAGAAAAACTCGTTAGGAATGTAAAAATAATCATTTTGGCGAAGTTGACACATATAGCCATTTTTTCGTAACTGCGAGCTGCTAACCATTTACAGATACTTTATCAGTTCTGCTCAAGGATAAAAGTTTTACTCAGGAAATATCCTACTAAAAACTACTTACACCGCACATTGCACTGTTCCACTTGGTTTTGAATCACAGTTGAAGGTATTTTTGTTTTCGTATAACACCCTTTCTCTGTCGCACAGGTCTGTTTGTTCAGTTGTCACCCTGATTTCAGCAATTGCCAACTGTGATGTTTATTTTTGGTAAAGTATTAACGATTAATTTCATTTTTATAATTTCTTCTCCTTCCTCCTTTCCTGTGTTGAAGCATGATTTTCTACTGACATGGGCTTGCTTGTGTGCGTGAGTTAGCTGGGAGCATTGGTGGTGGAAGCTATTTATGGTAGGTAATCTTTGTGCCTTTCAGATTTGTTCTAAAATACCTTTTTAGGAGTATACAAGAGATCATATTTTTATTTCAAGTATTTAAGAGAAAATATTTCTATTTATCCTATATATTAGAAAATTTTTCTTGGTAAAGAAAAGGAAGAAGTTTTCTTTGTTATTATCAGCTCAGTTTTGTAAAATTTTAGCTAAACTTAAGTTTTGTTGAGTACTCGAACATAGCTTTACACAGCTTTCATTCCTTAAAAAGTGTTTTTTGTAAAGAACAAACACATTTGAGCTCCTAATTTAAAAATAATTTTTTAGCATCTACTGCTCTGAAGTACGGAAAGAGAAAAGTTTGTTTTGAAAGGGAATTAAAATACTAGAAAGAAATGTCATATTAACAAGATTTTTGGTCCTATTCAAATTTTTTTTTAAGATTCTGTTATATGCTTCATAATGTATATATATGTAGATATTAAATTTGGAATATGCTAAATATTCACAAATGTTGTTATCGAAACGTTGTATCAAATATGCGATGCTAACACAACTGTCACGTGGCAGGAGCCGCCAACGTGGATGTGGGCGACGTGGCGGAGCGACGGAAGCTGCGGGAAACTCTCGGCTGTAAAAGTTTCCGCTGGTATTTGGAAAACATCTACCCAGAGTCGCAGATGCCTCTGGACTACTACTATTTGGGAGAGGTTAGACTTGCCTCTGTTTAAACAGCTAATTTTAAAATACATGTATTTTAATGGGAAATCCGCTGTGACAAATTTCAACGTTTTGTCTCGACAAAACTTTGACGTGTATATCGAAATGTTAATGTGGATTCCTACGTTCAGATCATGTCCAAAATTCCTTAAGAGCTTTGCCCTGTTGGCTTTAACAGTTTTGATATTTATCTATAGCAGATGCTGATTTTCTTTGGTCAGGTGATTATATCAATATTTGATCATGTTAGTCCTACAAGTCCATCAGTAGCTCCATAGAATGCAGCACAACCAAATTGTTTTCACTATTCATGAACCTTCCAGGTCAGGCCTAGTTTATTCAAACTATGAAAAATATTTTGCCTAGATAATCTATTTGAAAAAACTGAAAGCAGGTGCATACAAAGTGATAACTGTTTGGTGAAGTAAGAAACGTTTTCACAGTTAAATGAGAAATCCAAATGGTATTATTTATATTAAGTTAAAACTGTACATGTATTAAGTATACTAGCCCCAGTAACTGGCTTTGCCTGAGGATTAAAACAATTGTGTGTTTTCTTTGAGTTCTGTTATGAATCTTTTGAAGTACAGTCAACTCCCGATTATCCGGGGTAATGACCGGTTGGAGGGTCACGGATAACCCAAAACCAAGGTTAAAACAAAGGGATTCAATAAAATGAATATTACGTTTATAATTAAAGTCTATCAACATTTTTATACTACAATATTGTGTTTTAATGTTATTTAAGATATATTTATGTAGATTAAATCCTTTTGAATATCTTTAAATTGTGATAATGTCTACAAACAATCAAGGTAATAATAGTTAATACTAGCAACGGTTGATAGCAGTAAATACTATCCAAAACGCCGAATGATATTTAATAGGTTAAAAATCTCTAAACACCGAACTCTCTAAACTGCACCGAACAGTATGCTAATTAATTCCGCACTGGAGGAAAACTCAATGAAGGTATACAACGGCGGGAAGGGTGATTGTTTCGAGATGTTTCTATTTTTAGATGTCCGTGTCCGACTGTCCGTCGCTGAGGGTGAACAGCGGCGGGAAGGGTGATTGTTTGGGGATGTTTCTATTTTTAGACTTTCATGTCCGACCGTCCATGCAGTGTCAAGGTCATTGCTCCCCATCACGCGCCCATGGCTCATTAGCGAAATGACAGACTCTCAGATTTTGTGATTACTAAGTTGTTTGTATAATATTTATTCTGATAAACAAAGTAGATTAAATACGATTCTGGAGATAATTTAGCAAAATAAATTGTTATTATTGCTCAATTCATGTTTAGAAGGGGATAAATAAAAATGATAAAAATAAACCTTTCGTGACCCCGGTTAAACCGCAACCCGATTAACCCGCTCCCGGATAATCGGGAGTTGACTGTATCTCAAACAATATCTGTTGAAGTAATCATCTGATACAGCAATCAGAGTAAAAATGCTATTATTAACAATGGAAATTTCCATGCCGAATGGCTGGACCACTAACAAATTTGATTTGTCTACTGTAATTTGTCATTCCCGTTATAGATCTAAGGTGTCTCTGTGGGGTTGTAAATTAAATAGACTTACCAACTCGGTTTTTGAAAGTTGAATGTTGATCGTATCGAGCCCCTTATTACTTAGCTTATTACAAGTGCTGCATGCAAATCATCGATGGACTCTACAGTGGGTGAGGTTTGTTGTTGTATTTGTTTTATACTTTTAAATAACTTAGATTATCGAATACTGATTGTGACGGAGTTTGCTCAAGTCCGTAAAGTTTAGTTGAGATACAAATCTGTTAACAGGTGAGAAATGCCGAAACTCAAAATTGTTTGGACACGATGAGCCGAAAGAGCGGCGAGATTGTTGGCATGAGCTACTGCCACGGACTCGGAGGCAACCAGGTGAGATAGCGACTTCTTAGTCTACATTTAACAATATTTCATTTCACCTTGCACTCATCATAAACAATCAAACATTTGTTTCCAAATAGTTGTTTCAGCAGTCCAATTATTATTGAATGTCTACATTTTTAGTGGCAAACGTTTTCCTCAACAGTGTCATTATCTTGTGTTGACTGTGCTTGTGTACTTGTTAATACTATCAGAAACTGTTTTATATTTAATAACCTTTTTGTATTTATTACGGTAAACGTGAGTGTCAAGATTCGAGAATGATCCAGTGAAACTAACAACTCAGCAGAAAAGAAATAAAGGATTGAATTTGCAAGATAAGTTATTTTAACCAAAGAATAGAGTAAGTTTATGAACTATAAAATTGTAGTGAGTTTTGCTATAAACAAACTGTGCTTGTTTCAACAACCTCATGTAGTTTGTATAAAATGTTTCAGTGGAACACGGATAATTCAAACTTCTATAATTCAAAATTTTAACTTGGTCCTTAGAATTATCTATATAAACAATATTACAAAAATTTGGTTATTTCAAATTTTATTTTAGATAATTCAAACTTTTTTATTTAGACTAGATAAAAAAGCGACAACCATAATGCCTAAAAACAGGTTTTGCAAAGTTGGCATGAGGCCAAAATCTTGCATCTTTAACCCGCTTAGAGGTTTGTCCCAGCAACTGGAACTGGAACTATTTAGTTCCAATGGTCCAGGAGTGAAAACAGTTCCAACGGTTCCAAGTGAACAAAAATTCAGCTAGCTACAGCTGTTGTAATCCCCCCCACCAGCTGTAGCTGTTCGTTTTGAAAACAGCTGTAGGTTAAACTAGCTGCAGCTGGAACTGGTTTTGGAAGTAGTTCTGCAGACTCTGTGGGCTCTGTTTTGCATAAGTAACTACTTTGCACGTCTCAAACCCTGCTAGGCTATGTTCAAGGTTATTGTACTTTCCAATCCATCCCTGTTGTTTAGCAGGGGATCCCCTCAATCTGGTAACGTTTCAAACTAGTAATGTTACTAACTTGAACGATGTGAGGATCGTTCAAGCTGGTAACAACTAAGCGATATAATGCCAACCACGCCCTTGTATCAGCCGCTGAGATGCTATCGGTTGATCGTTTTGGAGATTGATAAATACATTCTCGGCAGGAAACAGGTGTGCCAAACCAAATAAATTTAAACAAAATAATTTCATTAATGGGGAATTTGGGTAATGTAACTATTTGAAATGTTAGTGTGAGGGTATTCATTTGTATAGCAAATTGATTGTAAATCAAAGTTGTCATGGCAATTAGAGTAATCTAACCTAACCTAACCGCCGCAGCGCGCTGTTTTTTGGGCTGGGTGTGGTAGACAGTTGTCGCTGTAGCAAGAAATGATTGTACTACCCTGGGATGCCACGCCTATTTCTCAGAAGGGAGAGGAAGAGGTGGTTCTTCTGGGGCTTATGGGGGTAAGATGGCAATCTTTGTTACCAATTTTAATTTCTTACTTGCACGAAGCATTACCTATATGAAATGGGACCAGTTTGAAACGTTACCAAATTGAAGGTAGTTTAGCAGTTGTGTGTAACTTTTCACACCTGCCCAAAAGTGCAAATCGTTCAACAAACTATTTCTTAATGATACACTTTTTCTGGATATGGGAATTACAAAGGTTTAAGCTTTCTTCGATCAACTTCACTAATTTGAATTTTTGGTTAGCCTAAACTGAATTTTTTTACCAGTCCCTTGAGATTCAAATTATTTAAGTTCCGCCATATTTGCCCCACCTGAGTACCTGCTACTGCTGTGATTGCAGGTGTTTGCATACACCAAGCGCCAGCAGATCATGTCGGACGACAACTGCCTCGACGCGTCCCAGCACGACGGACCAGTCAAGCTCGTCCGCTGCCACGGCATGGGCGGCAACCAGGCGTGGATATACAGCGAACAAGTAACTATCCTTTAGTAGTTTTCTGACAATTTTTTCTTTGTTTCATTCTTAATTTTGAATTTACAACTAAACAAACTGAATGATCGTGTGTTAGTGAGTTGTAGAAGATAACACCTGATTGAGCAACATCCTTGGGAACTTTGTTAATTTGGGTTTGTGTCAATGAACAGATCATATTCACTTTTTACGATGATAGGCTCGTTATAGTATGGAAACTCTAGATCGATGGCGTCACGCTGGACCATTGATGGAGCAGCTTTATCCAAGGGTAACATTAGTAACCAACAAATCACCTCACGTGACTGCTTAGTGGGATAAACATATTTGTTTTTATTCACACATGCAAGAAACAAAACCGGTGAGTGCAAGTTTGCAGTGGTAAGTTGATCATGAAATTTTGTCAAAGTAATTGTTTCTAATTTTAGGACAGGTTTTGTTTAGTCCCGGTATTCATTTGATACCAATGTGAGGCATTTAACGCCACGTTTTATTGCTTGTATCGGTTTTAATGAGAGAACATTGCGCTGGTTTGAGTCATACTTCATCGACAGAAAACAATCTGTTGTAATAGACTATATCAGTAGTTTTTGCCAATTAATTAATAATTTTTATCATCAAATATCGTTAAGTATAGAGACCCTCAGGTATCATTATTGGGACCACTATATTTACAACATATATAACGGGTAACAAAATAATAACGAGTAATAATTTTTCCTTCAGTAATAAAACAACCCATCAGTATTTTTTTATTTGCATGTTTGTTTTACTTACTTCGTGGGATTCATGTTTTAGCGAATTTCCCCTATAGGGAAGAAGCTATTACCGTAGGTCTCATGGTAAAACTTAAGCCCAATACCATGATAACTTTTTGTTTTGTGGTCCCCAGATGCCAAAAACACCATTCGTTCAAATTGTTTTATATATATAAATATATATATATATATATATATATATATATATATATATATATATATATATATATATATATATATATATATATATATATATATATATATATATATGTGTGTGTGTGTGTGTCCTTAAGCACGATAACTCTCGTAAAAAAGGTCCGATCTTAATGAAATTTGGTGCAAATGAGTAAAGTATAATTTATTTGAACGAGTTCGAAAACCAGACGAATCACACCATCCAAAGGGGGATTGGGGGGGGTTTGTACCCCCAAAATGGTTTTTTTGGATTTTTCACATGTAATTTTTATTCAAATCAAATTTTAATTTATACCATTGAATTCAATCAATCAATCAATCAATAATTCCTTTATTGCCTTAAAACTTGTACAAGCATTGGCATGAGTCATTTAAAAAATGTACCTCTTACAACAACAAAATAGTCAACACTTCTAAATTATAAATTCCTTATGTAGTCATGGACACTGTAAAACGCTCCTCTCAACAAATAGGTCTTAAGATTCTTCCTAAATTCATCATGTGGCATCTCCACCTTGAGGCAATCAGGCAACGCATTAAAAAGTTTGACAGAGCAATAATAAACATTGTTTTTAAAAAATGTAGTTTTATGTTTTGGAATAGGGAGATTTAAACTTTGGCGAAGAGAATATGCCGTAGAGATTCTGGACTCAAAAAGCCCACGGTTTTTCCTAAAAAATATTAGTGTTTCAAAAATATATATGGAAGGAAATGTCAACAGGCCACACTGACGAAAAGTCTCCTTACAAGATTGAAGCCGCTCGAGTCCAAAAACAATTCTGATTATCTTCTTTTGGAGAGTAAAGATGTATCTCATACTAGCCTTTTCCGATCCCCAAATGGGTACAGCGTAAACGAGATAAGGATAAAAGCAACCATAGTAAGCTGTGAGCAGTACATCAGAATTAGTGTAAAATGATAATTTACGTATTCCATAAATTATCGAACTGAGTTTACCAGCCAATTTACTGATGTGGTCAGAAAAACTTAATCTCGAATCAATCAAAAGACCAAGAAAATTTACTGTATCAGTAGATGAAACAGTATTTTCGGAAATTAGCAGATTCGAAACGCTGTCTGTCCGATTACGAATTTGAAAATCAATCATCCCTGTCTTGTCAGTATTTACAAAAAGACCATTCTCATTTAACCATTGAAGAAGGGAATTTGACTGAACAAATGCAGACACCTCTAAATCCTTCGTTTTATGACCAGTAACAACTAGAGATGTGTCGTCAGCAAAGATACATAATTTACCATTATTTATACTACTGTCAATATTGTTAATAAATAGAATAAAAAGAACAGGACCTAATACCGACCCTTGAGGAACTCCCATAGCTACTGCCAATTTATTAGAATAGAGCTTCCTAATGCATTTCCTTTGGTCACAGTATGGCATCTCCACACTTTGTTTCCGGTTCTCAAGGTATGATCTAAACCAGTCCAAGGCCACACCTCTTACCCCGAGGTTAAACATTTTCCGAATGAGAAGATTGTGGTTTACAACATCAAATGCCTTACTAAGATCCAGAAATATACCTAAAGCATGTCTTCCTTCATCCAGGGTCTTAACAATTGCATCAACCAGAAAAAACATAGCGTTCAATGTGCCTTTCCCTTTCCTAAACCCGAATTGGTTGCGAAATAAAATATTATTCGCCTCCAGGAAACATAACAACCTCTGGAGAACAATTTTCTCAATAACTTTAGAAAAGGTGGATATAATTGAAATGGGTCTATAGTTTCCACATTGCTTGGAGTCTCCCTTTTTTAGAATGGGCTTGACAAGAGCGAGTTTCAGGGCATCTGGGAAAACGCCTGACTCAAGTGAAAGATTAATCATGTGCGTCAATGGAACAACCAAAAGGTCAGAACATTCTTTCAACAGTCAAGATGAAAACCCATCAAATCCTGATGACCTACTACTCTTCAGAGAATTCAGCTTAAAAAACAAACAATTTGGTATTTTGATCATTGCTCTATGTCAATTGGTTATTGATATATTGCAAGTGCTAAAAACAGTATGTTGTCTAATGGTATTCTTATGGAGAGAAATAACAAATTTTTATCTTGTTATTTATGAGTATAAACTGACGAAACCTGGTATATGGCTTCATCTGGTTGTGGTTTGTTGTTGTTTGCACACAAAAAATTTCACATATGGTTCCCATAGCAGCAAACCTAGGTACTCGGTCCCCATGTTATTCTTATAGAGAATAATTAAAGTGTTATATATCGCTTATTAATAAATGTATATGAATTAAACTTGGTATGTGACTTTACTTAGATGAGTTCTATTGATATTTGCATAAAAACCCATTAGTTTGTGTTCCTTGTTGCAGCAAACCTGCTTACTCATTCCCAATGTTATTCTTATGAAGAATAATTAAAATTTTATCTTTCACTTATTTGTGAATATATTTTTATGAAACTTGGTATGTGTTATATGGTATTAAGACATTGGAAATTCGCTGAGTACGCAGGTTTGCTGCATTTTTTTTTTTGCATATTATCGCTTTATGGTTTGTTTTATGTAACTATTTGAAATGTTAGTGTGGGGGTATTCATTTGCGTAGCAAATTGATTGTAAATCAATGTCATCATGGCAATTAGAGTAACCTAACCTAACCGCCGCAGCGCGGTGCTTGAGCTAGTTGTTTATTTATGAAGACCTAGGGTCCGAGTAAGTAATCAGTGGATGTATTGCTTACGGGTTTTATTTTCAGTTCCTAGTACAATTTTGCTTTATACAGTAGACTCCCGATTATCCACGACCGGATTACCCGCGTTGCGGCTTATCCGCGATCGGCAAAAAAAAAAAACGCAACTGCGGCAAGCGAAGTTTAGCGCGTAAACGTCTATCCTCGCGCCTGCAAATTATAGATACCGCGCGCGACGCACTTGGCCTTGGGCGAGAGAAAGGGGTTACTAGCAGTCAAACGGAAGCCCGCCCGCCCGCCCGCCAAAACATTAGTCATCTCGCGCCATCCCTCCAGACCGCCATATCGTACACAACTGCCCGCCATTATGCAGAGGGACAATTGGACTTCTTGGAAGGGAAATATGACACCTCGTTGTGCGATCTCATTGTTTATTTTCCTCGAAGCCAATAAAGACGGCAACTTCGACATTAGGCCTGTAATATAGTGCACTTGTCTCACGTATTGGACTGTTTTTTTACCGATGTGAAAATATTGTTTGTAAAATAATTGTGTGTTTATTAAAAGGTACGTACAGTAATCTTGTATTTGAAGTCTTTCACATTATTAAACCTAACATTCAGTAGCCTAAAGGTTATTATTTTGCTCTCACAGTCGTTTTTAACTATTTCAAGTGTGTTTTAGGTTAGGTTTGGTTTATCCGCGATTTCGATTATACACGATCGCTCAGCCACCCATTACCGCGTATAATCGGGAGTCTACTGTATATTGGGGTGTGATATTCTACCAGGATTAAAAGTGTTTAGTCAAATATAAATGTTTGTCCAACAGCCTGAAACTAATCGGTTCTTTCATTCGTGTCACAGGATAGAACAATAAAACATGTGAACACGGAGCAATGCCTTCAGAAGCCGGACTCGCGGAGCCCCTCGTCGCCTCTGCTGAGGAACTGCGACTCCAGCATGGGCCAGGAGTGGATCATGAAAAGCAAGTTCAAATGGCAAGCATCGTAGAGCCCCTGCAATCCAACACTCGATACAAGGGAAACATTACTTGGAAATTCTCAGGTTTAAATTTAAATTGATGAGTACAACTATCAGTATTAGTTTCTGAATCAAAATGTGTCAATAAAATGCCGAAAACTATTTAAAAGTAATTCGTGTGATGAATATATACTAATTGTAAGTAACATTTAAATGTTGTCTTCACTGTACGATTTGGATTTTTCTTATGTAGGATTCCAGTTTAATATTTTATTTAGGCCTATTATTTATCTTTTCTTCCCTGAAAAACAAAAAAAATAGTTTTAGTAAAAGTCATAAAAATGTTTTCAAACTTAATTGTCATGTGGTAGTTGAGTTTTTATATTTGTTGTGTAGTTTAATATAGGCTATTGTGTGTTGAGAGGCAGTAGCAGTTTCTTTCTTTCCCTCCACATGTTCTGAGGTAGTTTAACTTTTACATAAATTCCACTGCTTGCGAAGACAAATCAGTGTCTAACATCGTTGAAAATATAAGGAAGATTCCTTTACTGTTTGTGGATGAAATAAATGGTTTTGTCACATAGTGTATTTTTGGCTTTTGAGAGTCTGGAAGAACAAATAACTGTTATTGATTAGTAAACAAAGTGATATAGGAGACAATGATATGTTGTACGTCCATGTATTTGTGTGTGCGTGTAAATATGTAATGCAGTAACTTAAAAACAACTGCATGGATTGTTTTCAAATTTGACATACATACTTTCCAACCTGTTTTACATGACCAGTTCAATTTTGAAATGGATTTGTTCAACCAATTTTTACTACAAAAGATGTTTGCTACAAATATTCTTAGAACGACAGTAATTCGTTGAGAACATTTGGCTTTTCATTCAAATCGCTGTTTTGGATATTTTATGGTACGGTGGAAACGCGCCTTAAACGACCTGCACCTGATAGTTTTAAAACCGCCAAGCAAAAGTTATAAGGTTCAAATATGATTTTTTATTTATTTGAATTTAACTGGTTGTTCTGTATTTATGACTTTTACTAAAATAAAGAGTGTTGGGTTGTAGTTTTAATCTGTATAAAAGTAAGTTGCCTTAAATAACGAGATGGATGTGTCAACAGGCAGCTCTCCGTAGTGTGATTGGTCGTGTGCGTGTCTTCAGTTGTTGTGTCAAGATGTCCCCTCCCTTACATATCACCCTGCCTCCGGGCACTAAACTGTGCAATCTTTTACAAATTATATGAACAAATTTTTACTTAAATGGCTTGTATCATATCTAAATGTACTTATATATGTTGTATCAGTATTTTGTTATGTATCTTAAACGAGATTAAAATTTTATGGATGTTTTTGTTAGTGATTTTTTATGTTACTCTATTTTAGAGGTATGTGAGTACTTGACTTTTTTCGAGTTTGAACTGATAGGCTGTAAAACTTGGTAACACAATTACTGGCCCAGGAACAGATATCAGCTCAGTTGAAAGAAAAATGTGTCTAACGGAAGTAATACATTTATTTGGTTTTATTGACTGAAAGTAATTTGGTTTGAAGATAAGTTAGATCGTAACAAATTTGGTTTAGTCATGGGGTAGTGGACTCGGTCAAGACGATGGACTCGTGAACCGTGGTCGTGACCCTGCTGTGGGTTAAAACCCTAATCCTGGCAACAAGTAGCTGTTATCAGTATTGTCCGACATACTAACGGCTCATCCCTCGCTTTGATGGATTAGTTCCATGTAAAGGCGAGAACAAAACAAGCTTTTGTTCTTTCCAAGTTAAGGGAAAGAACAAAATAAGGTTAAAAGAGGCCTCCAACCTAAACAAAGTTTTTGGTTCTGGCTTTATTTTTTTGTTTAGTAGGCCATACTCATGTTTTTGGTTCTGGCTTTATTTTTTTGTTTAGTAGGCCATACTCATGTTTTTGGGTGTCTTTTTAATATTGACATTTGTTAATTTTTTTAAATGTAACATTCCAAATCCTGGTCTTGTTACTTTAAAGGAAATCTTTTAACCGAAAGCTTTGTTAATTAATAATAGCCCAATCATGATGTAAACATAGGTGTGCTTTTGCGCAGATTTAACAATTCATCCTCAGGGAAAAAGAAGCTTGCATTTACTTTACAAATTTGTATTTAATTTCAAGCTATCCTGCCAGGTGGTAGCCTGAAAAGCCTATTCAAAATATAACTCAAGCATGGTCAAACTGAGTTGTCAACGAGGATGGGAAGTACGTACCAAGTTATGTCTGCGTAGGAGCACACCTATGTCTATACATTTTGTACTTATCAGCCCAATGACAAATGGTACCTGGCTCCAGTATAGAATCTGCACAGTGTTCAGATTTTGTTTGGGATTCATCTTTCTAATCTCGGATTACGAGGGAAGCGCTCTATTAAATGTTAAGCTCATCATAAAATGTCAGTGCTCTCATACCTCAACTATACTGTCAGTATTTTATTATTTTAAATAGAAAGTCTTAAATTAATTTGACTGGAGTTTAGTTGTTTTAGTCTTCTTTGTAGATATATCTATACATAATAATTATTAAATGGGGTTAGATTGTTTAATGTAATGTCCCTTTGTAGTTAAGACGAAATGTAAAATTCCAACCTCATACTAGATGACTCATTCCTTTTAGGCTCTTTTATTGTCATACCAAATAAATTATTCTTAATGAGAAACAGTTAAATTTAATAATTATAATTAATACTTTTTGTCTTTCTATATATTAAAATAATTAATTTTACCGTTGTAGTAATTTGTGCGAGTACTAATTTTTATTTTGTGATACTAATATACTTTTCAGGCCTAGAAGCTAATCGTAATCATTAAATTTAAAAAAAATATTCAATCAGCATGAATATTTTATTGCTGGTTTGACCTTAATGTTAAGAAAGTGCCTTTTTACATTGCCATATGCAAAAATATCTCTTACCATCTTTACGCTTTGTTATAAAGTTTATTTGTTGTACGGTTAATTTAGGAATGTTGAAAAGATATAAGGTCGCAGTGGTAAGTAATATGATTGGTTCTTTGGGTTAAAAATAACTTGTACATAATAATGGTATTTCGTACTTTTAAGAACAAAAAATGTATCAAAGATTCATATCATAAACATAATAAAATGATTCTAGTGTAAAATAATTATTTATAATTTTAATATGTTTACATATATATTGTATCGATTAATCTTACTCATTATACCTACAATATTTACAAAGTTTTACAGTTGCCAAGCATAAATGTTGGATATGCTCTCTAACAGCTCAGATGAACAACAGATTTGATTGTTTATGCAAGTTGTGCATCGCAAATAATTAATTTTGAATGGCCTAACTCAGGTGCATGTTAAAATTTATAAATTGTTATTCGATTTTGTGCTTCAGTCTTTTTATGTGGACAAATTTAAGTTCTTCCTGTCATCCTTGTTAATGGATTTAAACTGTTTGTCTTAAACATGATAATGTGTACACAAATAAATCTGTGATAATTTAGTTGAACCCCATTATTTATGTTTCTAATGTTAAAAATTTGATAAAGCACAGTTTTAGTATAGTAATCGTCTATGATTGTAAAATATATAACGAACGTTGACCCTTCTTCCCGAAGTACTTAATATTACATTGAGAAACGCAATATATTTATAAGATGGTATCACTTTTGTATGTTAACCCTTTTATTGTAAGAAAAGTAATTAGAAAATTGTATGTACTTTGACATTCCGTAGTCAAAAATGTTGTTTTTTAAAAATGTATATACATAAACACTTGTTACTTTTTTGAACATGGTTTATAATTTTTGCCTTTCCCTTAAATACCTTTTTGGTAACAAACTGTTGTCTTATGTAGTACAGAAATCTCCAATCCTAAAATATATATTTTTGTTTTCCATATTCTTAGATTTATCATTGAATACATATATTGGTTGTGTTTGCCCCATCACAATGACAAAGGCATTTAAAACTACATTTTCTTAGACTTTTTACTGAACATTTATTTTGTTCACAGTATGAGTTTGTGGGGAAAGTAACTTGTGCAATAAAGTTCCTCAGAGTGAAAGTTTATGCCAAACTTGTCCACTGCCGCTCTTTCGTCAACACTGTTCAAGAAGTGATGAGAACAGGAAATGGCTCTCGCTTCCCATCAGAATGCAAAATATTGATTTGTGAATTTCAGTCTAAGATAAATAAATTATGGTATTCTCCTAACTTTCTTATTTTTTTGTTTTGTTTGGATGAACACCCCATCGCTTATTCATATGGAATTAATAATTTCAACACATCTTCATTCAGAACCATTTGAAGCGCACTGAGGATGGAAGTAACAAGCGAAGTGGCAAATTTTTACCGCTTTTAATGTAAACCCCTTTGACAGTCAATTGCCACTCGCCGCTCGTATAATACCTAAAGCCTAGTTTGATAATGACCCCCAGCAGGGTCAAAACGGGTCAGAGAATAACTCGATAGTCATTAAGTAGTTCAACCTCTTGGTAAAGTACCTAAGTTGCCGAAACTTAGATAGGTCCAGCATATTTGGCTACAGAGTGATGTTTGTCAAAGGAACTCTCAAAAATCTGAATCGTAACTAAATATTGAGTTTATTTCATTTTAAAGATCTTAGCAGAGAGTACCTTAACGAAACCTCAGACATCTTCTGAGTTGGAAGTGAAACTAGTCAAAAGTTGCACTTTGGTGTAACCAGCAAACCTTGCACTTAAGCTACGTTTTCTAACACCTAACCCCAGTCACCAATCACAGAAGACCTATTAATGTAACCCATTAACAGGTGAAGGGGGTGCATTACGTGAGGAGAAACCAGTTTTTAAACAACATACCCACAACAAAATGGTGGTGGCTGGAAAGAATTCATTCTAGTGGCACTCCCATTTAACATGGGAAATGTAGGGAAAAACCTGAGACGTGTTTGTGTCTCCTCTTCCTGTTGACTCACTCTTGTGAGCATGGGATAGTGTCATGCAGTAAAAAATTCTGCTTATTGAGAAGACTAATTATTGATATATGCTTAAAACTACGTTAAGATTTCTTCTACCTCACACCAATGCTCAAAATAAGATATTCCTCGAGTCTGATTTTGAATTTGTCAATGTTTTGGGTTTATAGGGGCAGTTTTTGCAGGATTTCCCCCCGATATATTAAGGTTGGTGATCAAACTGTTTTAGGTTATGGGCCACTGCTAACCAATCCCACCCTCATGTTAGGGTGCATAAACACCCTAATGAAAGGATGCCTATATATTTTGGCGAACAAAGTTGTTTCAGAGACATATAGGCCGGGTAGTATCAGAATTTTGAGTTATAATTGTTTCGGCACAGTGGGCATTCCTGGTTAGCCCTGACCGCTTCTTTCTTTAACATGTTCGATGCGGCGCGGTCGGTTTCGACCAGCCTGGGCCAAGCGCGGACGCTGAGCGGTCGGAACCGGCCTCCAATTCTCTTGAAACTAAACCAGTCAGTGAGCCCAGCACTTGCTAGAGGCATGTGATTTGTTGCCCGCGTGTAGTTCAGAATGTGAGCTTTATTTTAGTGTAGGTTGGTTGTAAATTTCCCCCAATGTCCCGGCCGACATGGGTTCCCAGCATTTGTTTTCGCCCGACTAAGTCCCACTAGATGGCAACCCTGGTTGACTACTGCTACCTGGTAGGATTTTGTAGAACTAGATTCAGTTGTGTTGTATCGCAGTACAGTGTTTTTGTCATTCGTAAGCCGGGAATTTAAAATGTGACCCTGCCAATCAGAACAGTTGCTGCGTGGCGGCAACACGCCACCGCAGCGAATGTGTTAACAGTCCCTGAACAGCTGTCTTATTGGTTTTGCCTCAAAGCTTGTTTATTTATCCAGTTATGTAACATCAATTTTTATATTACAAGTAACAGTAAGTATTATAATAAAAGAGTATAATTGAATATGAGGTGAGTGTATAGGGTGGTGTGGGTACAATACACTATTTTTGAAAAAAATTGTTTTTGAATTTTGAGATATTTTGAAGAACGAAGATGCTTGAGAAAATGTTCAAGTTTTTCGGTTTACAAGCTCCATGGCATGTGCAATCAAAGTTAACTCTCAAGAAATTCATCCGATTTCATGCAGCTTCGGACCTCCTCCCCGATTGACGGGTTAGAATGAAACAGCCTGCCTCAGGTAATTCTTTGTGATGTTTGCATGTCCATTTAGGGTTGTCTTCCAGTTTTGTTTCTGAAAAATATTGTACAAGGCAATTTATACCCCCCCCCCTACATTGAGAAAGTAATGTTGTCAACACATGAATTTGTTAAAAAACCATCTTCAGTTAACACTGGAATGCTGAAGTTAACACTGTGATTGCTGCTTTACTCGTATCTTTGGCGTCCGTGGTGGCAGAGCCGCTTAGGTCAATTGTAACTTACTAGCCAATAACTTATTTTTATGTAAAGCATCATATGCATGTATACTAATCTAGTTTCAGAATATTGTCATGATATCTGAACCCTGTAATCATGACATATTAGTGATTGCTGATGAAAAAATACTTATTTTCTGCAGACAAATCTAATTTTCACCCATTGTTTAATACTTAACTAACTCTAATAACTTTTTTTACCTTGTGCGTCAGCCTGCTACCCTCCCCGCCCCAGCATGAGCCAAGCCTCGTTGCTGAGTGGTCACACGTCGTCTCCCTTCAGCGACTCAAAACGGTGTTGTCGATTGAAAATCCCAACAAGAGTTGAGATCTGCAGTGTTATTTGGTTTCTGAATACATGCTTATTGTTTGGCATATTGATACTCTTAGACAAGCACAAAAGAAAGTTTATGATGAAAATTATTTATTTAGTATAACATTTTTCACTATTTGAAGAATATGTCGTATTAAGATTACTATAGACTTTAATCAAGAACCATTTAAAGAAATCTTGACCAATTTAGGACCACATAACTGGAGTAATATTTTGCTGTGGCGTTTAATCTGAAGAATGCTAAGGAATGATTTATTGTTCCACATAATTTTTCAATAGCCTACTGTGGATTTATGTGTGTGTTTATTATTTATAAGACATCAACTGATTTGATTGTTCTATTGAAACATTAATGATTCCATTAAATTGCCCGTAGAATAGAGGTATGATATTTGTTTTTCATAATACTCTTGGTTTGCAAATTATTTTCTTATTTTTATCCTCTATCCTCACAGTACATTCCGCCACAGTGATTGTGTTTCTGTTAAATGCACTACTACAGAAACACAATTTAAATTGCTCAGCACTAAAACAGGCAGTTAGTCACCAAAAGTCGCTTAAGTTGGCATAGAAATCATGTAGTAGTTCAAACGAAACTACGCTTTTAAATGATAAATTCTCTTTCCATTAATATCAAAGCTATGATATAAGCCTAAACTTTCATTTTGCACTAAACTTGTTCAACAACTCCCCAGTGTGAAAGTATGACTTGGATTAATAAACACAATGCAATTTTTTAAAACTTTTATTAGTTAACTTAAAACATCTACAGGTCGTTGACCTCACGCAGACGCCTGACAGCCGATCGCACGGAGGTGGCAGCAGTGGTGGAGTACACCCACGCGCCTCCCGCCACGGTCCTCTTGCACCTCTTGCAGTTCCAGATGCCCACACAACTCCTCTTCATGGCTTCCTGTGACCAAATGTTATATTAGGGTCGTTTCCCAAATCTATACTATCAAATATAGCCTATAGCCACAGTTAAACGAAAATAATAACAGTCCATACCATTCCTTTAGATGCACAATATCTCTTCAAATATTAAGACTAACTTTTGAAAGTTGTACACAAACCACTTACAGTCATACTCCCCAATAATCTGTGACAATTGCGAGATTATAAATTTAGGCAGGATATCTGAGGCAAATTATAATTTGAAATGTTTTAGTGGGCTCCTTAGTTGAAGCAATGACTACATATACAATAAGACGCGTAAGCGCCGTGTTAAAAATTCAGCGCCAAGCGGTAACTCTGCGACCCACCGCTAGTAGCGCTGCATGTATCAAAACGGTCCGGCTAGTCGCTAGGACACGGCAAAACTGAGTAATTCCGAGCGGTGAACGCGTTGTCGTTTACACGCTCATGTACATTCTAATAATAATAAAACTACAATTAAACTTATATATTCCTTTTCTGCATGAGTTTCCGCATCCAACAGTATAAATATATTTTAGTTTAAAATTATGTGTAATTTTTAATAATGAAAATATTAGAGAGTTGTAACAGTTGTAAATATTAACATGTAAAAATCAGTAAGCGATAACTTTTATTATTTTTGAGGTAGAAAAAAAATTCCACCGAGAAAGTTGTAGCTAATTAGATGGTGTTAAATTTTCATTCAAAACAATTTTCGATATAATTTATAGTTTGTTCAATAATCCGATGTAAATAACCGCTATGTTCAGTTCTACGCGCACCGCCGTCCTGGACCACATCCAGCATAGTTAAGTGCTCCTCATTTGATTTATATCTTCACCTATAAAATATTAATTATGTTCATTTTACTTATATGGTGTTGAGATTATTGTTTTTAACATAGCTTTCAATTTTGATAAAAAATTCGGCTTTCGGATAAATTAAGGTAAATTAAGCAGTAAATAATAAGAAACTTATTTGTTAGAAAGAATGAAACATTACATGATAAGATAAACATATCTGATTAGTTATTATATTTTACTCCTGAAGCAAAAACTTGTTTTAATCAGTAATGAAATAAAATACTTTAGTAAGAAAACATAACGTTGCCTTTTTATATAATCAAAACCTACTTTCTTTTAAAATATCTGTTACTTAAACATTTTTCCCTCCAAATACAAAGGTTTCTTAGCCGTAAGTGAATTTTTGTTGCTAAATATGTAATTAAAATAATGAATAAATATATGTTTTTATATCAAAACCCAAAACTGATCCTCTATATCAGCAATATAACCAATCCTATAAAAATATGTTTGGCGTTAAAAGTAGAAAAACTTATCAAGTAACTTGAATACGAAGAATACTTAGTTGTTAATAAACATTTATACAAAAAATATAAATTAAATTAAATGGAATAAATGTTTTTATGTCAAAACTCAAAACCAAGCCTCTCCAAGAGCCTTACAATCGTTGTTTTATAGTTTGATTTCATGTCGAAAATTGAGGCATGTATCGATTTTGAACGGCAGTTTTATAAACACATGTGTAGACCTAACTTATGAACTCGGTGTCTTCAACAAAATTATTCCGAATAAGATGTAAAATTGACTTTAGCTATAGAACAGGCTTTCCACGACCTTTAGTGGTTAAGGTACCGTATTTGAAATGACCACTTTACTCACACTATAAGCATATAATTGGACATTATAGAAAAACCTCCGAACAATGAAAGGATCACCAAAAAGTACTTGCATTTTAAAGCAGATGGGAAATAACTGTTTTCTTCTACAATCCTGTCATCAGTTACAGGTTTAAAGTACGTTGTAAAATTGATAAATTACAAATCCAAAAGAGTTACTGTATCATGATAAGCACTACATCATCATGGAGGCACTACAAAATCCATTGCTACACACGTGGTTTTAAGAGGGGAACTGCCCCATATTCCCCCCCCCCGATTATTAAGGGGCAACATATTTCGAATTTCCTCTGTTGGTCAATGCTAACTTTTCAAGCATTTCAAGTTTAAACGAAATGTATCAATAAATAAGAGAGAAATAGTAGTTGTTGTATTCCCCATAAGGATAACATTGGACAACGTGCTGCGTTTACGGCAAAATGAAAATTTAAATTTTCCCCGCAACCAGAAATCGTAGAATAGTAATTAAAAATCCTAAATTATTTTGTTTTTTGAGCTATTTTTAATGGTGAATAGTAATGTTTCTTTTATATTTATGTTTTTTTATGAAAAATCCAAAAACTGAATTTTTTATGGTTTACGTCCTGTAATTTTTGAACCTGAATTTTACAGAAATGCGGGTGGTGTAATTTTGTTGGAAAACTAAAGATTTTCAAATGACTAAAGTTTAATTTAAATCCTTAGAGCCGTTTTTGAGAAATTTTGATTTTTTGATGTTTTTTTGCGGTTTTTGGGGGATAAATACCCTTAATAATAAAAAAATCAAAAAAAAATGTAAAAAACGCCTGGAGATATCGTGGATTAGTACCTACATACCAAATTTCATAAAAATCGGACCATTGGTTAGAGCTCTGTACACATCCATACAGATAGACAGACAGACAGACAGACACACAGACATCACATAAAAATCACTTTTTTGGGTTCAGGGAGCATCAAAACGAATATTTTCACTAACAACTCAAATTCGAAAATGTTGACGAAAACAATTCTTTCTCCATATACTATGAAAAAGGGAAGAAATTAAAGATGTGAAATCATTTGTTTACTTAATATTTATTTCTTTGCAACCAGTGAGATATAACTAAATACTGAATGCACTACGGCAACACTTCAGAATGACTTACTTTGGAATGACGGGACCGTTGACTGTAATTATTGACTGTTGACCGTACGGGGCCTAAGATAATAAACTTTAAAATATATTTCTGCACCTCTACGACCTACAAACTAGGCTACTTATGTTTCAAATATTGTACTTGGTGTACTTCTGATTACTGAGAAAATATAATTCGGACATCGGACAATAAAAATAATGGTGATTATATAATTAGATACTACTTTAAAATAAATGTTAAGGCAGTCCCACACTTTTCGAGAACAGGCCGAACATTCTCCCGAATGTTCACTGAACATTCCGTCCCGTATGTTCCCGTATGTATTCAAAAGTTTGTGCAGCTCCCACACTTCTTGCAAACACTCCGAACATTCGGGCGTGTTCGCGAGAAGTGTGGAGCCGCCTTTAGTGATTTTTATCAGCCGAAATATTGGTTATTTACCGTTGATTTTATGTGTAGATATAGTTCTAAAAGTTGTTATGATGAAGTTTCAGAAATGTGTGAATTCAAAATATTTGTCTAACATACTGCTTTGCCGTTGGGTTTTGCATGAAAATATTTGTTCTGTTGATAGACATGGTACATTAAATATCCAGATATGAATTGTGTTCATATGTTTATGCTCACCATTAGGATCTCGTAAACCATAGTCATTACAAGCAAGGTTAAATGACCTTTCCTCTAAACTCGTTCGCCGCGCTCAAAACAAACATTTTGGACCAAAAAGAAAAATTGATTATAACTCTTTTGTTTATAAAGATACAAAAAATATCTCAGAACAAAGTTACGAACAAAGTTACGTAGAGTTAAAAAGTTAAGCTTAACATTACATTAAATAGGTACTCGGTTTCTGTTGTAAAATGGCCAAGTCCAAAATCTTTAATGCAAGTATAGTGTATTATTTATTTTTATTTTAAAGAAATGTTTTTCCTGATTAAATTAATACCTCATAACAGCCATTCAGCAAGTGCCGTATGGGACATTTTAACCTTGTTTTCATCATTATATAGGGTTTAAAACTATTGGGGAGATTATCCTGGATTTGTAAACGTACAATAAGCTATACCATGCCTACTACATGACACGAAAGGACTGTGCCGAGTCTAGATATTTGTTTTTTAGGAGATTTGAATGTTTATTTTAAATCAAAAATTAATTGAAAACAATATTCTTTACTTTCCTTTCTCATTCAAATCAACATTCTGAGGATAAATAATTTACGCAACGTCATTGTTTGAGCTAATAAATTTTAAATGATGTATCTATAATTAGTCTTTATTCGTATTTAATTTAGGTACCTTTTGTTGTAACTAAAACAATTATGTTATATACATGTACACTCCCACCCTGCCATCCTTATACTCTATAGGGATAGCCAGATTTGATAGCTTAGGCATAGAAGGTAAACATCAGAACTCATATTTATTGGAGGTTATCTGCCTGCTGACATACACCTGAATAATGCCTGTATCCATTGCATGCATACACGCTTACTGCCCACTGCCATGCCGCTAGTACGGCGGGCGAAATAGAGAGAGAGGGTACTCGTACAGTCCGCACCAAGAGATCAGTAGTACAGTCAACGCCCGCCGCCACTAGCGCCAACTGGCGGCGGGTCGCTGAAGCAGTCTCTCCGACTTCTCAACAGGCGTTGAGTTATTTCCATAAGGCTTGTCTGTCTTATTGTATATGTAGTCATTGGTTGAAGTTATTAAATAAATTCAAGTTTCGGTATTGGTAAAATTGGCAAGAAAACTGTTCCCACAATAGGTATAGTTTGTGAACCATCATTATATCTAACTAGCTGATACCCGTGCTTTGCACAGCTGATTAAAATTCCTGCTGAAACTACATATGTACAAGTAATTATCTAATCCACCTATTGCCCATAATAAATTTGTAGGGCCACTGGGGCAAGACCTTAAGGGATTGCCAAGATGGGAATAGGCCTGTATGTAGTCCAGATAAATTATATAAATGCAAATTTTCAGCTCCATTGGTTCAGTAGTTTTTACGTTGAAGTGGAACATGCAAGTCGACAGTCAGACTGACACAACCTTTCTTTTATATCTGATTTATGTTTCAATTGTCTTTCTTCTTTAAACAACTTTTTGATTAGCATAATACGTGTTGTTAGTACATCCCGTAACTTTCTTCTTTGGAAAGACATTAAAGAAGGAACAACACTAAAGCACTGCGCGCACTGAGTCGGCTACAGTCTGGCCGCCCTTTTTAAAATGTAAAAATGCACGTGATCAAATGTCCCACTAATGGGCCTACTAAATAAATATGCATTTGATATATGCTACTGAACAAACCGATCTCTTTTGACTTAACCTCTAATTTTATTTAATAAAATCTGTTATTAGGCCCTAAATATTATTCTTTTATAATAATTTTTAACTCCAAAAATGTATGTTTACGTGACCTACAGGGTCAGATTAATCAATAGGCTATATCCAAGGGTGGTGAACAGTCATTTGCCAGTGACGTATTTCCGGCCCATGTGGAGCGGAGAAGGCCAGTGCAGTGCGCGGGTAAAGGCCGGAGCTGGGTAAGTAAGGCCGAGCCGGGGTGGACCAGAGCCGACTCAGTGTGCACGATGCTTTAGGGGGTTCGTTTGAGGCCCATAGAGGGTTAATCTTCTTAAGTAACAACTGCAAGGCACCAAAGTTATCTTGCCCATTAATATTTTCACTATGTGGTTAAAAGTTAACACATTGAACCCTATGCCCGAGTATAGGTCGGGGTACCGAAAATGCCGTTGTAAACGAAGCCCGAGTATATATCGGGTATCGCTAATTAATTCGGTACGTCGTTATTTTTAGCGTAATAATATATTTGTATGTATAGTAATGCTCTTCAATTCATATTCTTTCAGTAAATGAGCAGTTTTTACTATATAGTCAGCTGTTTAGTCATAAGAAAATAGTATTCTGACGTATTGCGCATTAGCACGATGTCAGCTGTCTGAGTTGAGTTTAGTCGTCTGTGCTTTGTTTACCGCGTCATTGTTTACGTTCTGCTAGTGAGCTTTCTATGTGATTTGTACGCTAATAAAATGTGTTTATTGTTTCCATAGCAATATTTTTATTTTTCGTTTTAGTTATTTAGTGTAGCATAGTGTAGTGAACTGTGAAAATGAGTGATTATTTAGACAGACACACAGTTCGAATGATTCGTTCCGAGTTGTCAAACTCTGACGATAGTGAAGATGAAGGTAATAATACTATTTATAATCTTAGTTTTGATGACAATGACAATCGTAATCATTCTTCTGTAGTTCAGTATGAAAAAATAAGTGATCCTGTGTACGATGCTGGCTCTGATGATGAATTTGTTGACCGTCTGTTGGCCGACCCACCAAACTTTGATGATACCAACTTTGAGGTTAGTGAGGAAGAAAACAACAGTTTAGGTCCTTCAACCAGCCATAATATAACTAGTCAATCACCAAATGATCAAATTAATAAGAAAGTAAAGTTTTCTCATAGACCTAATGAATCTGGTGATAATGGTCAAGTTTATAAAGACAGTGTTAGGCCTAGGCCTAGGCCTAGTCAGACTGACAAAGATGATAGGCCTAGTCCTATGCCTGTTGACGATGTAGCCCATAATGAGGTAGTAGCAGATGATCCTGTAAATAATAAAACTAAAAGAAAAAGGAAACCTAAAAAAAAGAAACCAACTGATGAAGAGCTTGGTTGGAGTTGTGTTGACATACTGTCACAGCTCCCTACCTTCAATGAGCAAGCAGGCGTTAGAGCCGCTATAACTGACACTTCAACCCCACTAGAGATATTTTCTTTATTTTTTCCAGAAAGTATGATTAGGCTGATCAAGTCCGAGACTAATAAATATGCAAAATTAATGATTGACAAATTGAGGCGCTCAAACAAACTACTGAAAAACAGTGTTTGGGGTAAATGGAAAACTGTAAAATTATATGAGGTCTATAATTTTTTTGCCATAATTTTACATATGTGTATTGTAAAAAAACCCAAGTTATCTGATTACTGGTCAACTGATGAATTTCTGAAGTCTTCCTATGCACCTTCAATCATGTCAAGGGATAGATTTTTTGCAATCTTGGCCAACTTGCATATTAGCGACAATGCAACTTACATACCGCACCAAACACCAGGTCATGACCCAATGCACAAAATAAGGCCTTATATTGACCATCTTCTGACTGTATTTCCTCAGTGTATTTATCCATCCGAAAACCTCACTGTTGATGAAGGTACATGTGGGTTTCGTGGTAGGGTCAAATTTAGAGTATATAACAAGAACAAGCCGGATAAATATGGTATGAAGTTATATATTGTCTGCGATGCCTCAACAGGATATGTATTGAAATTTGAGCCATACACTGGAAAGTCAGCCAACAATAGTGCTGTAGCTCTGTTTGGTAGGCTACTTTCAGAGTACTTGGGAAAGGGCCATACTATTTATATGGACAGGTTTTACAGCTCACCCGTTCTTTATGATTTTTTGTGGTCAAACAACACAAAAGCTGTGGGTACCTGCATGAGCAACAGAGTGCAGTTGCCTAAAACTGTTACCAAAATGAAACTCAATCAAGATGATATTATTTTTATGAGAAGGAATCATTTACTCTGTTTGAAGTGGAAGGATACAAGGGATGTCTTACTCTTATCCACCAAACATAAGTCAACAACTTCAGAGGTCTTGGTACCTAGTAAGGAAGGTATGAAACCAAAAACCAAACCTGATGTGGTCATTGACTACAACAAAAACAAAACTGGGGTGGATAGAAATGACCAAATCATAGCCTACTATCCTTTCAAAAGGAAGCAGTTCAAGTGGTGGAAGAAAATGTTTTTTCACCTGTTCATGATGTCGATGACGAATGCTTTCATCCTTTACCGAGCGACACGATCCGAGCCTCAACGGAAACACTGCCACATGGACAGTTTCATAGTGTCAGTTGGGAAAGCCTTAGGAAATCAAGGTGGTACCTTGTTCCAAGCTGAACAGCAAAGTAGTCCAATACAAACCAAGGCCAGTAGGCTCACTGGGCGACACTTCCCCGCAAAAATCCCTCCCTCAGATAAAAAGGCAAACCCAACTAGGATATGCAAGGTGTGTTCTGACAAAGCCAAGGCTTCATCTGGGAATAGAGGAAGAAAAGAGACATCTTGGTGGTGTGCAGAATGTGAAGTAGCCATTTGTGTGCCAGAGTGTTTCCAGCTCTACCACACCAAAGCCGACTACATATGACTCCTTTATTTTCAAAGACAATTTCAGGCCTTAGTGTACATATTTTTTCATGTAAGTAAATATTTTTTTATTCAGAATTTCATTAGGATTAATTTGATCTATTAATGTATGTATAAAAAATAAACAACAACATTGGGGTTAATTTTATATGAACTCTTGCATAATGTAGCTATTTTTTTCTCTATATAATATTTATTGTTTTTTATACAACAAATAAAAAAAAAAAATTTTTTTTTGCCCTATAACATATTATATTTTCTTAAAGCTCTTGATTTCCTCTTTAAAATGATGTATGCTTTGTGGTGTTTTGATTAAAACTAAAAAACTAATAATTTTTTGTATTAATGCAAAAATGCCCAGTATATATGCAAATAAGCCCTGTTAGCGCCCATAGGGTTTAATGTGTTAACAATATAGATTAGGCCTATATCAAAAGCATGAATATATTTATTCAAAGATTTCCTTCCTCTTTCTGATCAAGTATTGAAATTGACTGAAAGTTCAACAGGTTACAAAAGGGTATAGGCTAACCCAGTTTTCGGCTGATGCAACTCAAATAAAAAATAGACCCTAAGGGTGTGTGAATTTTACAATAAACATAGTAGGCTACTTTACACGTCAGAGAACAAGAGAATACAGAATGTCAAAAAACTGGTAAGCCTAGGCCCTAGGTAGCAATTGAAGATGGTAGTTTGGTTATCACCAATCGTGTATAAATTTAGGTCCAAGTGCTTTACATATATATTTAATTAATTATGAACACCATACCTTTCCGCAAAACGAACATGTGTACTTGGAATGCTGTGTGATTTCCATCTTTTTGACCATCTTACGCAGAGACGCACCATAACGGGTTCCATATTTACCAGTGATTCCAACCTTCTTGGTGCGCTTGGCCTGAAAAAAGTAAAGAGCTACATTAACTCTAAAGTTTTTTGCATAGGCTGGACTAGCTAACACTTCATTAACCCTAGCCAAGGTAGATTTTATTCCTTTCGAAAACATTAGCTATTTGAAATTGGAATATACGCCATATCGCTAAGTAACCAACTGGTCCCTACTGGGCTTACTGTGCAATAATAGTACACAAACATACGCTCAGCAATTTTTGGGTTAAAGCTTAAACCGACCTAAAAATACAAGATTTCGGTGTAGCCTACCTCTTCGGATACATGAGAAGGAAGTCCTTAACTTTAATAGATTGCGAATAGCTGATGAGCTCTTGAATCACATCCACTACACATCTTGTTTATGATAATAACGGTATAATATTTTAGCAACAATGTACTACACAATAAGATAAGCCTAATAGAAGTGTACGTTTCCTCTATGCAACAAATGTAGGGTGTCAACAAAAATAACTTTTCAAAATACCCATATATTTAGCCTACCACCAGTAAATATTGAGGCCCACTATCAGCTCTATATTTAAATATTCGCAAAGACAATTTAACACATTTGCTGCGGGGCACGCCAGGGGGATTGTTCCCACCACGTGGCAAATGTTCTGATAGGCGCGGTCACGTTTTGAATCCCCGGCTAACAAATGACAATAACACTGTACGGCACTGGACTGTGTAACAACACAACTGGACGTAGTTGTACAAAACACCAACAGCTAGCAGCAGAATCCAGATAGCAGTTGTCCACCAGTGTTGTCATCTAGAGGGACTAAGTGGGACGCAAACAAATACGGGAAAGTCCCGTGAGGGCCGGGATATTGGGGGAAATTTAGTACAAACCTACACCAAAATAAAGCTCGCATTCTGAGCTACACACGGGCAACAAATCACCTGCCTCTAGCCAGAGCTGGTCTCACACTGACTGGTTTAGTTTCAAGAGAGGTGGAGGCCGCTTTCGACCGCGCCACAGTGTACATGTTAAATAGGGCAAAACAAAAACCAGAAAGTGTCAGCCAAAATCAGTAATTTTACCACCCCAAGCTTAGTAAGCAAAAACTAGGAATGGATCAAGTATTACGGCCGAAAAACACAACAAGGCCGCATGTTGTCTCCAAATAACTATCTACTCTCGTTCAACTGACAAAAGACAGCCAGATTGTGTTTAACATGGCATATTTACCTTTCATAACATGGTTTATCAACCAAAATCATAAATTTATAGCATTTTTACGGTAGGCCTATAGGCTGTTAAAACGATTCACAGCACAAAAACAACGACCGCATCATGTTTAAATGGCCAACAAATTACAACCGAGTCGTAATACATGCTGAAAATAACAATCTCACCGTGATTAATCGTACAACATTGACAATCAGACTGTATTTTCTGAGCAATAAATATAACCAGTTCCCATTTTATAGGCCAATAACGATAACTGTTAAGAGCTTTCTTGTCTAAAATTGGGGATTTGAAAATTAAATTAAATGTTTTATTCGTAACATAGAATTTACATAGGTTGTGGTTTTTACCAAATAAACATATGACACGCCATTAATTTGATAATTTGACTTATGACTAGCCTATATACAATTATGATTCTAGTTAAGTTATGCCCATATATTTTACATACTTTATAAAAGATCAAAGATTAACCCTAGGAGTGGCGCCATGTTAACGCGTAGTGTGGCTAGCTAAATTTGGCGATTTTGCAGACCTTTTTTTAAAAATCCATATAAATTCAACCGTTAGAGTAAACAAGTTAACTTTATATTCATTTTGTTCAGAAAGAACAGGAGATTCTAGAAATAGTAAAATAATAAAGATCTAGACTTTTTTTCCGGTAAGTGAAAAGAATAAGAAAATTTTGATTTTTTTTTTGAAATTTCAAACGCAGCCAGGGTAAAATTTTTTCCACAGATTTTTTATGGAAAATTCATTATATACATTTTGTAGACAATCTAATTCCCTACATATAAATATATAACATGTTGGGGAAAGAATTTTTTTTACAAGTCTTTTGGGGCATAATGTAATAATAAACGGAAACCAGAAAAATGCGTAAACTGTACAGTGTTAGTTTGTGATGTAAATAAGTAATGATATATATATGTATACTAATAATGATATATATATTTGTAGAGCTAATGAAGTAAGGAATCCAACAAAGTCATAGGTTTATGGTAAAAAAATTTTGTCACTTATAAATACATGTAAATAAAATAACGTTTTGGAATTTTTGCATATTTGGAAAAAAAATTTCACAGTTTTTAGTATATAACTTTTTGACCAAATATTTTACCCCCAAACCAATATAACCATGCTGTAGTACATTCAATTACCTACATAAAAATGTATAACACTTAGGGTAAATTATTGTTTTTATATGTGTTATGTAGCACTAAACAGTCGCGGATTTGGCAAATTTCACTAGGCCTATGTAGGAGTAAACACAACACTTTATAAACACTATTTGCCAAACTTCAGTAATATTTATGCATAATATAATGCATAAAGATTACTGTTATATACACACAAACACTTCACTTACACTAAAAACTCCGTAATAATAAATTATTTAGTAATAACTCACTGATAATAGTTATAAAACACGAAAATATCAAACACGATTTCTCGAATAGAAAATATTGGCAGTGGCTACGTACACGTCCGACGTGAGCCGCTACTGTTCACGTCCGTTCCAAATTATGCACCGTACGTTACTTTTCCTGTGATTTTTAAAACAAATTGAGAGCCAGAAAACCTCCTAACCTAATCTAACCTATCCTAACCTAACGAAACATAACGTAACGTAACCTAACCCAACATAACCTAAGCGGTAGCGAAGTGAATTTGCCCTTATATTGGACGTGTACGCAGTCACTTCGGAAAATATTTTTATTAGAAATAGCCTTGTAATAATTATTAACTCATAGCAGCTGACGGTGGAGTCAGTGCTGCCATCGCGCAACACCAAATTATTCGCCATTCTTTCTTTTTTCAAATAAGATATTATATGTCATGCAAATATAACATTACACTGGATATATATTCGATTTTGCAATCCGCCGGTTTCCGGCGGATCGCCATTTTACAGAAGAACAAAAATCATCTGTGTTTATAAAATCATATGATCTGTCAAATCAATATATCGATCTAAAACTCCATACCAAAATGAAATATAACTCCTTGGCTGTGCATTGGTACTTTCCGCAACATCGTGTGACGAAAATTACCCGAGGTGGGTAATTTCAAAAAAGTCATGTTTTGACATTTCCCAAGTGTCGGCTGCAAGTATCGTGTCGCGCCTAAAATTCATTTGATTTCTAATCGCGGTGACATTGTTATATACCTGCTACAGGGTTTGTTTATGTAATAAAATGAAAGTTCAGAATATTATCTTTCGAATGATATATATATTATTCACTTTTGAGTTGATTAATAGAGGTTTATTTACGTTGCAAAATTTTCGGTCAAAATCCGCCGGAAACCGGCGATCGCCACAATAGGCGACACAAAAATCCGCCGGAAACCGGCGGATCGCCACTCCTAGGGTTAAGCACCGTTGAGCCCTATTGTTATTGACTTAGGAACAGGAAATTACGACTGAAATGTGTTTAATCAAATTACATCTGAGCCGCATAAACAAGAACAGCTATCAAGGGTGTTGCTAACTTACCATAATACAAAATTCCTATATTTTTGCTGGAATTCCCATATAACTTGGACCTCTTTCCCACATTACCAGCAGAACAAAAATTCCTACGTGGTTCTGGATTTTCTGTGGACCACTTGAAATAGTAGGCCTAATATAAATTTTGGATTGGTGATAATGCATAGGCTAAACGGACAACTTTTTTATGTTAAGAAGTCAAGTTTTCTTAGACTTCCCCGCATCCAAATATAATTTCAGAGAAATTGTAAATTTAGACTTGGCTAATGGCAAAGCAATTTCATGTGCAACCAATGCTTAAATATATCCAACATATAACAAATTTAACTGAACACCCATTCAAGCGGGGGGAAAACTAACAACCCTCCTAAATATAACTTAAATATCAAGTAGGAAGTCATTCTCCAACTTTAACTGTTGCAACTCCTTGAGGATAGAATTCTCTTCTACTAAATACCAAATATCAAAATATTGTAACATGTTGTAGACTCTGGTGCAACTCAAGAGGTGAAATCTACTATCCAAATTAGTTTAAATTGTTGAAATTGCAGACTTTTTTTGTGGACAGACAAGGGTTGCATGGCTGTCCGAGGAAACTGGATTCAGTTACCATTGGTCATGGGGCTATTAATTAGGCTAAAAGTTGGTTTGGGCTAAAGAATCAGTCGGTATTAGAAAGTAATAAGGCTACTAAATTAGCCTAGTCCCATCAACCCTACACTCGCATTGTACAGTGATTAAGTCTCTAGCATTGAAACGGCATAGATGGCCTAACATATGTGTTATACAATCCTGTTTAGTTTCAAGCTATTGCAATAGAGCCTCTAAGACCTAGTGAAGCCCATTTCGAAAAAGTAACACTCATGACGGAAATGTATTAAACCTATGATATTATTCAGCTTCTAATAAAATTGAAATTTGAATATATTAAATTATATAGACTATATAAAGTTAACATCAACTAACTGACAACCTATGAGGATTATGTTGTCAATGTTTTAGGTTAGATAATGTTTCTAACCTAAATAAGCCCTAATGTAAACAATCAGTTCTTGGACCATTTATTTAGTAAAGGAAGATAGTTAACATTAAAAAAAATACTAATCAATGTTGTAATTGAAGAAGGATTAATGAAATAAATGAGGATTAAAATTTGTCATTACCATTTTGACGCTTCTGTAGTTTCCAGAAGAGATTAAGAGAGAAGAACCGGAAATCGAGTTGGATAAGGTTAAGAAGAAGGGAGTAATAACAGATACAAACACAGGGAGTAATCATAATCGAATGATTTGAACATAGTTTAATTGTGTACTGTGTAAGAAAAATATATATACAAAGTTTGCAGTAATACACTCATAGAACAAAATTTAAGATGTTATTATATTACCATAGACTAACTACAGTAGTTAGTACTGTAGTTAGTCTATGATATTACTTAAAGGTGGCTCCAGACATGCGTCACTCGCCGTGTTCCGAGTACTTGCCGAGTGGTGAGCTACTTGTGTTGGTATTCGCCGACTAAAGAGCAAACAACTACAGACATACAAGCTTTCCCGAGCACCCTCTGTTCGTTGCGGGAATAGCGAATAATCGTTAAGGGCTATACAGAAGATAGCAGATAGCATTTTATGTTCTTAAATTCACGTTTACAGGTTTCTTGACATCACCTCGCATATAATTTTAAAGCAGTTAGACTATACAGTCCGAGACTGAAAATTACCTCATCACAGGTCGGAAATTTGTCCTATAGTACAAATACGAAAACCTATGTAATTATTTGTATTGAGGTTTTGTGGACGTTTCATTTGGGCAGTAAGCTTGTGTTTTTGTTTGTGTACCATTACAAATACACATACATTGTGACCCCTTCATAGACGTTAAACAAAATCTTTACTCTCATAATGGATTCTAACTTCCTTATATTCAGCTGGGCCAATTTTTTCGTGTCTGTTGGAAAACTGAACTTGTCATCTGGACAAATGTTAAATATCTGCTACTGGTTTTTATATAGCAGAAATGTTTTTTACGAATAAAACATATATTTTACTAGGAGTACGCTCTAATGTCGCGTAAGAGGATGAACGAAGAGTTAAATTACTACCATATTTTGATAGTTAAATGACACTTGAGCAGTTTAATATAGTGAATTGCATGATAAAATATTGACTTTTAGCGAATTTACTGTATAGGGAAGAAGCTATTACCGTAGGTCTCATGGTAAGACTTAAGCCCGAGGCCATGATACTTTTTGTTTTGAGGTCCCCAGATGCCAAAAACACAATTCGTTCAAATTTATATACATATGTGTGTGTGTGTCTGCGAATGCGATAACTTGAGTAAAAAATGTCCAATTCCGATTACATGTGTAAAGTGACATTCATGACCTTAACTTCAAAAACCAGAAAAATCGGACCATGGGAAGGGGAGTTTATGGGGTTTATAAATTTTCCAAAAATAATTTTTTTGCATTGTTTACCCTAACATTTGTAAAACACTCAATTTTTGTTTTGACCATTTTATAGAGCTAAAAAAATAAAATAAATAATATAGTATTTTGAATTATTAACCTAGGTTAAGTGGTTACCGAGAAAATCCAAAAAACCTGCTCATAAAATCTCTCATGTTAATCTTTTGGGAAAAAGGTTTTAGCGAATTTCTCCTGTAGGGAAGAAGCTATTACCGTAGATCTCATGGTAAGACTTAAGCCCTAGACCATGATAACTTTTTGTTTTGAGGCCCCCAGATGAAAAAACATAACTAATTAAAATTTATACATATATGTAAATATATATATAACCGTATATGTGATAACTTAAGTAAAAAAACGTCTGATTTCGACGATATTTGGCTCAAATGTGTAAAATGACATTTATGACTTAAAGTTAGAAAACCAGAAATGTCGGACTATGGGAAGGGGGGTTTATGTGGGTTTAAAATTGTCCAAAAATCAGTTTTTGGGTTTATGTGGGTTTAAAATTGTCCAAAAATCAGTTTTAGCGAATTTCCCCTATAGGGAAGAAGCTATTACCGTAGTCGGCATGGTAAGACCTAGGCCCGGGACCATGATAACTTTTCGTTTTGAGGTCCCCAGACCCCAAAAACACCATTCGTTCGATACTGTATATATATATATATATATATATATATATATATATATATATATATATATATATGTGTCCGTGAGCACGATAACTGTCGTAAAAATGATCCGATTTTGACGAAATTTGGTAAAAACATGTAAAGCAGCATTTATGACTTTAAGTTCGAAAACCAGACAGATCAACCTATCCGAAGGGGTATTTTGGGGGGGTTTTGTACCCCAAAAATGGGTTTTTTGAATTTTTTACATATAATTTTTGAAAAAGTCAAATTTTAGTTTTGACCATTCGATTCAGCTTAAAAAAAACACACAATTTGGTATTTCGATCATTCCTCTACGTCAATTGGTTACCGAGATATTGAAAGTGCTAAACACAGTACGTTGTCTAATGTTATTCTTATGGAGGAAAAGAAAATTTTTTTATCTCGCTTATTTATGAACGTATACTGACGAAACTTGGTATACAGCTTCATCTCATTGAGGTCTATTGATATTTTCTCAAAAAAGTTGTTTTTGCATAATTCTCCCGTAGCAGCAAACCTGCGTACTCAGCCCCCATGTTATTCTTATGGATAATAATTAAATGCTCTGTCTCCCTTAATTATGAACATAAATGAATAAAAACTGGTATACGTCTTCACCTAGTTGAGTTATATTGATATTAGCATAAAAACCCATTTTTTGTGTTCCTTGTTGCAGCAAACCTGCGTACTCAGCCCAAATGTTATTCTTATGGAGAATAATTAAAATTGTATATATCGCTTAGTTGTGAATATATTTTTATGAAACTTGGTAAGTGGCTTTATGTAGTATTAAGACATTTATATATCCATTGGAAATTCGCTGAGTATGCAGGTTCGCTGCGACGGGGGTATTTTTTTTTGCATTTTTCACCCTAAAACTTTTTAAAACTTAATTTTGGGTTGAACCATGTTATAGAGCTTAAGAAAACAAATAATATAGTATTTAGAATCATTAACCTAGGTTAAGTGATCCCAAAAAATCTAGGGAGAAAATCCAAAAAACCTACTGACAAAATCTCCCATATTAATCTTATGGGGAAAAGGTTTTTGGCAGTTCCTCAGTTAATTTTAATGTAAACTTCACATTTGCTTTTACCAATCAACTCAGCTCCACAAAACAATCATTTTGGTATTTAAATTGTGATGCTACGTCCAACCGTTGTAGAGATATTCAAAGTGCTAAACACAGTACGTTGTCGAATGTTTATGCTTATGGAGAATAAATGAAATTTGTTTTCTCCATTATTTATGAATGTATATTGATGAAACTTGGTAGTGGCTTCACGTTGTATTGGTATATTGATATTTGCACCAAAATAATATTTTTTGTTGATTATCCCTGTAGCAGCAAACCTGTGTCTCAGCTCTAATGTTATTCTTATGGAGAATAAATAAAATGCCATAGATAACTTATTTACTTAAGTATTTTTATAAAACTTGGTAAGTGGCTTTATGTGGTAGTGAGAAACATATGCATGCATTGGAAATTCTTTGAGTACACAGGTTTGCTGCGACGGGGGTATTTGGCTTTTCTCAGTTCATTTTTAATGTAAATTTCACATTTGCTTTTACCAATCAGTTCAGCTCTACAAAACAATCATTTTGGTTTTAGCGAATTTCCCCTACAGGGAAGAAGCTATTACCGTAGTCGGCATGGTAAGACCTAGCCCCGGGACCATGATAACTTTTCGTTTTGAGGTCCCGAGACCCCAAAAACACCGTTCGTTCAAAACTGTATATATATATATGTCCGAAGGCACGATAATTCTCGTAAAAATGATACGATTTTGATGAAATTTGGTATAAACGTGTAAAGCAACAATTATGACTTAAAGTTCGAAAACCAGCCAGATCGCTCCATCCGAAGGGGTATTTTGGGGGGGTTTTGTACGCCAAAAATGTTTTTTTTTGAATTTTTTACATATAATTTTGGAAATAGTAAAATATTATTTTTTACCATTGGATTCAGCTTAAAAAACACC
Organism: Allygus modestus; assembly: GCA_963675035.1. Lineage (NCBI taxonomy): Eukaryota > Metazoa > Arthropoda > Insecta > Hemiptera > Cicadellidae > Allygus > Allygus modestus. The sequence goes on from OY776112.1 coordinate 347,979,286, forward strand.
CACAATTTATTGGTATTTTGATCATTCCTCTACGTCAATTGGTTACCGAGATATTGAAAGTGTTAAACACAGTACGTTGTCTAATATTATTCTTATGGAGGAAAATAAAAATTTTATATCTCGCTTATTTATGAACGTATATTGACGAAACTTGGTATAAGGCTTCATCTGGTTGTGGTTTATTGATATTTGCTCAAAAAACAATTTCCTGCCAAAGGCTTCCGTTGCAGCAAACCTGAATACTCAGCCCCATGTCATTCTTATGGAGAATAATTAAATGCTATGTCTTCCTTAATTATGAACATAAATGAATGAAAACTGGTATATGACTTAACCTAACTGAGTTATATTGATATAGCATAAAAACACATTTTTTGTATTCCTTGTTGCAGCAAACCTGTGTACTCAGCCCCAATGTTATTCTTACAAGAGAATAATTAAAATTATAGCCTATATACCGCTTATTTGTGAATATATTTTTATGAACCTTGGTAAGTGGCTTTATGTAGTCTTAAGATTTATATCTCCATTGGAAATTCGCTGAGTATGCAGGTTTGCTGCGACGGGGGTATTTAGATTGTGATGCTACTTCCAACCGTTGTAAAGATATTCAAAGTGCTAAACACAGTGCATTGTCCAATGCTAATCCTTATGGAGAATAAATAACATTTGTTATCTCCATTATTTATGAATGTATATTGATGAAACTTGGTATGTGGCTTCACGTTGTATTGGTATATTGATATTTGCACAAACAAATAATTTTTGTTATTATTTATTGATTAGCAACAAACTTGCATACTCAGCCCTAATATTATTCTTATGGGGAATAAATAAAGTTTTATATCTCCCTTGATTAAGAACATAAATTAATTAAACTTAGTATGTAGCTTCACCTGGTTGAGTTATATTGATAACTGGCCAAAAACATATTTCTTCTTTTTTTGCAGCAAACCTGCGTCTCAGCCCTAATGTTATTCTTATGGAGAATAAATAAAATGCCATAGATCACTTATTTACTTATGTATTTTTATGAAACTTGGTAAGTGGCTTCATGTGGTAGTGAGAAACAAATGCATGCATTGGAAATTTGCTGAGTACGCAGGTTTTCTGCGACGGGGGTATTTGGCTTTTCCTCAGTTCATTTTAATGTAAACTTCACACTTGCTTTTACCAGTCAGTTCAGCTCTACAAAACAATCATTTTGGTTTTTAGATTGTGATTCTACGTCTAACCGTTGCAGAGATATTCAAGGTGCTAAACACAGTACATTGCCCTATGTTTTCCTTATGGAGAATAAATAAAATTTGATATCTCGATTATTTATGAATGTATATTGGTGAAACTTGGTATGTGGCTTCACGTAGTACTGGTATATTGATATTTGCACAAAAATTTATTTTTTTGTTGACTATCCCCGTAGCAGCTAACCTGCATACTCAGCCCTAATGTTATTCTTATGGAGAATAAGTTAAGTTTTATATCTCCCTTAATTATGATGATAAATTAATAAAACTTTGTATGCAGCTTCAACTGGTTAAGTTATTTTGACAATTGCATAAAAACATAAATTTTGTGTTCCTTGTAGCAGCAAACCTGCGTACTCAGCCCTAATGTTATGGAGAATGAATAAAATCCTATAGATCACTTATTTATTCATGGATTTTTATGAAATTTGGTAAGTAGCTTATGTGGTAGTGAGAAACATATGCATTATGCATGCATTAGAAATTCGCTGAGTACGCAGATTTGCTGCGACGGGGTATTTGAATTATTCATAATCATATTATAGTAAAGTATAAAAGAAACAAAATGAGGTGTAATAAACATTTAAATGATGTATCAAATAAATATCATAAAATCATGCAGTTGTCTGTAAAGGATATCAACAATAATTTTCAAATCTTATAATACACTTTAGAGGAAGTAGCACTTTGTAGCAGTAATTCAGAAAGCTACATCATATTTTGATATTACAGTAGGGTCTTATCTGTGTATAGTATTGCTCATTAGCGTGCATTTTAATAAAAATTGCATACTAAAAGAGTAGAAATATTGTGTTATTGTTTTATATTTTAAATCAGGAGTTCTGAGTGAACAATTTTAAACTATTATATTGTGAAGTGGAAATATATCTTTATATTTAAATTAAACAAATATATTCATAATATAAATTGAAGTCTCTCTCCGCGTCTGAATGTTTATCTGTTACCTCCTCCTAAACCACTCATCCGATTTCGATAAAACATTGCATGGTCATTCAGGTTAACCCTGGGAAGCCACTAATCAAAGTCCTAGAACTATAGGGCTTTGCCCCACTGGACTTCAATGTTACCATGCTAATCATATGAAAGAAAATTTTGTTATGTTTTTTACAGGTAACTACTATAAAATGTTGTAAAAACCTGTCTATTTATTTAGGTAGCAAGCTGTAATGTAAATAGTATCAATTTTTTTAGTGTCAAAACAAATCAGGACGGAAAACATAATCTCTCTCTAAATTACTTTTGGTTTCTTTTTACTTTAAGCGCTCCTTAACCATACATCGAATTGCGGTGAAACATTGCATAGTGATCCAGGTAACCCTAGGAAGGTTTATAGCCATTTTCTTAAAACCTAGTGCTTTGCCCCACTGGACTCGCTTGGAAATCCTATGGTCATTAGGGATCCTCTTGAGCGGTAGCAATGTACCTAATATATCAGAGTCAAACATAAGTCTAATCATGTTCTGCAAATGTTTTAGGGCTCTGCCTTCTGGAAATTTAAAATACCTATTCCAACCAGCTTACTACTGCTGCTACTACTGGACTGAGGGGTAAAATTCAGTAGAAAGAAAGCTGAGAGGTTAACGTCAGACATAAACCTACTCCTCATAATATAATACTTAGCCCCACTGGAATATGATACCTGGTAAAATGATTACCCCATAAATTTAATATTTTGTTTTGTAAATTCCAATACATTGTTAAACATTGCCACGGAATAAAAAATAAATAAATAAATAAATATACTCATGTCAAACATTATACACCAATGACCCGGAGCTGAAATTTGTTAGAAAAATAGATAATACACCAGAATCAAAATACACATTCCCTAAATCCAAAGACCCTTTGGGGACTCGCCCCACTGGTACTTCACGCTATGTTTACCATCTTGCACCTACTACTGGAATGATGAAGCCGAAGGTCAGTAGGATGATGGCTAAAGCACTCAAAGCAGGATGGACAGACTTACTCCAAATGCATTTTTTGTAGGGTCCCACCCAACAGGCCTTTATTATTCCCATATTCTAATTATCGCTCACCCAACTACAGAAAAAAGAAAGCTGAAATTTGAATCAAACGTTGTCCTCCCACATATAATTTGCACCCGTGCAAAGCCAGGCTTGGTCGGGTAGTATACTATAAGGTAAAACTTTGAGTGCTTGAAAGAATTACAAAAATCACGTTTAAAAAAGAACGTGGCAAAAGAGAAATAAACTAACAATAACTGCTTTAAATATTTAATTCTCAAACAGTATTTTATTATTCCAGAACTAAGTTTTAGGGGCCGTGCATATATTATGTCACGCCTTCCTGGGGGGTGGGTGGGGGGTGCGGCACATCGTGACAGAACGTGACACGTGGGAGGGGGGGAGGTTACGGGCTGTGTGACATGTCACTGTTAAAGTATGCAAAATCGCCAGTTACAGAGACGAAATACCGCAATCCAATACTTAAAAATTAATGTGTGACGTGACATGGGGGAGGGGAGGAGTAATGAGCAGCGTGACAGAGCGTGATAAAGGGCGGGAGGGGGTCAAAAAGGGCTGAATATAGCGTGACGTAATTTATGCATGGTCCCTTATATGAACATTAAATATTGGACATAAATCATTTCAAATTGTGTTTTTTGCAGTTAAGCCATATTTCTCTTAATAAACCATCGGAACGAATAACTGAGCTATCATGGTGAAGATACTTTTACCATTAAATGTGTAAAATAAAGAATTCAAAACCACAAAAATTACAACATAAATGGGCGATTCTCACTTATTTTGAATGTACTGGTAGCACCATCTTAGAAAGACACGTTCAAATAACTTAAAACAGGTGTGTCAATGGAAGTTGTAGTACTGGACAACTAAATTGATAACAAATATATTTACAAACAAGTCTTGCCAATAGGCCTATGCAAATAAAATTAAGAAGAAAAGACAAACTTGTAACCACCCTCCTTGGGACTGAGCCCTGGGTCAGATAACTGAAAGGTTGGTTAAAACAAATAATGTTTGAATAATTTGTCATATTAAGCACTAAAATTATAAAAGTCAAACGACAGTTAAAAAAAGTGTATAAAAACATGTACCAAGATCCAACTATGGAATACTTGCTATGGAAATATATGATCGACTTGTGGTCTGATCCTTTTTTACGGTGCAGTATCAGGAATACGGCTGCGGCGGCAGATGAGAGTTAACTTATTTCCTGGAAATAAGAAGGCGGTTAATACGATGGAAGTTTAAAGTAAGGACGGTTAAAAGAGGTCTACTGTAATCAAATGAGCTCACAAAGTGAGCGAGACCTCATACCTGACTTCAATGCTTCTACAGCTAACGAAGTGATTCAAACTGGAGTGTCTTATGCACGATAACTACCGCGTCCAAATCATAAAAAGTTTTAAAAAAAGGAAAATGACCGCATATCACATCTTTTAAGCATATGGAACTTACTAAATCACTTTCGTGTAACATTTTGTCAAATTATTTTTTTACAAAGGTATCTTCAGACAAATATTAGTTGCACTCTGCTAAAAAGAATTAATGTTCGCACACACATTTAATAATAAATAATATCAAGTTCAGTAGTAATACACTTCACAATCTAGCCAAATGTATTAGGTGAGCGACTCGCATTGTAATTTGACATTGTAAATAATCAATTGGAATAACATGAGCGGAGTCGGACTAAGTTACACATCCACTGACTCGCGTTCATCTTTGCTCGCCTATACTCGGCCAAAGTGGGAAGATGGCATCCCAGGTATGGTCCCCGGGTCAAATCGGATTGTGTTTCTTTATTTTAATTATGTTTTACATTAATTGTTTAACGCTACTTTGGTTTGTATGTACACCAAACGATTTGTAATAGCCTGTGTTAATTTAGTTATTTTGGAGTTTTCAAAACAATTTACAGGCATGGTTGGTTGGTGGGAATGTGTATGAGTGCTTATACCTATGTTAAATACCTTACCGAACTCAACGTTACTTAACGTAATAAGCACACATGTCAAACCCACCAATCACACACCAGAATTTATTTCCATTTGCTTTTTACCCCTAATTAGGTTAGGTTTGAATGTGCTATCAGAACTAAATAGGCCTAAGAGTATTCCAGTCAGGCATTTTTTACTTAATTTTATAAAAAACCCAATAATTCGGTTTACGTTAATTAAGTTTGGTTACGTTTTATGTTTAGATATTGAATAGGGCCTATATACTACAAAATAAACATAGGCTACTTTAATTTTTTTGTCAGTGGTATCTAGTGCATTTAACAAAATTAACAGCCAAAAAAGCCATGGTATCAAAGGAAAAGATCCGAATATTTGCTTTCATCAGATGGTTAAGAATAAGTATAGCCTATTAACGTTTGTTAAACAGCCAAAATTACCCGTCACGAATAAACACACCAGATTGGAGAGAGGATTTTCTTGACTAATGCAGGGTGGTGTGAACTTTAAAATTCCAGGAGAACGGAAGGGTACACTTTCAAAAGCGGAACAATACTCAAAGCCGAATAAATTCATTGATATATTGATTAGATCGACTGTAAAATATTTTATCATCTGTATGTTAGTTATAACATAATATTTGTTTTTTAGATTGTTTTTAAAATAAACTTAAAATAAAAATGAAATAAACCTTACCTGAATGAACAAAATAATTGATTTACAAAGCATAAAACTAAAAAACTAAACAAATTTAAAAGGTTTCTAGGAAATAGCTTTCTGGTATACAGTAGCATGTAAAAGAATACCCCCGTTGCAGCAAACCTGCATACTCAGCGAATTTCCAATGAATATATAACATAACACATTAAAACACTTATCAGGATTCATAAGAAATATAGGTACTTTGGTATTATACGGATGCCACCCTTATACAGCGCGCTGCGGCAGTTATGTTAGGATGGGTTATCATAAAAATGATTGTAGGACTTTCCTTGTTTCGTTACGAATCGAATGATACATGATGAGTCATACTTCAGGCCGCTAAACCCCCTCCAAATAGGCCAAGGTCAGGTCGTTGACCGGAGCGCGCGCATCACCTGTCACCGCCTGTATCTGGGTCAGTGTCATGAGTGATTTATTGCCGTCACTACGTTACATTTGTTTTCATAATGAGTGACGTTCTTTTGGTGTGGGATTTACGTCGAAATGAAGAGGAAAGCGTACGTATTTTTATGATAACCCATCCTAACATAACTGCCGCAGCGCGCTGTATATTTGGCAGAGTACATATGGCGATCGGGTGTGGCTGCTAGCGGTGGCGACGCATTCAACACGATCCTAGCGGACATCGCTGTCTTTTGGGAGGCACAACACAAAGACCGCTCATCAGAATGATGTAAAGTTTGTACAGTAAGTCAATAAAAGTACGTTTTTTTGAATTATGTAGTTATCCTTTGTATCCGGTAAAAATTAACCTCCAAAAATAGTGGCATCCGTATAATACCAAAGTACTGAAATATATTCACAAACAAGCGATATTTGAAATATTAATTATTCTCCATAACAATACCATTGGGGATGAGTACACAGGTCTGCTGCAACAAGGCACACAAAATAATGGGTTTTTATGCAAATATCAATAGAACTCATCTTAGTGAAGTCACATACCAAGTTTCATCCATATACATTCATAAATAAGCGATATATAACATTTTAAGTATTTTCCATAAGAATAACATGGGGACCAAGTACCTAGGTTTACTGCTACAGGAACCATAGGCGAAAAATTGTTTTTTTGTGCAAACAACAATAAAACACAACCAGATCAAGCCATATACCAAATTTTGCCAGTTTATGTTCATAAATAAGCGAGATATAAAATTTTTCATTTTCTCCATAATAATAACATTAGACAACGTACTGTGTTTAGCACTTTCAATATCTCGGTAACCAATTGACGTAGAGCAATGATGAAAATACCAAATTGTTTGTTTTTTTAAGCTGAATTCAATGGTATAAATAAAAATTTGATTTAAATTAAAATTACATCTGAAAACCCCAAAAAACACATTTTTGGGGTACAAAACTCCCCAAAAACCCCCCTTCGGATGGTGCGATTCATCTGGTTTTCGAACTCGTTCAAATAAATGGTACTTTACACATTTGTACCAAATTTCATTAACATCGGACCTTTTTTACGAGAGTTATCGTGCTTACGGACACATATATATATATACATATATAAAAATTTGAACGAATGGTGTTTTTGGCATCTGGGGACCTCAAAATGAAAAGTTATCATGGTCTCGGGCTTAAGTCTTACCATGAGACCTACGGTAATAGCTTCTTCCCTATAGGGGAAATTCGCTAAAAATTGAACGAATGGTGTTTTTGGCATCTGGGGACCTCAAAATGGAAAGTTATCATGGTCTCGGGCTTAAGTCTTACCATGAGACCTACGGTAATAGCTTCTTCCCTGTAGGGGAGATGCGCTAAAACATACGATTTCCATAGATCCGTTAAAAGGTTGTTCCCGAGAATACATATTTAAGTATGATTGGAATCAACGTTTCTTATCCGGACAAATTTCCGACGATATCTTCCACATCTTTGAGACCGAACATAACCGAAACCATAACCGAATAACCTAAATAATAGCAATACCGTATCAGACAATTTCATTCTGTTTTAGAGAATTTCCCCCATAGGGAAGAAGCTATTACCGTAGGTCTCATGGTAAGACTTAAGCCTGAGACCATATGATAACTTTTCATTTTGAGGTCCCCAGATGCCAAAAACACCATTCGTTCAATTTTTTATATATGTATATATATATATATATGTGTGTGTGTCCGTAAGCACGATAACTCTCGTAAAAAAGGTCCGATCTTAATTAAATTTGGTAGAAATGTGTAAAGTACCATTTATTTGAACGAGTTCGAAAACCAGATGAATCGCACCATCCGAAGGGGGGTTTTTGGGGGGTTTTGTACCCCAAAAAAGTGTTTTTTGGGGTTTTCACATGTAATTTTTATTTAAATCAAATTTTAATTCATACCATTGAATTAAGCTTAAAAAAACAAACAATTTGGTATTTTGATCATTGCTCTACTTCAATCGGTTACCGAGATATTGAAAGTGCTAAACACAGTACGTTGTCTAATGTTATTCTTATGGAGAAAAAGAAAAATTGTATATCTTGCTTATTTATGAACATAAACTGGCGAAATTTGGTATATGGATTGATCTGGTTGTGATTTATTGTTGTTTGCACAAAAAAACAATTTTTCTCCTATGGTTCCTGTAGCAGCAAACCTAGGTACTTGGTCCCCATGTTATTCTTATGGAAAATATTTAAAATGTTATATATCGCTTATTTATGAATGTATATGGACGAAACTTGGTATGTGACTTCACTAAGATGAGTTCTATTGATATTTCCATAAAAACCCATTTTTTTGTGTGTCTTGTTGCAGCAAACCTGCGTACTCATCCCCAATGTTATACTTATGGAGAATAATTAATATTTTAAAAATCGCTTGTTTGTGAGTACATTTCTTATGAATCTTGTTAAGTGTTTTAATGTGTTATGTTATATATTCATTGGAAATTCGCTGAGTATGCAGGTTTGCAGCGACGGGGGTATATTTTATATTATCGCTTCATTATTTATGAAAGTGGACCCAAATGGTGTTGCCATGAAGACCGGAAGGTATTGGGTGGAACACACAAGAAAATCAACTGTAAAGTCCTCAAATAACTGTTTGATTACTCAGAGGATGTCAACTTTTTACAAAGTCCCCAAAAGTAATTTGACCAACAAATGTAAGTATAGGCCTAATTCTCTAGGTCAACCCTTAGGCCTACAGTGATGGGTTGTTTTAGGATAAAAGAAATAACTATGCTTTAATTACCTGTCTGATTTTGGGGTCTTTCAGGCCGCTTACAAGAGGAATTCCGAATTTACGATTAATCGTATGGACAAATTGCAATTACATCGTCGTCCACAACCATCCCTGATCAAATTGCATTAGCGTATCAATATTTTATAAACCTAATGCTTAGTTAATGACTTGTTTCTCTATCATACAACACGCTCCTCATGGAGTAACACTACACCAGCAACCATGCGAGTCACTAATTTATCTCAGCCTAAAAAAGGAGGAACTTGTACTTGAATTGTACTTGGCAGGATGTGAGCGTCACTTGAGTGAGTTATATATTTTATTTCTACCAAACATGCACAGTTCCATTATATCAACTGGTCTCGTTCCACTATTCGTAAGAGAGGGGTGAAAAATGCACAAACTATTTAGATGTGATATGTAGGTCGATGGCATTCGATGTAACTATTATAAATAATGTAAACAATTAGAAAAGAACAGCTGTTATAAAAAATGTAGATTCCAATAGTTGTCATTGAGCTTATTTTTCCTCTATAGAGTGCAAGATATAACAGTTTTTTGTAAAAATTATTAATAATTTGAAGTAATTTAATAGATACTGTGAACATTACAGAATCATAGAATTCCAATGGTTTTATGGGTGTAACATTGAGTTAAGGAGCAGAATGTGTCCCCATAAAACAGATTTTATAGCCTCATAGTCATGCCATGCATACCCTCATCTGGTAGTAGCAGAACAGTTCAATATAAGGTAAAGAGTTGGGGTTCAATAATGAATACTGCCTTGTTTACAACTGTAATATTTTGGTATATGACCAATAAACTGTACCTAAACAAAGTTAACTAAACCAAACAGCCAAAGTACACTGCCAGTGACTTCATGATATCGAAAAAAAATAACTAAGTAAACAGTAAGCTGGAAAAGAAAGATTAGTAGAACTGTTTGATCCTGTCGCCGCACAATAGTTGCCGAGTCATATGTGCAGCGATGGCTCTTTTCCAAAGTGTTAAAGCAGCGTGCAAGCATTTTTATTTCATGTTTGCCAGGTCACATGCCTCCAATATAAATTATGATTGAATATACCGGGATGCGAAGCAGAATACCTCCCATGATGTAGTTATAATTTTGTGTTTTATTCTTGACAGCCGCGCTATAGTACGGAACCTATTTTCTCAACTTTTGTTTATAAATTTCTTTAAAAATAGCCTTCTGCAACTGTTTTGATGTTTATTTCAACAACACACCAAGTAGGAAATACTATGTAGGCTTAAAATTTAGCTTGTAAGGCCTAAGTCTGATATTGTGTAAAATAAATCATTAATTAAACTTAATGGAGAAACAGATCTTGACTACCTAATAATTAATGCAATAGGCCGAGCAGCTTAAAACCCAGGCCTCTGGAGGGACCGTACGAAGGCAAACTCAGTAGGACCCAACAGGTCTAATGTACGTAATAAGCCTAATGCACGATGTTGTTTTAATTACGTGAAGCCTACCTCAAGTTGGGTAAGGTTTATAAGAGAATGTGGACTGGTGGATTTATTGTAGTATGTTTGGCTACTCCAAATACAGTTTCACTCGCCAAACTTAAGTTTATCCCAAAAAGCAAGTGGATATTAGTGACATGTTGTACGTTAACTCCCAAACATAAATGAAGCAAAAAGCAAGTGGAGATTAGTGACATGTTGTAACTCCCAAACATAAAAGCTAGGCCTGTTATAAAATTCCTCCCTTATACCAAGGCTGTACTTCCGCAGACTCCCGGTGTAACAACCGAATGAAAATAATAGAAATACGTTGATGTTTTGATATCCCGATATAAATATATCGGATCAAACTGATACCGCTGACTTATTGTAATCGTAATAATAAAAGGTTTTATCACATGCCCCGGTGTATTGCATTAAGTTAGACTGATATCGTGTTTTGTTTGGAAAATGGCAGATAATTCAAATGGCATAATAAAAAAACCATATTTTTCTTTGTGAAAATGTTTTAAACAACGAAGAAAATACTGTAGAGGTTTGAGAAATCGTAGTTCAATTGCAAAACCAATTAAATGCAGGGTTTGTAACGTTGATATCAGGTTGAAGGTCAAGGTAAAAAATCAAATTTGGTTACAGTATTGTGAAACGGTAAAAAAACATGACGTTTCAGTTAGTGCTTTGAAAAAAACCTTTTCTGAAGAGCAAAGTTTGGATTAGCAAACGTATTTACAATCATGTACTTCTTTAGTGTTAACGCTATTGATTATGATTTTTTACAGAGAGGAAAAAGTCATGGCGACGTAGGCATTAAAACCAGCACTGAGACATGTATGCTAACTTTACTTGTATTTATTGCAAAACGTTAATAATCAAATAAAAGTAGTTGATCATTTGTACATATATAGGTATTTTATATTGATTATTTTTATTCGATAGTTCCACCGGGGGGTCTACAGAAGAGCCTTGGTGTAACCACTACCAAGGCCTATTTCTGGATAAAATAAATTTACAACAAGGCGAAAAGTAAAATATGATGATTATTGAATTTGGGATGGTTGACTAACAACAATATCATTGGCCTAGGCCGACCTACATTATATTAAGGTAAAACGTAAAGAGTCAAAGGATAGGCCTACTGTCTTCATATTATTGCCATAAAAACGTTGTGGACAGTATTTCAAGTTTATTAGTAACATAAAAAGTTAGTATTTACTCACATCTTATCTGATAACCGTATATGATATGGATACAACTTTAGGCTAAAATACAAAACCTGTATTATTCACACAAACTACCACACAAATTATAGCTTAAGAAACTGAACCAAAACTATTTAAAAAAACGCAAATCAAAAGATGTACGGTATGGTTGTTTTATAGTTGTACTGTGTAATGTTGGCATTCTCGCCGATGACACTTTAACCGCATTAAAACCACCTTAAACCACAGTCATGTTTACATGACAGCTTTATAGAACTCGAAAGGAAACTAACTTACAGAAGGGCCATTTTGATTATTGTTACAACATTAATGTAATTATTATTATTAATGAACTCAAAGGAACGCCACGTTTCGAATTCCTAACAGAAAGGTGTAAGTAGGTGGAGCAATTAAAAAAAAATGAATAAAATGTTTGTTTGTAACGTAACCTCTAACCTAAACACAAACTGTAAACAACAGAACAAAGTGACAGGAACTAACTGAGCTGATGTATTTTGACAGTTCAAACACGGTACTACAAAGCTCAAAATACGTACTGAAATAATGTTCAATGAAAAAACTAACAATTATTAAACTGTAATAATAATTCGTCAATTATAGTTTATTTAAAGCATTAAATCGTCAAAACGTTACCATAAAAATTTCATGGCAATCCATCAAACCGTTAAAATGTAGATAGCGTCACACTACTTCGAATTCTAAACTGAGTATAAGGATTTCACTATCGTTCATCCAATGATGACACCAATATTTAGTTTAGTAACGATAACAACTTATTGATTTTATTTATAAAGTTGTTAATATCTATTACAAATAAGCAGAAATGGGGACCACGAGGCGACTAGGGGCCTGGGGCAAAAATTAAGTGTGGGCCCAGGAGACCCATATTTTGAGCATTTTTTCTTATGGTCGAAGGCCCCCTCTAGGGGTCCTGGAATTCAGGGGCCTGTGACAAAGTGCCCTGTATGCCCCCACCTATCGTGATGGCCCTGCAAATGAGGTAGGTAAAACTGATCTTATTAATTCCAATAGACATTGTTTCTGTCAATGAATCATTATTTTGTTTATTACAGTCCCATATAAATTAATTTCACACGTACATTTTAACTTATTTGTTTCAACACTGTTCTTCAGTACATTTAAACTCTTCATTTAGGAAAATAAACTGATTTTTACGCGTACGTAGGTACGTGCAACAGCAGGAAGCAATAGCCCTAGTAGCACACATCGTTGGCCAAACGATGGGGAATGGTTGGGATGGTTAGAAGTGGTTGTATAATGATCGGTTGGCAAATCCAACCATAGTAGATGTTGGGCCATCAAAAGTTATTGTTGGCAAATCATACTATATTATATTATTATTATTAATTATATATTAATATTAATCTATATATTATATTATACCGTGTCAACATCATATATTTTATTATGATAATTATATTAAATATATATTAATTTTCTCGTAGTTTAGTGCATCATATTTCAAAGCAAGAATAGGCACATAAATCAAAAGAACCCAATTACATTGTTCCAACTTTTAGTACTCTTATTACAGTGATTTGCGCAATTAGATTAAATTATAGAAGAATTAAAGGAAAGTATTGTCCTAGTCGTGTAGGTGTAGAGTATTGGTAATTTGTATATATCCTAGTCCTTCCATGCACTTTCATGAGCAGAGTGGCCGTGGGGGGCAAGATGTGTGTACAGTAAGTCAAAGGTCGTAAGTTCGAGACTCGACTTGGACACAATATTTTTGCTATTAAAATAAGTTTTGTAATTTATATTATTTGTTTACTAAGCCAATTCAATTTGAAATCGTGTTTTTTTAATACAAAATAACCATTTAAATAAAAAATTATAAACTGTTGGCATTTGGTTGGGTATTGGTTGGCATTATTGGCATTTGGTTGGCTAAAACAACGGACATTTCTTACCGTTGGCCAACGAACTGTGCCCACCATTTCCCAACGTTGGCCCAACGATTTGTGCTACTAGGGAGTGTTTACGTAAATGACGTTCTTAATTTATTTTCTATACAAAAGGTTTGAAGCACTGTACATAATATTATTGTGTTAGTAAAATAAGTGAAGCGAATTCACTCACAATAATAAAGTGAGCAAAGTCAACACTCGCCGGGGATAGACCTTCGAGCCGAATCCACGACCTACCATCTCGTCGCGGTAAACGTAGTTGAAAACGCGGGACGTATTTGTTGTCTCGCGAAACGTCGTTTTAAATTTGAAGCCTACGGTGGTGGTAATGTACCTTTTTTCGTTTTTGCTTGTGTTTTTCATGACAACGGCTTCAATATAGTGAGTGGTGCCCAATAAAACAAAAAGATATTAAATAATAAAGTGAACGGCAGTAATATGAGCTGTGTTATGGTAAAACACAAAATAGTTTTTATCAGTAATAAATTATATTTCACAATTCAAATCTAGTGTGTTGTCATTCAAATTCTACGTAATATTTACTGAGTACGCAGGTTTTCAGTTGTGCATTTTAACTTATTTTGGGGAGTTATTTGCAGTACATCACAGAATTATATTAAACAATCGATATATGTATAACATTAGTTAGCGTCAAAGGACTGTATGATTCTGCTATTTATAGTGTTGTGGTACTATGTTCATTTTATAGCTCGATCTTTCAATATCACAGTAAGCTAATCTTGTTATCAGCGATCAAAATGGGTGTGGCGTTGACTGATTACTATCTGTCGTCTGTATCGCTCACTATTCACATTAACATCATATTGCTGTTTTCTGGTCAGTATTTAATTTAAACTATACAATTATAGCTTTATATTAAATATTAATGAGACAAATACTATTTAAAAACACAATTAATAAAAAATAATTGATTGTTTATAAATGTTAGTATTACACTTACGGTAGAACCTTTTAGAACCCAGTGTGTATTGTGGAAACAGTCCTTATCAATAACTCTTAATGTCGAGGTTTGTGTTTTCAACGTTTTGTTAAGTGAGTTATTTCTCTGAAAAACGTGTTTAGCGAATAAATCGTATATCTTTGATGAATCCTTGTATTTCAATACTTTTTATAATACTTTTATTAATCTTTGAATAAGTTAAATTATATTAGACACAACAATCATCATTTATATATAATAATCATTAAATAATTTAATATATAATAATCATCAAATAATGTACTGATATAACATAACATATTCATCAAATTTATAACTATATTAAAATAATATGATACTAATATATTATTATAAAGCTGAAAGTTGGTGAGTTTGTATGTTTGTGGCTCAATCACGCTCCACCTAGGGCCTACTGATCCGATTGAGCTATATATCTGGTAATAAAATAGCTATAATATCCTTCCTTTTGGGCGTCGTCCCAGTGGCCTCCAAAATTCCCATGTTAATCTTATGGGCACTAACATTTACTGGATCAGATGATAACTGTGTTTTGCATTATTTAACATTTTCAACAAGATTGTATGTTTATTTATTTGTTTATATTTCGGGGTACACTTTTGTTGCACGTTTAACCACGAAGGTACCTGTATCAAAATAATACCGGGGAACGTAAATCAAATTTGTCTCATGGTTCGAAAAATCCGATTTAATAATACCCCCGTCACAGCAAACCTGTTTACTCAGCGAATTTCCAATGCATATATATGTGACTCACTACTACATAGAGCTATTTACCAAGTTTCACAAAAGTACACCCATAAATAAGTGATATATAGCATTTTATTTATTCTCCATGAGAATAACATTAGGGTTGAGGACGCAGGTTTGCTGTAACGAGGAAAATAAGTAATGTGTTTTTTTTACAATTATCACAACAACTGAACCAGGTGAAGCTACATACCAAGTTCTCTTAATGTAGGTTCATAATTAACGGAGATATACAACTTTAATTATTCTCCATATGAATAACATGGGGGCCGAGTATGCAGGTTTGCTGCTACGGGGACTATCAACAAAAAACTTGTTTTTTGTGCTAACATCAATATACCACAACTAGTTGAAGCCACATACCAAGTTTCATCAATATACATTCATAAATAATCGAGATATAGAATTTTATTTATTCTCCATAAGGATAACATTGGACAACGTACTGTGTTTAGCACTTTGAATATCTCTGCAACGGTTGGACATAGAACAACGATTAAAACACCAAAATGTTTGGTTTGTTGAGCTAAACACATTAATAAACAGAAATGTGAAGTTTTTAGTAAAACTATCTGAGAAAAATCTAAAAACCTTTTTCCCATAAGATTAACATGGGGCACTTTTTTTTGGATTTTCTCCGCAACCACTTAACCTAGGTTAATGATTCATAGTACTAAATTATTTGTTTTTTAAGCTCTATAAAATGGTTATAAACAAATTTGAGTGTTTTTTTTACATTTTGGGGTCAAATTGACAAAAAACCGATTTTTGGAAAATTGTAAACCCCCATGAAACCCTCTTCCCATAGTGCGATCGATCTGGTTTTCGAACTTAAAGTCATAAATGTTACTCTCCACATTTGTGGCAAATTTCATCAAAATCGGGTGTGTCTTTCAAAAATTATCGCGTTAATGGACACACACATATATATATATATATATAAATTTGAACGAATGGTGTTTTTGGCATCTGGGGACCTCAAAACGAAAAGTTATCATGGTCTCGGGCTTAATTTTACCATGCCACCTACAGTAATAGCTTCTTCCCTATAGGGGAAATTCGCTAAAAGTGGAACTTCAGCACAGATGGAAATTAGAAGGCTTCAACAAGTTCTTAGTTCTATGACAGGCAACCCACAGAGCGCCAGGAATTTCAGAAGAACAGTAGTTTCGACGTAAATAGCTTGAAGCTATGCGGCAGGCCAGTTTGAGAGCAACTGAAATTATACTTTGGCAGAGCAGTGATCTACAGAAATTGTTGAGGAAGCTGAAGCTGTAAGGGCTGCCCAGCGGAGGCAAACGTTCACCAGAAATACATGGGGCGTCATTGAAATTGTTGATTTTTGCGCCTCCCATGCCCCATACTCTAACCTTAAAACCTTATCAGTTATCACCAACATTGGTGGATTGTTGTTCATCGATCACATCTTGACGACACCCAATGCCTTCAGCTAGGCCAACTGGATGGAACGCCAAGTAACCAAGTAATTAAGTAAGAAATTGCTGCCTTGGAATACGACGTAAATTCTTGATAGGTCCGGTGATCAATATTATTACCTTTCTCGATGGTTGGGGGGTGGGGTGTTACAACATATAAATTAAAATAATTAAATACATTATTTTTGTTACCACAAATTTACTAATAGGAAATAAAATATGTTTTGAAGGTTTTGGCCATTTACATCTCATCAAATGTCCAACTTTGAAATAGACAGTATTTCAATGCAGATTTTATTTTTAGAAAATTTCAGTGTATTCCATATAGACATTTTGCTTCAGGGAAACTATGCAGCAAATGTTTTGTGACTTCAGGAGGCACATGTGAGCCTTCAGGAGAATTTTTCGATTTTTGCCTTTCCAATTTTCTTTTTGTCTTTATGGCATTTATGTTTTGAGTCCCAAAATACCGGTTCCGCCTGATAGGGCCTAAGTCTCAAGAAAACTTAACACTACTTCATTTGACAGTTCACTCATCTTGCAACAACAAAACAATTATTAAAATGATCAAACAAAATAAATCATTTAACACTCCACCTGTATACACGAGCAATCACGACAATGCGGACGGTGTATTCGTCCAAGGTTCGTAGAGCTTTCAGACCAGGTGTGCTGAGACGATATATTTAAGGTTTTTCTACTTAAACGGAAGACACCTCGTAAAAACAGCTGGAAGGTCATGTGATCACCAAGCCAAGGTGCAGTGTTGCTGGAAACACGATATTTATCGTACGAGTACCATATTTTCCTCATCAGTGTAATTAGAATTAACATTGTTTAACTGTTTACATTCTATGATAAGCTGTTATTTTATGAAACTAATATATCGTTTTGATTTATCTGTATTATTATATTAATCGATTAAGGGTTTAAATTTTCTTTCTGCATGTTCAGTGACAATTTAAAAATAGCTGTACCATTATTATACCCTTAAGGTTGGCAACACTTCATGGTATGTTGTTGATTTTTGAATCAGCTGGATGCCCTCGTAAGACATCTTTACTTTGCTGCGAACATTACTGTTAATACATGTAAATAAGCACACCTGGTCTGAAAGCTCTACGAACCTTGGTATTCGTCGGCGTTCGACTCGCCACTCGGGGCCGCTCGCTTCCTTTGTTTGATCCGTACCAAAATCTGACTAAAATCGGATCGATGGCGAGGCGAGCGCAACTGGCCCTCTTCATTCTCGCATTCGCCATCACTCGGCTAGACTCGGCGAGAGTGTAGACGTAGAGGCGGCTACGTAATCCCGAGCGGTGAGAAATTCTACAAAAAATGTAGAGCGGTGAGAAAGCAGTAAGGTAAAGAAATTCTACAGGGTGGCTTGATTGATATAGGGAAATCCGGCTACCTTTGTTTTTGGTTGGACTTACTGCTACTGCTGCAGCTGGAATCACTGGTGACTGGATGTGAAAAGTAGAAGTATTTTAAGTATAAGGCAGAGGCTACGTACACGTCCGACGTGAACCGCTACTGTTCACGACCGTTCCAAATTATGCACCAAGTATAAACAGAATCACTGTAACACTCACTACCACTACCACAACCACAACACTAACACTACATTCAGTACTTAAGTTTAGTTCTTCAGATTAACCTCTTTTACAGTGTCAGAAGAAGTAGGAATTTAAACCAATTCTGTGCTGAACCCGTGATTATTTTTGTTATCATTCGTTACAAATAAAGTGCTATATACTGTTCATTTGTTTATATCTATTTAAATTTTTAAAACATCAGGATTGATATGAACAAAAGTATGTAGGCTAGGCCATATCCAAATCGATCAAGTCTACCGACTTGGTTTTTGATCATTGTCACAACTATGGATGAAGGTGAGAGTTTCTGTCAATCGTGCTCCATTTTACTCTAAGTTATACCAAAACATTCCTTTCCGGCACCTCATGAAAATGCATTGTTAGGCTAGACCTATGTGTCGCTAGCAGGCAACATGTCAAGGGATTGTTTCATAGCTGAAATCCTAAACAATGTGATGTTTTGTGAAGTGTAGTCATAGGCTTGGGTACACTTTCATAAGTGGATCGATATAAAAAAAAGATGAAATTGTTCAATACGGTATAACGATTACCGGTATTTAGGTTATTTGGTTATGTTTGGTCTCTCAGAGGTGGAGGATATCGTCTTGAAATTGCCCAGATATTGAACGTTAATTTCACTTATACTTAAACCTAGTACCGTAAAACCGGCTAAACTAAGTTTTAGAGAATTTCACCGGATGTACTTCCGTATACGCCTGGTGGAACAATCGATTGAAAATAATCGATATAAAAATTGATAAATATCGATATGCAGTAATGTTTTGATATTTCAATATAAATATAACTTATCGGGTCAAATCGATACAGCTGACTTATTAAAATCGTAATATGTTTTTATTATTACATTTGTTTAAAATTTTACTTACTCTTTTTTTTATTTGAAAATGGTACACATAATGTAAATGAGATAAGAATTAACTATAATTTTCTTTGTAAAAATGTTTTTTAACAACGAAGAAAATACTGTCGAGTTTTTTAAAAATCGTAGTTTAATTATAAAATCAATGAATTGTATAGTTTGTAACGATGGTATGAAGATGAAAATCATCAAGGGAGAAAATCAAATGTTGTTTCGGTGCTGTAAAACTAAATAAACATGACGTTTCAGTTAGTGCTTTGAAAAACCTTTTTCGAAGGATCAAGGTTTGGATTAAGAATCATTTTAACAATCATGTAGGCTACTTCTTTAGTGTAAACGTTTATTAATCACGACTCTTTATTGATAGAAACAAGTCACAGAGTCATAAAACCAGCAGTGAGACAATTTGTGATTGGCTTTCATACTGCAGGGAAGTTTGTTTTTGTTGGGTGGATAGGGTTTTTGAGGAACAGGAATTGTTAGGTGGTGTTGGAGTGGTTGTACAAATTGACGAGTGTAAGATTGGCAAAAGAAAATATAATAGGGTTAGGTTGGTAGAAGGTGTGTGGGTTTTGGGAATGATTGAGAGCAATGTAAATATAGATACAAATAAGAGAGAAAGACGTGGTGGACGATATAGATTGGAAATTTGCCTTAACATTAAAAGAGATGCACAAACACTCATACCATTAATCATCAAACATGGAAAAACCCGGTACAACAATTGTCACTGACGTTTGGAAGTCATATTTTAACATCACATCTAAAGGATACAACCGTTTCACAGTAAATCATAGCCAAAATGTTATCGATCCCATAACATCCGCAAACACCCAAACCATTGAATCATCTTGAAGGACTATGAAAAATCACTAAAAACTGGTTTAAAATTTTCCAACATAGCTGATCATCTAGCAGAATACCTCTATAAAAGGAAAGTTAAAATGTCAGGAGAAGACCCTTTTTTACATTTTTTAGAAGCAACCAAAATGGTAAATCTTATATCAGGGAAATTAAAACAGTAGCCTACCTAAATGTTTCATGTTAATTTTGGTTTAGTTTAGTTGAAATTTTGTTCAGTTTCAATTATAATAAATGTATGATTACTTGTCTTGTATTCATTATGAACCGTTAATAATCTAATGAAAATCATTTATTGTTAATATCGATATGTATCGTATCGATATTTTATATAGATTATTTTCATTCGATTGTTCCACCGGGGATATACAGAAATGCAGCCAATTTCCCCTATAGGGAAGAAGCTATTACCGTAATCGGCATGGTAAGACCTAGGCCCGGGACCATGATAACTTTTCGTTTTGAGGTCCCTAGATGCCAAAAACACCATCCGTTCAAATCTGTATACATATATATATATATATATATATATATATATACACAGCATTTACAGCATTTACATATGGTAATTATATCGACTTCCGGACGCCATTGGAAAAAATCCCCATTTTTATGGAAGTTTAACGCTGATTCTGAAAATGATATTTTTTTCGGAAAAGCTCCGTTTTCTTGGGAAAACGGAAAACCCGAAAAAAGTTTTCGTGCACAACATACCTTGCGGGTACTCATATTACGCGTAATTTCACGCTGAACACGATGGTATGGTTATTTTTGCTCTCCGATGATTATTAAAGTCGCTAAGGCCAATTAAGTAATTACGCGGAAAACGAAACTTTTTTTCTGGAAACCCATGTTCCGGGTACTCAAATTACGCGTAATTCCATGCTGAACACAATTGTGTAATTATTTTTAGGTTAGGTTAGGATAATGTACCACAGATAGTAAATATAGGTTAATTGATTTAACAGTGTAATTTTATTTCAGATTCGTCCTCTGGATGGAGGCATGGAAAAGGTGGAAGGAGAGGGAAGAAGAACCCCTTTGGCAGGTACCATGGAGGGGGTCGGGGCGGGCGAGGACAAGGGTATATGCAGGGGTTGATGGAGACCAGGGCGAAGATTGAGAACATGGAGTACATGGATGAAGGCGCGGCAGGACATGGCGGCTTTGGGAGGAGAGGCAGAGGAAGAGGGTCAGGAACTGACGACAGCAGAGGGGAGAGGCCCCCTCCAGGCTTGAGGGGGAGGGAGATAGGTGAGCATTAAGTTACATTTAAGTTACAAGTGAATATTTATAATCAAATGTATTCAAACTGTTATTTGGCAAACTACGTCACTATTCGGTAAGTAACCTCCATTTGATTACTGCACGGGTTGTAGTGGTAGCAGTCATAATTCTTGAGCAGAAATGGACATCGGTCAGCCTGTATCCCGTGATAGATGTGTGATCGCGTGATAACTAGGTCTTCTGTTGTAGCTCGTAAAGTGTAAGTCATGTTGCGATAAAAATTCTGACAAGTGAACAGACAGAACGCAAAACTTTGTGCTGATTATGGGCCAGAAGTTTGAAGTTCAGTAATTGTTTGAAAGAAGGGCTAAGAAGGTCTTAAGGTAGAGGCTATTTGTTGTTTTGTGATTGTCGGAAATAATTTTTGAGACCCAGCGAACAAAGAACTTTTATGTCAGCACCTCATTCATAAAAGTCATAGAATTTGTGGGCAGTTATTGAAAAGCTTTTGAGAGAGTAAAGCATCGATTGAAAACATTTCCCTGGCTTTTTTCACTGTAAAATCAAGTTGTTTTAAATAAATGCTGTTATTAGTTGTCAGCTTTAGTAGGTAAGGGGGGAGTTCAATCAAATAAAAACGTTTTATAGTGTAGTTTATGTGAAGTTTTACTGGTGACAAATAAATATAGCGTACAATTGTATATGTGAATACAAGTAATAACCAAAATCAACAATCGTTTATTTGTATTTCAGGTTTGTGGTACAGAGATAGAGCAAAGAAAAATGGAAAGAAGAAAGAAGATAAAGATGAAAAAGAGGTAAAAACAAACTCTCAATTTATGCAAATAATTTGTATTGTTCACAAAATGTTTACGAGGCCAACAAATATTAAAAACATATTTTAAAACATTTTATTGGCATAAAACAATTCCAAACTACTTTAAATTTGTAGTAACCATAAAATTTAAAATGAATTGGTCTTTTATTACTTTTATTTCACAATTCAAAATTAAATTTAGTTTCAACTTAGCTACATTATAAAGTATTAAATTGATGGTTTAGGTTTTTAAAACATTAACAAAATCCTGATTGTAATGATTTTGACTAACTGTCAGAAGAAATACAATGCATGATTCAGGCCCATGTACTAAATTTATCTGCCAAAATGTCCTAATACTTGGAATGCAGATTTTGCTAAAGAATCTGATTGAATTTTCAGTCGATACATGTATCAAACTGTTCTCCTAAATGAAAGTTTTGATTCCACAGCCGTGCATACAGCTGTCGCTGGACAAAGATAGAGAGATGGCCATTAGACGGATAGTCGACTCGATCGAAACCCCTCTGTTGAAGCCCCTCCAGACACTGATACCTGAGCGGATAGTTAAAAAACGATCACGGTCTAGATCAAATTCTCCGGAGTTGAAATCTCCGGAAAGACCAAGGTATGACCAATTTCCATTACAGTAGAAATCCAATTATCCGAACCCCAATTATCCAAATCGATTTTGAGTGAAATAATAGAAATATAAAACTCAAGGAAATAACAGCGGAGCGGGTGTAGCGATAATGCGCCGTGAGCGCTAAAATAAAAGCCTGCGCTGTTACCTTCCGGACGATATTTTCGCAGGGAACAATGAGTCATACCCCCTTCCCGCCCTGCTCATCATCAGTCGCTACTGTTCTTTCACCGAGATTATCGTTCGAAATGAGTACAAAACGTAAACGTGTTGTCCTTTCGCTAAGTGATAAACTCACTTTGCTCGAGATGTTCAAGTGAAATAACCAACATTGAACAGTGAAATACGTACAGTATGTAGGCCTATTGAAAAGAGCAACTGTATATACTGTATTCAATTTAACTCCTGTAATTTAATTTTTATGACGTATATTCTTGATACAGTTCGCTCACTTTCTGTTCACTACATTTATAATAACTTTGTCGATAAAATTCTGATTTTTTATGTATGGTGATGGTTTTTGCTTAATTCCCGAGGTATACCTGATTATCCGAATTTCTGCATATCCGAATTGGCCCGATCCCCAATTATTTCGGATAGTTGGAGTTCTACTGTACTTATTTAGTGTTAACCTTCGTGCATTGCAGTTTGTGTAAAGTTATTTTCTGGCAGAGAGAAATGTACCCATACATTAATAGAAATACTTTTCAATCATAAATTTATTTGTTCAAATCATTAGTTTGTAGGTAGGCTAATGGATATTTACGCACCTAGGTTAGAAAAAGCGTCATTACAGCGTGAGGGTGATGCTTGAAAGCATGAATGCGTTATACGCCTGAAGGCACTATGGCTCTTACTACTCGAGTCACAAACACCATTTTATCGCCCACCCACCCCGCAATATAGGCAACGTAAATACAATACAAACGTAAACAATAGTACTTCAGAAACTGACACTGCGTATATATAGGTTGTGTCAGCATCAAAATAAACAATAATTGAATGTTGTGAAAACTTGATTGTCGTAAACGCAACAGATGATTGAGCTCTGCCGGGAGTGTAATCGTAACGCTATTACCTCCATAGTCTGTAATAAATCTCATTACTTACCTCTCGAGATAGGGAAATTCAACATGTGGTGGGCGAATTAAATTATTTACTCCAATCAAGGCTCATCTCCTGCCACTGTCATTGTATTATAAGTTGAAGTAAACTAATTTAAAATGAAAAACATTTACCAATATTTTAAAATTTTAATATTTTGTTAATTTGAATAAGTTGACGTGTTCCGTAGGTCTGTGAGGATGGAAGAGGTGGATGATATGAGCGCCCAGACAATCACCAACAAATATAAACACATGGAGGAGAGCACATTCAAGAAGCTCTTCTTGCGAAGTATCACAGGGAAAATGATGGACAATGTCGACAGTGCTCTTCAGATGGAATCTGTAAGTTCTGATACGTTTTGGTTTTATCACTACGTCACAGCATCAAAAGCTATTGAAGAGATGAAAGCATTGACTATATATACTGAAGTATTTATAGTCAATGATGAAAGTGAGTGATCACTGCAGTTAGTGGGACGACACTCCCCACGATTCCCACTAGCAATTCAGTGTTGCCTGCAGCAAGTGAATTCACTGTCTTCCCATAAACTACAGCGAACACACATCCCTTTCTTCTTTCATCACGTGATCGAGAAATAGTGTCAAAATATTAAAACTTGTCCTGTGTTTTGTGTTTTGTGACTTGTGTGCACAGAAAGTTCTCTGCTTCATGGTAAGCTAACTCTCCCTATCATTTATAACTCCTCAGAATAGTTAGCCTTGTGCCTAAGTGCCTGCCACACTCTTAATTCAAGCTCAACTTTATTTGATCTATTGCAAAATGCTCACAACTGTTTTCCTTTTATCATCCAGTGCTAGTTCTGGTTGTTGATTGCGTTCTGATCTGAGTGTTATGTTGGGCATTACGTGGGGACAGTACACATTGAGTTTGGATTTGTCTGTAGTTTAAATACAGCAAAGGGTTAGTCCAAAAATATTTTCTCAGAATATTGTTTCTTTTTGTTATCAGATAAAAAATATAATGCTTTATAAAGAAGTACACTTTTTAGCTGTCTTCCATATGGGCAGCTTCCATTCTTTAAAAAAATTAAATACTATTGTACAGTTGCAGTGTAGACTTTCTGGAAAGTCAGGGAATTTGAAAAGGTCAGGGAGAGTCAGGGGAAAAGTTAAAAAATTCAGTCAGGAAAAGATTTTTGATTTAATTGTAAACCCAAGATCATACTGTGTGAAAATAAAATCGTATTAGAATTGATTAAAATAGTTTTTTGTGGTGCAACAAAGAGGAAGTGAACCGTAACTGGTAAGGCAATAACTGTATTGGACAACAAAAAATTGTATGCATTAAAATTAAACTAATCATATGTTTGTATCTTTAATCCCAGCTGTTCTGCTTCTTTTGTTTTGATTCGCTGTCCAATGTTATTTAAATGGGCCAAAACCGTACTTTGAGGACTTCCCAAGGGTTTCTGGTTCCACGCACTGACTTGAGACCCCCAAAAGGCACATATAAGGGCTTTCAAACGACACGTAAATCATCAAAATCGACCCAGTAGTTTGGCCATAATCTTCTACACAAAAATCTCCTTATTCTTTTAATATAATGATGAATAAGAGAATAATGGAGGGCTATTGGGAAGGTGGAGGCCCTAACAAAAATGTAATATTACCTATTGTAAATAAAGTGTGCATTCTTAGCTGAGAGTCAGGGAAAATTAACTTTTTTGGTTAGGGAAGTCAGGGAAAATTAACTTTCTTGCTTAGGGAAAGTCAGGGAAATCATTAACTAAATGAAAGTGTGAACCATGAGAACCTACTTGAAGAACCTGTGAAAAATGTGGAATGTTGTTTGACGCACGATGATGCATGCAACGCCAGATGCCCCATAAGTAGTTGCACGGGTAGCCGCAATTAGCCGCATGTGCTCCCCGAGACCGACGGGGAGCGTCTTGCAACACTCGCGCCTCACTGGTAGTTGACAACGGATCTCTGTTACATAGATATATCTTTATAAGTAATTCTGATATTAAAATTTGTAAGTCAAAATTGTGGTAGAATTTAGGATGATGGGAGACAGCTCAAAAGGTCTTGGTCCCAAGGATTCAGGGAAAAAGCAGTATTTCTAAAAAGTTACCATCAAACGAGAACAAACGTAAAACTTCCCCCATAAAAAAAGCATGGGAATTTAAAAACGTGTGCTTTGTATTATATCAAGTATAATATTGTTTTACTTTCCTCAACATGTAAAAAGTAAAAAAATAGGTGGGACAGATTACTGAAAGCAGGGTTATGGCCAACGTCCCTTCAAGCCACTAGTTTTCTATTAAACACAGAGGCAAAGCTCTTAGGGCAATATGCCGCAAGACACGCTACAAGAGGCAAGAGGCATGCACAGTTGCATGCAATATTGTATAGAATCAGAGGCATAGTGGAAATGAACCTTAAAGATTATACGACAGTCTATATCGCTACCTAGCAAGTTGCTATCTGATCTGACCCGTGCTCGACTGCAGAAGCTGTGCCGGATCCCGCAGCTGGACCAGGAGCTACTGGACGACCTGGCCCAGAAGCGGCAGAGCCCCAAGTACCAGGAGATGCAGGAGTTCCGGCGCAAGCTGCCCTCCTGGAGCCGGCGGCACGAGCTGCTGAGCATGATAGAGACCAACCAGATCATCGTCATCAGCGGCGAAACCGGTCAGTGCCTTACATGATATCAGCACGCCATTAAAACACATCAGGGTTACAACAATCAACCAATCAATCAATCAAATCTTTATTCATTAAAAGTACAGTGTATAATTGAACGGCGTCAGAATACATTGATTTAACATTAGTAGCCTATAGTTTAACTAAAACTATAGTAGCTCATAAAAAGTTAAATTAAAATCATATCCACATATTTTCTTTTGCATTTGCACAGCAAATAACAAAACCTAATCTTATAACTTTTTTGGTTGAATCGACTTTATAAATTTCTTGAAAAGTGGTCAGTTTACCAGGTACTCTTTTAGTTTGGTTTTAAAAACATTTATATTGTTTTCCTTTTTAATGGTATTAGGGAGGTGACTAAGAAATATTATTGCCGCATATGTTGGCTTTCTTATAAATAGTTCTAACCTATGACAGGGAAAAGCTGGCTCATTATGGCTTCTGGTGTTATACTGATGAGTTGAATCAAGAGTAGATAGATGTTTGAAAACCTTTTTTGTATGAAGTACTGTTTCATAAATATACTGACCAAAAGCAGTTAAAATCTCGAATTCCTTAAAATAATCTTTTGCTGACTTAACCTATTTAGTTTTTGTATAATTCTTATTGCTTCTTTTTGCAAAACAAGAATGTCATTAATATTTTTGAGTGTTGTTTCCCTGTAGGGAATGATCCCTAATGCTATTTGGGAAGATATTAAGAAGAAATAATTCATCCCTTATGTTTGTAAGCACATATCTTTTACGGTTTTCTCAGTGAATAAAGCCCAGGAATTATTTTTAAACGTGACTCTGTACCTCAGGGTGCGGCAAGACGACGCAGGTGGCTCAGTTCATCCTGGACAGCCAGATAGAGAAGGGCCAAGGGTCGACGTGCCACGTGGTCTGTACTCAGCCGCGGAGGATATCAGCCATCAGCGTGGCGGAGAGAGTGGCGGCCGAGCGCAACGAGACAGTCGGCGACGGCAACGGTGGCGTAGGGTACACGATACGCCTGGAGTCGTGAGTACCACAACACTGAGCTCTCCTGGCAGCCTCAGGGGGCCTATTGTTAAAACGAGTGAGTGAATGAGGTCACTTCAACCACTGTTTCTTATTTTCAGATCAATCGATAAAAGTACAAATATGATTTAAGTAATCATTCAGTTTAATTACATCCACCTGTACAAAATTTATATTAGTATTTTCAATGTATATTAATATTTAACATTGGTAGATTTACTGTAGATAGATACTTTTACTGAAACACTCACCCATATCTACTCACCAGGCAAAACAATGACTGAAAATTGGTTGACCAGAAATAAAGTTCTTATTCTTCAGGTTCATTGAAAATACTAATAAATTTGTGTGGTTGGATGTAATTAACTGAACTGTTACCTAAATAATACCTGTACTTTTATATGTTGACCTGAAAATAAAAAATAGTGGTTTGAGTGACTTCACTCACCCGGTTTAAAAAAGGCCCCCTGAAAGGACCTAAACATGCGGAAAAGAGGCAACTGAGCAAAGCAAATCTGCTCATCACTAAGGGGCGTGGTGAAAAATTACTCCATTCCAGCTATACAAAATTACTGACAAATTTGGTGGGATTTTCTATTGCCATCGCCATTTTGAATCGCTGTAGAAATAGTCTTATAAATGTTATTTTATGTCTGTGTGACCGCACAGCAAAGAGACTCGGCTCATACTTTGGTGGGGAGGTGAGTGAACTGCCACATGCACAATTGTGGTGATGGGGGAGCTGTGCTAGGTGCAATTAGCAAAAAGTTCTTTAATTCTGGATGACCCTCGTATCTTTTAAAAAATACAAAAACCCGTATTTGACTGCGCAGGCACCCGCCGAGAGACCGCGGCTCCATCCTGTACTGCACGACGGGTATCCTGCTGCGGATGCTAGAGGACGACCCGGCGCTCACGCGGGTGTCACACCTCATACTGGACGAGATCCACGAGCGCGACACCATCAGCGACTTCGCCATCACCATCCTCAAAGACATCATCCACAAGGTCGGTCACCCACATATTGTGCCCAGGCTTTCCGACTTTCTTGGTCATCTCTTCTTCATCGTTGCTATAAATTACTTTGTTTCTTTTCCTTTTTAAATTCTTTGGGGAGGAAGGGCTTCTGCTGGCTTCTTTTTTGTCACTGTATCCCAGGTGGACATATTGTACACCATTCGATAAGAAATGTTACAAGAAGCCACTCCCATAAAAAAATACAATTTGATTTAGAGTCTTTCATATGCTGTACTGGTTTAAAGAATGACATTGGCCCGTTACTCAAAGTCTGTGTGTTCTTCTCTTTTCTTTAATTTAATTTAAATTATATTGGTTAAAAAATAAGAATATTTAAAAAATATGATCATGATCATGTCATCCCTCCCCAACCCTCATTTCAGATGACACAATTTATAGACGACCTCTGAAATATTTGTTAGTTCATTGTTCACACTTTCTGGAAAATTGAAGTTTGTGTCAAATTACAGCTAAATGAATTCATAACTGACAATAATATTATTTGTAACAGCCAGTTTGGATTTAGGAGTGGCCGTTCAACAACTTCAGCAGTAGAGATGGTAGTGTCTGATATTCTTGACAGTTTTGAGTGTAATGAGTACCTGAGCGTGGCCCTTGTGGACCTCAGCAAGGCTTTTGATTCTGTTTGTCACAATGTTCTGCTGAACAAATTGGAATTTTATGGTATTAAAGATAAAGAATTAGAGTTTTTTAGATCCTACCTTTGTGGAAGGAGGCAGATGGTTCTTTTAGATTCCGAAGCTTCTTCATTCAGAGAAGTCCTTGCTGGGGTGCCGCAGGGGTCCGTTCTTGGACCATTGTTATTTATAATTTTTATTAATGACCTTCCTAACTCTATGCCTTGTAAAACATTGTTATACGCTGACGACACCTCTTTTCTGTACTCGGGTAAGGATATTAAGGAGACTGAAAAAGTTATAACTGATATGATTGATTTTGGTAAAACCTGGTTTAGTAGTAATTTTTTATCTATTAATGATGAGAAAACAGAAAGAATTTGTTTCTCATTGAGGCAATTAGGCTGTGCTAATAATAAGATTTATGACCACGTTAAACTGCTAGGAGTCACACTTGATGTCAAGCTTACTTGGGAGTCTCATACATACAATGTTATTTCTAAATTGGCCAGAGTTTGTTTTTTACTGAGACGGCTCAAAAAATGTATTTCCATTCATATGCTGCTTATTACTTACCATAGTTTTTTTCACACCCATCTCTTATACGCAAACCTTTTGTGGGGTAATAGTAGTGGAGCTAGACATGTTTTTATCTGGCAAAAGAAGGCTTTAAGAATCTTGTTTGATATTCCTGTTAGAACTAGTAGTAAACCTTTTTTTATTAGTTATGAAATTATGACTCTGCCTTCCATATTCATTTTTCAAAATTTAATTTTTGTCAAGGAAAATATTAACAACTTTGTTACTCGTGATTCAGTTCATAGTTACGATACTAGAGGATCTTGTGATTTAAATGCTCCAGCTGCTAGATTAAGTAAATTCATTAACAGCCACAAGTATTTACAGATTAAGTTTTTTAATAAAATTCCAGTAGATTACCGTAGCTTAGATTCCATTTTATTTAAAAAACGTTTATCAAGGTGGCTATTGAGCAAGGCGTTTTACTCAATTGACGAGTTTTTAAACTGTGATGATTTTGCTTGTTTTTAACTTATTATTATCACTTGGAATGTAATGTCTCTGTTAGAATTTTTTATTTTTACGTTGTTTGTTATTTTTATATATGTTAAATGCTTTCCCATACTGTGTCTATTTATTGATATTGTTTATAAGCTTGTCGAAAATCTACCTTATACTTGCAACTTGCCTGTCATATTGAAGTGAATAAATTGCTTGATTTGCATTGTGGGCCATTCCATGCCAAATCATCCAGGGGCTGACACCCATGGTGTCAGATTTTAATAAAAATTTGTATATATTAAGTGTGTACAAAAATAAGAAAAAATGCAAAGTTTCACCAAATTCCATTTAGTAGTTTCAGAATTATAGTCGTTTAAAGTTTTAGAAAAATGTAATTTCCAATGGCAGTATGAGCGGGAAATCAGCTTGTATGTTTCCACGTTTTTCTAAATAAAATTTATATTTATGTAGCTAGAGGCTTCAAACTTTATGAATTTGTCATAAATTTAATGGAGAATCAGATTATACTATAAGTGTTGGCATTATAACTTTTCATCATTGTTTAAAAAATCTTCTAACACAAAAATTATAGTTTTTTTCAAATTGTGACGTTTATGTAAAAAACAATCTTTGGCTAAAATCTCTCTCCAGATACCCTAATACAACCATATATCACTGAAAAGAGCATAACATTTCCTTTTAAATGGTGAAATAATATTTGTGGGTTTACGTGTTCTAAAAGTTTTATTACAATGTAAAGTTAATAAATAAATTTTTGAATAGCGGAAAAGGTATTTTCATTGACAAAGACAGAGTTTGTGGTAAGGATGTTAGAAAGTCAATAATATCTTATAAAATATAGGACTATGGAGCTAAAATCATATGTAATACAATTTGCATGGCATATTTTGTAATAACATAAGGCTTACTGTTGGATATAACACATTTACAACAAATAATTTTGTACAGTATGATGTAATTTTGAATTTAAATGTATACCCTTGTTAGCCTACGTATTACTGGAGAGCTGCATGTCAGTCTCAAAAGGTGAAATAATATTTGCAAGTTGTAGCATTACAAGAGTTTTAATACAATATAAAAATATGAAATGATTTGATGAAGTTTTGGTCTTAATGGATTTCGCTGAGAATTATAATTTTGTTCTTCAAAATTAAGTACAGTCATACCACTGGAGCCATTTAAGTTGTTCAGTTCAGTAATATATTCTAAAAATGGAGATGGTACCTTAAAACATCATTGTGGTACTAGAAACATCATAGTGTTTCATTTCTGATGACCTAAGACACGATGTACCATTTGTCTTCTCTGTCCAAGAAAAAACGATTGATTTAATTAAGCTGACATTTCCATCAGTTGGCAGAGTGGAATACATTACTGATGGGTGCAGTGCACAGTATAAAAATTTTAAAACCATGATGAATTTGTCATGAAAAAATGTTCAACTTAAAGGAAGTCATGGAAAATTTTCATGGAAGTTATGGAAGGTCTTTTCATGCAACAAGTCATGGAAAAACTGTATGTGACGGAATCGGGGGCAAGACAAAAGAACTAATACAGAGAAACCTCCAAAGTTCAAAAGCAAGTGAACGGATTGTAAATGCTTGGCAAATGTTCACACTTTGTCATAATCTGTTTTCAAAAATAAAATTTTTCTTTTTGAGTGAAGAAGATATTGAAAATATCAGAATAACCCAAAGTAGTCGTTTTGAATCTGGGCAAAGCATAACTGGAACAAGAAGTTTTAATTTTTTTCCAGCCTGCATCGTCAGAAGAAATCATAGCAAAAAGAGTGAGCTCAGGCTCTGTTATCTGTTTAACACTTTCGCTGCTGCAAACATGTTTAAACATGAAATTTGCATAAGTTTCTATGTTAAGAAAAAAAACCGATCGGGGCCCACAGCAGCCAACGTGTTAAGAAAAAACATGTTTAACCCATCAGGACCAATGATTGAACCTAACCTCCGTTCCTTTGTTGCCTGGGTTTATGAAAGCAACTGGTGGATTGGAATGGTTCAGCAAATTAATGAGGAAGAAGGGGATTATAATATCCTCTTTATGCAATCCTCATGGTACAGCTGAAAACTTTTATTGGCCTCAAAAAGAAGAAAACTGTCCCGTACCACCACCTCATCTCCTTTGTAAAGTAAAACCTCCAGTGGTAACGTCACAATGGGATTGAACTTGTAAGATTGATTCTGACTCTCAAAAATAAATTAACACAGCCTGGGACAACTTTAAAATATCACTATAGACGGTCATCAGTTTTAAGTTTCAGTGATTGTGTTTACTTACATTTCAAGTTACTTTCGAACCAAGCCAAGACCTTTAAAAACTATTTAACAATTTTTAACTTTTAACACAATTTGAAGATATACTATCATTTTGTACAACAGAAGAATTTTCCCACGAAAATCTGGATAAGAAGTAAGTAAACCAGTGCGGTAACTAAATGAAATGTAAATATTGTATATTTTGTGTAGGTATCATAAATTCACGAGGTTGTTTAATGTAAGCTAAATCAGTACACCCTCAGTATTGAGGTAAAAAAGGAGCACTTAAGCCATGTCATTTCATATTTTTATATTGTATTAAAACTCTTGTAATGCTACAACTTGCAAATATTATTTCACCTTTTGAGACTGACATGCAGCTCTCCAGTAATACGTAGGCTAACAAGGGTATACATTTAAATTCAAAATTACATCATACTGTACAAAATTATTTGTTGTAAATGTGTTATATCCAACAGTAAGCCTTATGTTATTACAAAATATGCCATGCAAATTGTATTACATATGATTTTAGCTCCATAGTCCTATATTTTATAAGATATTATTGACTTTCTAACATCCTTACCACAAACTCTGTCTTTGTCAATGAAAATACCTTTTCCGCTATTCAAAAATTTATTTATTAACTTTACATTGTAATAAAACTTTTAGAACACGTAAACCCACAAATATTATTTCACCATTTAAAAGGAAATGTTATGCTCTTTTCAGTGATATATGGTTGTATTAGGGTATCTGGAGAGAGATTTTAGCCAAAGATTGTTTTTTACATAAACGTCACAATTTGAAAAAAACTATAATTTTTGTGTTAGAAGATTTTTTAAACAATGATGAAAAGTTATAATGCCAACACTTATAGTATAATCTGATTCTCCATTAAATTTATGACAAATTCATAAAGTTTGAAGCCTCTAGCTACATAAATATAAATTTTATTTAGAAAAACGTGGAAACATACAAGCTGATTTCCCGCTCATACTGCCATTGGAAATTACATTTTTCTAAAACTTTAAACGACTATAATTCTGAAACTACTTAATGGAATTTGGTGAAACTTTGCATTTTTTCTTATTTTTGTACACACTTAATGTATACAAAATTTCATAAAAATCTGAGAACTTGGGTGTCAAATTGTAATTTGGCTGGATGATTTGACATGGAATGGCCCTTATGCGTTAATTTGGAATATGGATATAGCATGAATAAATTTGGCTTGATCACAATTATAGATTTGCATAGTTAGTATGGCATGCTATATTTAGCTTGAATTCTGATATTGTAATATTGTATTTTGCATGTGATATTGTATGTTATTGAAGAATGGTATGTGCATGTCTCTTGTATTTCTTGTGACGTTGTCTATTTCAATTGATTAATGACAATAAAGCATTATTATTATTATTATTATTATTAAAATCAGGAAAATTCAGGGAATTTGATAAGAGGTTAGAGAAAAAGTTGGAAAAATGCCGAAAGTCAGGGACAAATTTTTATTTAATCGTAAACGTAAAGCACTACTGTGCAAAAATCAAAACTTATTAGATTGTTGGTGGGTAAAACAGTTTTAATGGTGAAAAAAGAGGATGTGAACTGTAACTGGTAAGACAATAAATGTATTGTATAACAACAAACTGTAAACATATAAATAACAAAAAATAAACAGGAGAGCGTGGGCGGATATGGGGAAGTTGGAGGCGGATAAAAATAATATCTATTGTAAAAAAGTGTGCATTCCGAGTCCCGAGTCAGGGAAAATTAACTTTTTAGGCCAGGGAAAGTCAGGAAAATCCTTAACCATATTTTAGTGTGAACCATTTAGTTCTTTATTTTAAGTGTTCCATTCCAATATTTAACCCAGTCGTCATCACCAGCGGCCGGACCTTCACTTGATCCTGATGAGTGCCACTCTCAACGCGGACCACTTCTCCAAGTACTACAACAACTGCGCCATGATCAACATTCCCGGGTTCACCTTCCCCGTCAAGGAGTTCTACTTGGAAGACATCCTCCAGATGACCAGGTGAGACAGTCAATGCCCAACCTTCAACTGTTTCAATAGGTAGCAATTTTGTTTTGACTAATTTTTACATATTATAGTTTTCGACTAAAAGTTACTAATTTCTTCTCGCTGAGATCCACGATATTTGAATTTTAGCTTTTACTTAACAGACTGTAATAAAATTGTCCAACTAATATTACAAATGTGAAAGTTTGTATGTTTGTTTAGATATGTGTCTAACCACTGGACTGACTGAGCTGAAATTTGGCAGAGAGGTACTTGATAGTCCTGAGTAACATATAAGCATAATACAATTTTGAAAATTCTATAGGGCGTTGTGCCCCATGGGGGTTTAAAGTTCCGATGTATTCCTTACGGACATTAATTTTGTTTGAGCTGATGAAAATGCTACAAACAGCTGATCTTGATTTGTAGTAGTTCCACGAGCTAACCACAGAATGCAGCACACACAACTGTCATAGTTTTTATAAATCATTTGCGGGGCGAAGCCTGCAGGTAACAGCTAGTATTACAATATAAATGCAATTCAACCGTAACTTCACTTCTTGAAAAGGCACTAATTATTTTTGTTAATTGCTTTTCTGTATCAAAAGCATAGTAAAAACACTTAACAAATCACCATTGCCATGATCTAGTATTAAAAAGTGTTATTATAATAACCTTAAATCGGCATGGTTTTTACTTAAAATAGCATTTTTACTAGCATGTATTATCTCTTAATCACTGTGTGTGTTATCACTTAATCACTGTGTGTGTTATCACTTAATCACTGTGTGTGTTATCACTTAATCACTGTGTGTGTTATCACTTAATCATTGTGTGTGTTATCACTTAATCAATGTGTGTGTTATCACTTCCACTGTGTGTGTTATCACTTAATCACTGTGTGTGTTATCACTTAATCACTGTGTGTGTTATCACTTAATCACTGTGTGTGTTATCACTTAATCCCTGCGTGTGTTATCACTTAATCACTGTTTGTGTATCACTTAATCACTGTGTTGTCACCTAATCCCTGTGTGTGTTATCACTTAACCCTGTGTGTGTTATCACTTAGACGCCGACGCAACTAGAGGGTATTTTAAGGCAAATATGAATGAATGGTGAGTTTAGAATGGGTGAGATGCCTTGTGAATAAGACTGACTGATTCTTTTAGCCTGGATCATTAATTAATAGTCCAATGGCCAGTTTCGAACCATCACAAAATTTTCTCAGGATCGATCTGGCCAACTTCAGATTCTGAAGCAAGCACGCTATCTAATGTACTACCCAGCCAATGTTAATGAAATAGATGCAAGATATTCTAATTCTGTGTGAAATTCATAATTATAACACAAGGAATAAGTTTGACAAAGTTCACATGAACATAATTTAAAAAAATATACTGAACAAATTCAGATGGCAGAGTTTCATTTTTTTAACAATTCTAAAAAAAAATACAAAATAAGTAGCAAATTGGTGACCGTTTTGATAATTAGCCTATTTAAATAATTCTTATTTGAAAAACCATTCTATTCATTAGAAGAGTTTGGTGGATTTTAATGTTTTAGAATAAGAATCATTGTATTGACACTATTTATTGTACTGTTGTGTATATCAGACAAATAAAAATATGTTGATAAAAATACTTTTTGTTCTAGATATATTCCAAGTCCGCAAAGTTCAAGATTCAAAAAATTTCCAAGAGGCGGGAGGAAAGGTTTAAAGGATAAAGATCAAGAAGAGATGATACAGTTTAAGGGGATGGTCCATCCTTACCTGAGGTGATTTTGAACACACTGTATGACTTTTATTTACTACTTATCCATTGTTGGTGATGGTGAGTTTATATTACTTAAACAATTATTGCAAATATTTTCCATCACTGATTAGTAAAACAAAGTTTTACAACGTTTCGGGATCTGGAATCTGATCCCGTCTTCAGGTAAAAACATACGTAGAACATAGCAAGATTAATGGACCAATTTGGAAAGCTGGAAAAAATCACAGTGAATCTCAAGCAGAGAGGTGTAAAAGCAGTCTAGAAATAATATTAAAAGAAACAAAACACTGGAAACACAAAAATCACACAAAAAAGACAGGGTGGTGTTCAGGCAAGCTACAGTTCTCTGTTAAGCTTTTCTATGGTTTTCTTCAGCTTTTCCTGGTTTGTGCCACTCATTTTTTTATGTTCTAGGTATTTTTTCACCTGATGACGGGATTAGATTCCAGATGTCAAAACATCGTAAAAGTTTGTTTTACCAGTCAGTGATGATGTCCGCAATAATTTCTTAAATGATGTAACTAGTTATGTTGTAATACTCTGTTTACAATTTATTGTTGGTGATTGTTGGTTTAGGTTATTTCAGAAATTCCTGTGGACATTTTTCACCAGTGATTAGTAAAAATCGAGTTTCACGACATTTCAGGGTGTGGAATCTGATCCCGTCTTCTGGTGTGAAAAATATCTAAAACATCAAATATTCACAAAATATTCATGGCACAATCTAGGCAGAAGTGGAAATTCACCAACAAAAACTAAAATAGAGAACTGTAAAATCAGTCAAGATGAAAAAAGTAAAAACAAACCAAATATAAATACCAGGCACAGAGTGGAATGCATGGCACAGCAGGACTGTGGGGCGGTTAGAGGGTCCAGGCCACATGACTTAAAACTTGTTTTCGTCATACTGCTTGGAAAACGGCTGTTTTCATACATGCGTTGCGGGGTGAAAGTAGTTCTTTTCAGTCCTAGGACGGAAAAGAGTCAGCTGGTGTCGAGGTCATCAGCTGTTCCGTTTCTGTCATTTATAAATATCAATTTACAGTAGTGAATTTGCAAACTTGTGTATGTCGAATGTAAGTAATCGATTGTATCAAGAGTTGTAATCAATTATTTTATCGATTGTAATTCATTGTTGCATTGTTGTCGGTTTAAGTATATTTTTTGCGTTTCAGTCCGACAAGATGAGTGATACTGGAATATATTACAAAAAGTCAAGAAACCTTATTACCAGCTATATCTAGGAAACGCCATGGGCCAAAAGTGGCTTTTCGATCCTCGCTCATTTTCCGACCGAGGCAAAGCCTCGGTCGTTAAACTCGAGCTCATATCGAAAAGCGTCACTTTCGGCCCTAGTGATGACATATACTATTATTACTAATAGGGATGAGTCGATACCAAAATTTATTGATTCGCGATACAGATACCATTGATACCTACGATTTTTCAGTACCTATAGTTGTTAAAACTACTGTTAAAAACAGTTACAAATTTGTTAATGGAATTTTTTACACAATTTAATGTTAATTTCACTAGTATGCTGTCGTAATATAGACAAACAAAAACTATTTATATTATAAATTCAAAATGGGGAAAATGTGGTTGTAAGATAATGACTCAAAGAAATAATGTTGGTCAGCCGACTGATTTATTGCTTTCAACCAAACCCTACCCTTCCCCTCCCATCTCTCTTCCTTCCTTATCTCCAAGGTAAGATTTTTTGCCGCCGACCCAAACACTCCGGGTGGCTTTTGTAGCATGTGTAAACAGCGGGAATATCTCTTCCCGTGCACTTCGTAGCGCGGGTAAACGGCGGGGGTATCGATGGTATCGGTATCGACATTGAACGAATGAATCTCGATACTGATACCAATGTCCAAGAATCGGTGGTATCGAGAATCGAATCATCCCGAATTACTAATATTTGTTAGAAAACATCCATAATAATTTATTAAATAATATAACTAACCTATTTCAATTTCACTAGAGAGCTGTCAAAGTCCAAGAAGTACTCGTCGGAGGTGATCAACTTCCTGTACACGCCAGAGTCGGAGGAGGTGAGCCTGGAGCTGATCGTGGAGCTGGTGAGGCACATCCACCGCTCCGAGGGGGAGGGCGCCGTGCTGGTGTTCCTGCCGGGGTGGGACAAGATATCCGCCCTCAACAAGCTGCTGGCCAAGGAGGGCTTCAGTGAGCGGAGTGAGTAGCCACCGCCTGCTACAGTCAACTCCCGATTATCCGCGAGCGAGTTAACTGGGGTCACAACATTTTTATTTTCATTAATCCCCTTCTAAACATAAATAAACAAGTTATAACAATTTGTTTGGTTAAATTATTTCCAGAAATGTAAAATTTACTTTTATCAGAATAAATACTATTCAAACAATTTAGTAAACAACGTAATCTTATTGTCTGCCATTTCATCTCACTAATGAGCTCTGGTCACGTGCTGGGGAGCGATGACCTTGACACTGCTCAAGCCACCTGCACCTGCGCTGGGCAGAGCGACGGACACCAAATGGAAACCAATCAAAACAATCGCCCTTCTCGCGCTGTTTACCCTCACGCTTTTTCTCCCCCAAATAATTAATTAGCAAACTGTTCAGTGTAGTTCTGTGACCAATAAAACTCTCACAGACTATTTCAAAGGTGTTTAGGGGACTTTAACCTATTAAATACCATCAGCATTTTGGAGTGTTTTCTGACCAATATATA
Source organism: Allygus modestus (assembly GCA_963675035.1). Classification (NCBI taxonomy): domain Eukaryota; kingdom Metazoa; phylum Arthropoda; class Insecta; order Hemiptera; family Cicadellidae; genus Allygus; species Allygus modestus. The sequence continues at coordinate 348,018,497 of OY776112.1, forward strand.
GGATTGGTAGATGGAGCACATCTGAGATGAATATATTACAAGAGGTGAAGCCAGTTTTCGAGTGACAGGGCCCTCAACAAGATGGCGGCGGTCAAAGATGATCATGTGGCGCTACTGTTTAACATGGTGAACATAGGGAAAAATGGGGTGCGTGTTCATTTGAATTAGAATTGTTTTCCTATCTTTCCCATGTTAAACAGGACCGTCACATGATGAATCGTCTTCGACCCCGGCCATCTTGTTGTGGGACCTGTCGCTCAAGAACTGGCTTCACTTTTAATGCCTTTGACTCCATCTATTGGTCTGTTTGTTTGTTCCAGCTGGATTCCTCGTGATTCCTCTACATTCGATGCTGTCCACAGTTGCTCAGAGGACTGTATTTGACAGGCCTCCTCCTGGTAAGTGATTCCAAATTATTTGCTTGTGTGGCGATAATTTGTATAATACTAATATAGATTGCTATAGGTTGCTTGTTTTTATTTTTATTTAAGGTTCTTGGTAAATTTGAAGACCAAGAAGATAAAAAAGACACATAATGCCGCTAATTTTTGTTTTGAGAAAATTGCTTACTTTAAATACAAATAGAACATTCAAATTCGGTACCTGAAACAATATTTTGATTCTTTCCAATAAAATCCCAACATTCAACAAGTAAACAGTTGCGTGAGCAAAAAAACATTGAACTAGCAAACTAATTTTTGTGCACCTCCGCTTAAAATTTACTATATAAATCGACATTGACACTACGGTTAATGTTGCAGGAGTACGGAAGATAGTTATAGCGACAAACATAGCAGAAACGTCCATCACCATAGATGATGTGGTGTTTGTGATTGACTGCGGCAAGATCAAGATGAAGAACTTTGACCTGAACCTCAACATCACGACGTTGAAGGAGGAGTGGGTCAGTCTGGCCAATGCTCGGCAGCGGAAGGGGCGTGCCGGACGGTAATGCTACTTGTCACCAGATTGTTGCAATATTCAATATGTTAATATACTGGGTGTTCAAGAGAGCGCCCCAGTCCTCTGCATCTACCCGCTTCTCCTGTAAAATCAATGTTTACTCTCAAAATCCGTTCCTCCTCAGCGGATTATTCAAAGCCATTAATATATAGTTTATTTTAAAGAACTAAAAATTAGCCAGTGATTTCAGTGAGCAGAATCACGATATCACAAATATTTCACCCATAAAAAAACTAAAATATTGAATATTCTTGAATGTTATTGAATGATTAGCATTGCTGATGTCGCTCACTGAAATCGCTAGGAATTTTTGGCTCTTTAAAATGAGCCGTAAATCAACATTCGGATAATCCGTTGAGGAGGGTAGGGCTGTGAAATTTTACTTTGGCCTTATATGGGAAGCGTAGAAACGCTCAATGTTTCATGACTGGAGTCCAGCCTTAAGAAGTCCAGCAGTACCTGGATATTTTGTTGATGACAAAAATGAAATGCTAGGGCTGCGTCTTTACTGTAGTTACCGACTCTATGTTACATTTAATGGGCATATTTCACTGTGGGGAAACTTGGGGGATGAAGTTTTGTAAACCTTAAATATATAATACCAAGGGATCTCTATTGCGATTTTTTGATTAAACGTACATTAATAAATTAATTTTATTGTTTAGTTTATTCTTTATATCTGAAATCGGTATTATGCATTTTAATGTCCTGTTATTTGTAACATTGTGCTGAGGCAGTTAGGTTGTGATAGGTTTTGTTACTTATTAATGAGTAACCTTACGTGACCTCCAGCATATTTTATAAGTTAGCAGTCCCGGGGGGAAAAATAAGTGAAATATTGGAGGTGGCACAACTTTTAGGTTCGTTTCCACTTTGCTTTTAGCGAATTTCCCCTATAGGGAAGAAGCTATTACCGTAGGTCTCATGGTAAGACTTAAGCCCGAGACCATGATAACTTTTCATTTTGAGGTCCCCAGATGCCAAAAACACCATTCGTTCAAATTTTTATATATGTATATATATATATATATATATTTATATATATATATATATATATTTATATATATATATATGTGTCCGTAAGCACGATAACTCTCGTAAAAAAGGTCCGATCTTAATGAAATTTGGTACAAACGTGTAAAGTACCATTTATTTGAACGAGTTCGAAAACCAGACGAATCGCACCATCCAAAGTGGGGTTTTGGGGGGGTTTTGTACCCCAAAAATGGGTTTTTTGGGGTTTCCACATGTAACTTTTTTTAAATCAAATTTTAATTTTCACCATTGAATTCAGCATAAAAAAACAAACAATTTGGTATCTTTATCATTGCTCTACGTCAATTGGTTACTGAGATATTGAAAGTGCTAAACACAGTACGTTGTCTAATGTTATTCTTATGGAGAAAAAGAAAAATTGTATATCTCGCTTATTTATGAACATAAACTGACGAAATTTGGTATATGGCATCATCTGGTTGTGGTTTATTGTTGTTTGCGCAAAAAAACAATTTTTCGCCTATGGTTCCCGTAGCAGCAAACCTAGGTACTCGGTCCCCATGTTATTCTTATGGAAAATAATTAAAATGTTATATATCGCTTATTTATGAATGTATATGGATGAAACTTGGTATGTGACTTCACTTAGCTGAGTTCTATTGATATTTGCATAAAAACCCATTATTTTATGTTCCTTGTTGCAGCAAACCTGTGTACTCATCCCCAATTTTATTCTTATAGAGAATAATAAATATTTTAAATATCGCTTGTTTTTTAATATATTTCTTATGAATCTTGTTAAGTGGCTTAATGTGTTATGTTATAATTCATTGGAAATTCGCTGAGTATGCAGGTTTGCTGCGACGGGGGTATTTAACTTTTTATCATGCGTCTTGTGCCGTGCACCTAGACGCTCGGTGATGCGTGCCCCATAAATAGTTGTAAGGGTGGCCGCGAGTAAGCGCATGTACTCCCCGAGACCGACGGGAAGCACCTTGCCTCATGCTACTCATGCCTACTAGTAGTTGACAGCGGATCTCTACGATTACAGTTTTCAATTTGGTCTTTCTGTTTACATCAGTCAACATTATCTTTCAGCTTTGTCCAAAAATTAATTAATTTTCCTTGTTAAATCATTATGAAGTGGAGTAATAGACTTTCAACGTCTATCAGTAAAAACGTTGTGGCGAGCAACCCATGTTGTCGCTTTGGCGGCATCCTCAGACTGACTGCGATTGGTACTTGAGTAGTGGAAATACAGAGGCAAAGCGCACTGGGTGAGTTGTAAGCCACATGTTGCAAGAGGCATGTAATGTTGCATGCAATATCGCACAGAATCAGAGGCATAGTGGAAATGAACCTTTAGTCAAACTTAAGCTACTGAAGGGTCCCTATTAAGCCATTGCATTCCCCCGTTGTGATTTTGCAGGGTGCAGGAAGGCGTCTGCTACCACATGTTCACGCGGGCCCGAGAACAGATGCTGGAGTCGTACCCAGTGCCCGAGATGCTGCGCACCCGACTGGAGGAGGTGATACTGCAAGCCAAGATGCTGCAGCTGGGCAACATCAAGCCCTTCCTCATCAAAGTTATGGACCCGCCAGAGTCTAAGGCTATTGATCTCTCACTCAAGGTATCAGTGTTGTTTTCATGTTGACATTTTTTATTTTGTAAAAAGTATACAAACATTTTTCCTTTTGAACTTTTCATGAAACAATTTGTTTAACTGTGACGGGATTCGAACCCCCCCCCTGTGTTACCCCACTGGCCGGGAGGGTAGCGCCTTATCACACAAAACCACTGATCAGACTAGCAGCTTTAGTGTACTGGGTGTTATTAGAATCCAGGCGATTGACGAGGTAGTTCAGTTTGTGTCTATCAGGTTATACCACATGTCAGAAGGCGACTGCAGACTCAGGTCATGAAGGTTCAATTGCTCATGCAACAATGTTATTTTGGCAGATTCAAAATCCGATATATCGGTCCATAGCACTGAAAAAAAGGTCATACGTTACAATTTCTTTCACATAAAAATTAATGCTTAAAGTACAGTTTACGCTAACTTAACCGTCCTTGCTGCAGCCGCCTATCGGATTAACCGGCCTCTTTCCAGGAAATTACCGAAATCATATTCTCTTTTCAAGTCCCAAGTCATATTTTTCCCTAGTTAATCTAGTATTTTGTCCTGTTACCTATTTTTTAATTTTCGTTTAGGCCTAAGTTTTATCAATATTGGTACTTAAAAAATAACCATTAAGTTTTATTCATTTTAATGGCCCTTTTTAGTCTATCCAAGGTTCGGTCCCATGGAGGGCGGTTAAGAGGGCATCTACTGTAGCTTTATTTTCTACCCCTAAAACTCAACTAATTTCCAGCCAGTATTCTGTCTATAAACAACTAAAGGAAGTGAACGTACTGATGTGATAAAAGCATTGTGACCCGGACTTGTAACGTTGCAGCTGCTGAAGGACCTGAACGCCCTGGATGACGACGAGCACCTGACGCCCCTCGGCTACCACCTGGCCAAGCTGCCCATGGACCCCCAGACAGGCAAGATGATCCTGATGGGGGCACTATTCAGCGTGGTGGACCCTGTGTTCTCGGTGGCCGCCAGCCTCAGCTTCAAGGACGCCTTCGCAGTGCCGCTTGTGAGTACTCGGTAATATCAATGTGGCGCTTGTGAGTACTTGGTAATATCATTGTGCCGTTTGTGAATACTCGCTAATATCAATGTGCCGCTTGTGAGTACTCAGTAATATCGGATTAGAATGTTGTCAGCTTGCTGTGAAAGCTTCCAAATTTTTTTATGGCCTGGTCTTATGGTTAAAAAATGTGGCTCTGAGTGCCTAAAGCCTATTATGAGGGTTGTTTAGAATGTTGGAAGTATTGAGCCTTATATTTGTTTGTTTTTTATCTGCGACGATCATTTTCAAATTCAAGAGCACAATTGTAGCCTGTTTCGTAAATAAGCCTAGAAAACATTTTAAATATCTTGACAAATAGTTATATGTATACAGTAAGGTCCAGTTTATCCAAACTAATGTGGTAGTGGGCTGATCTGAATAGAACTGACAATTCAGTGATAGAATGAAAACTAGGCGGATGACTTACTCCCCGTGGCGCGTAACCCACAGGGATTGTGTGAAGTCACTATTGTATCTAGGTATTATGTTACCGTCATATCACTCCATAAATAACCGAAAGACTGTAAATTTTAAAGACTTGCTATTGTATTTACTACTTCTGGCGTAGGATTTATTTAAGCGTTTGCACCTTGGTTCTTTTCCATACAACTGTGACTCACTTGTAACTCAACCGACAGGAGGAGGAGAAGGAGTTTTTCAAGAAGAAGAAGGAGCTGTCGATGGGCACCAAGAGCGACCACCTGGTGTTGGCGGAGGCCCTGACGCGGTGGGAGGCGGAGAACGCCACCAACGGCGGCTGGCGGTTCACACGCGAGTACTACCTGTCGCCCAGCACACTGTCCATGCTCAAGTATGACCAGGCTCTGTTGTATGTTATTGTGTGGCGTGTTGTTAGGGAATGGTCCAAACCTTGTCTTTTTACCATGTTATCTTCCTTACTACCTTTTCTTAACCCTTCCCAAGCAGTGACTGGGGCGAAGCCCTACTCAGTACGCTACATATTTTTTGGTTGGGGTTAAAAAATAGATTTTGAAATATTTATTTTGTTCACTTCTATCTGATAATTAAAATAGATTATTTGCACTTTCATGATGAAATTAATTTTTTCAATTATTTTGACCAGTATTAGTATTACTGTAGTATATAAAATAACATGACACAGTCTAATGCACAGAAAACATTGTGCAAAACATCATTAGCTGGTACTTCACCCAACAGTGCCTAAACAACTGGCTGTACATAAACAAACTGTCTGCTCAAGAGGCGATAACAAAGGATTGCATCAGCCGGCAAGTCTATGACAGCTGTTGCGATAATAGTGTTGCCAACTCACCAAATGGAAATTTACCAATAAAATATACAAAAAAATAGACTAATGGACACAAATATCTGTAAATAAACCGCAAACCACTTTACAATACCTAAATTATATTTATATGTTTGGAACATATATTATATTTGTCCAACGCTTGCAAAAGAATACTAATGTTAGCGCAAACATACATCCAACGCTTGGGAAGGGTTAAGGGGGTTTTCCTAGCTGCCCAATAACGCTGTGATTTTAAGCTGCTGTATTCAGCACTGACTTAATACACAGTAAGTTGGTACATCCATTTTCCTAGCTGCTGAATTCCGCAGCAACTGCTCCCAAAGCACCCCGCACCCCGCTGCGATTTAGATGTTGGTTGTGAGTGACTTCTTTTCTGTTTACTGAGTGTTGGTTAACTTGATGTTTATTCTCTTGTGTATTGAGTGTTGTTTAAATAATGTCTGACTTTATGTCGTGCAATTAATTGAACTAACTGCAGAGCATACATTTTTCTTCTTTTAAACTTACTTAACTTAGGCGTGGTAACTATGACCGTCAAAAGACTAAAAGACTGAATCACTGGCGCGTCCAGTCCGCACTCCGCACTTGAATATCACAGTTTAGGAAAACACTCTTGCCGAAAAACGTACAAGCTCAGATCATCCAACGAGATTTTAAAAAAATATTCAACTAAATTCAGCAGTGTTATTTAGCAGCTGGGAAAACCCGCCTGGCAAGCGGAAGTGTCATTATTTAACAGCCTAATGACTGCAGCTGAAGACGGTACTGCATCGAACGATCACAACATTTTCAGATTTCAGTCAGGATCGATCAGGGTAACCTCAGATTACAAGGCCAGCACTCTTAGAAATTATGTTAGCCAGTCAGGTTACCCAATCCTATCTTAAATAGATTAACTAAATGAGGAATAAAGAATATAGCATTTCTAAAAAATCAAGAAATTTGTTACAAAAGTTAAGGGAAAATAATTTTAAAACCATGTGTTTTTCAGATGATCTTAAACTGTCTGTATGAACTAAACAGGATATTTTGGTAAAATCATCTTAAAAACAATGAAAGGCCATTTCTGAGTACAATATGGAAGAGAGTGATAACCTGTCAACAATGCAATGAACAATTCAACTCAGTTTTGTTGTTTCCACCATTACGTTTCTAAGTAGCAGGGGAGGTTTTAATGCTAAGATAGCAAATAACCATTTCTCAACTGTACATAGGTGAAGCTGTCTTCTTGTGAAAAACATTAAACATAGCAAACTTAACATCTCAAAAGTAGTTTTCTATTATTTTAATATGATTATAAGCTACAGAATTTTAAATGACAGTCAATTCGATGCAGGGATGCGTATTGTTCACAACAATTGTTCCAGGGACATGAAGAAACAGTTTGCCCACTACTTGTACGACATGAAGTTCCTGTCAGCGAACCACGTCAAGGACCGAGTCTGCAACCGCAACTCCCACAACATCGGACTGATCAAAGCCATCATCTGCGCCGGTCTCTACCCCAACGTGGCCATCATCAAGTGAGTTGGTTAATAAGTTAAAATACTATACTCTAGTATGAGTAAGGTTTGTTTGCTTGTTTGTATGATTGCTTGCTTGCTTGTGACTCTGACCTATAAACCGGCTCCAACGACTTCCTTCAAAAGTAGTAACTAAAGAATTTCTGGGTTAAAAATAAGTTCTAAGTCTTATCCCCAGAAAAAATCAAATCATGCAACAAAAATTGAAAAGCTAAAAAATTATCATCGGGCTTATGGAGTTGGAGTTTAAAATCAAAACAAAATAATCATAACACCTATTTATAATCAATCAGTGAAATGTCAAAGTAATAATCACGTGTTTTAAGTATTAACATGTGGTTTCCCGAGAGCAGTGACTAAAATCATTGAATGAAGATTACATCACGGAGTGGTCATGTCCAAAATGAATCAAAGGGACAGTGAGCTATAATAACAACTGAAGTGACCTTAAACTTGCAGAAAAGAGACAAATGAGCTAAGCAAATATACTCGTCAGTAGAGGGTCTTGGTAAAAACCATTACTCTGACTCATCTAAACAAACCGACTGACCTTTGGCCGAGCAAAGCTCGGCCCCCAGTTACTTGCTCTAAATAAGAATATTGTTGAAGCTACGCTTAGTTGATTTATATTTTTTTCATTTATTGTCTCAGGTGTTATTTAAATCACTTTTTTGTTTGTTAATTAGTGTTCAGTGACAGTTCTATACTCGAGTTCATTTAACTTTTTTGTGCGGGGAGGGGAAATGTTTGTGGTTGGTTGGAGGAGAGCGATCATTGACAACAGTAAGTCCTCCCAGCCCCTTTCTCCTTCCCACAATGTACAGCCAATGAATATGTTTAGCTCCTTCCTCTCACTTCCCCTCACCAAGCACAAAGTTAAGATAACTTTAGTATATTGAAAATGCTTCCGTCAGCAGATTTCATGAATTTGTGGACTACTGATATTTAAACTACAAGTGCAATTAGGGATTGCCAACACTAACATTAAAATAGTAGTAACAATTTTGTTAAGAGTGAAAAGCTAAGCTAGTAGCCTAGAATAAACCAAACTGTTGAAATGGATGTAATATAACTTTCACTGATAAAAATACATTAGTTGAGACGCCTTTAGATTTAAAAGTTACCTTTGACTTAAGATATCTTAGCGTCCCACTCTAGATGTTAAGACATTATATCTATACTTCAACACTTGAGAATCACTTTGACAATACATTTTTACATTATTCAGGGTCATCGAAAAAGAATGACTATATTAGAAAAATTGAGTAGTTCAAGTAGGATGAACATATAGAGCCGAATATGCTCTCAAAATAAAAGAGGAAAGTTTGGAGTTTTTCTTATGTATCTTAATAAGTTTTGAAATGTGCCCCAATAGTAGCACGGCAGACATTGATACGATATTCTATTTCTCGCCTTGTATGCTAGAGTGACAGTAGCGATGGCAGCCAATGAGAATGGATTTATTGTCAGGTGCATATAACAATTAAATGTTGCCTAAAATTACTTTGAACACGCACAATTAATTTTTCAGCTCTGTAAGCCAAAGCACACACTAAGCTTTCTGCTGCGCGGTCCACATCGTACTGGCTAGACAGGGACAGCAACGCAAAACTCTAAACATATTGTTAAACTTGTCCTACCTTTGTCATTTAAATGTCATGATCAATTAGAAACTAGGAACACTGAGGCAAACAATAGTAAGCCTAGTGAATATGAATCAAATTTTAATCTTGTTTGTAATTTGAATAATTTCTGTCCTTAGGCATGTAAAGAAAACCAAGAAGGGAACAGCTGTTCAGAAAATTATCACTCCAGAAGACGGACATGTAAATTTACACATTCGTTCAATAAACTACGATGAAACCAACTTCGAAGGCAGATTCCTTGTGTACCACCTCAAGATGAAGACCAGCAAAGTGTATCTGTACGATACGACGATGGTGTTTGCTCTGGCCCTGATATTCTTTGGGAATGACTTTGAGCTGTTCAAAGAAAATGGAATGGTCGTGATTGAGCTCTCGCCCAAGATTCGGTTCACTTGTGCTGCTTCGACTGCTCTTCTGATCAAAGTGAGTAATACCAGGCCGTCCTAAAATTTTGTGTTTTGCTAATTAGGATAAGACGGAGATAATTTGAAATTCAGTTCCATTATAAAACAGCTGTTTATGGAGAAAAACAGTTTTAGAGTATGAACATAAGTTATGAGCTGATAACAAAAATAGTAACAATCTTTACAGTGCTTATGAAACTTTTTTAAGAAGGAACAACCTTGCTATGTTTCGAGCAACAGGATTGTTGCGGATTAGGAAACCCCAGCGTAGCTGCTAGGCACACCTTCCACAAGCAGGAATATTGTGCAGGTTACCACAAGGATAGGATGTAGCAGGAAAGGAAAGGGTGGGATGGGACGGTAGCCAAATCGACCCTTCAGAGGGCCAACTCCCCTACCCCTGTGACAGCTGGGATTAGGCTCTCAAACAGGTGACCTGCATTCTGCCCTCCGATTGGTCAACTCAACTGACAGGGTATCCATATATAACAGCCGGGGACCATCAAGAGTCAAGAATCAAGAATACTTTATTGTCACACGACTATATAAATACAGCATTGACAATCGTCACAAATAGAAACTTAAATAGCTAAAGTAACAGACTGCTAAAAATTCATAATACATTTCCAACTAAACATCCCTTCTTTCAGATATATAATCTTTAACACTGTAGTACTCTTTTTCAATCAAGTATTTTTTTAGTCTATATCTAAATTTTACAACATCCACCTGAGTCTTCAGGATTTGGGGGAGAACATTAAAAAGCTTAATGGCAGAATAGTAAGTTTGGTTTTGAAAGGAAGTTGTGTTGTGTCGGAGAATATGGATCAGGTTAGTGTTGCAGAAATCTATTGGAATCTATTGGATCTATTGGCAATGCGTTGAGGAAAAACGTGTTTGTTTTTAACCAGAAATGAAAGGCACTCTAAAGTGTAAATCGATGGAAATGTTAGCAAGTTGTTTGCCGAAAACACACCTCTGCATGATGCGTAATCGGTCCATACCATAAATCAGTCTTATGGCTTTTTTCTGCAGTGAAAATATTTTATTATTTCTAGAAGACTCTGCTCCCCATATTGCGACCCCGTATGAAATATGAGGAAATAAGCAACCAAAATAAGCCGTCAGGAGAATTTCTCTGTTGGAGAATTGGGAGAGTCTTCAAAGAAGAAAACTGCTACTATTAATTTTACTTGAAACCTTTTCAGTATGTTTGGAAAAGTCTAGTCGGGAGTCGATGATGACCCCTAGAAAATTTGTGACATAACAAGATTCAATGTCGTCCTCACCTATTGTTATTACTGCAGAATCTCCTGAATTCCTTAAAGTCTATAAAATTAGTTTTTCCAGGGTTAAAAACCAGATGAGTGTCACTTAGCCACTGTAATAAGAGACTACATTGTATACAAGTTTTAAGCTCTAGATTCTCTCGGGAATCATCAACAACACTCAGAGAGGTATCGTCCGCAAACAAGCAAATATTGGTAGGGAAAATTTCTTGAGGTATATCGTTTATAAACAAAAGAAAAAAAATTGGACCCAACACAGTCCCCTGAGGAACACCAGCAGTTACTACAATCTCTTTGGATTTCTCGGAGCACAAGCAACCATTATTGTCAATGAAAGATATTTCAACAGATTGTGTCCTTCCCTTGACAAATCCTGAAATCCAATCAAAAGCTTTACCTCTAATACCAAAATATTTCAATTTTTCAAGCAACAATGTATTGTTAACCATATTAAAAGCCTTACTAAGGTCAAAAAATATTCCGAACACATTCTTATGGTCATCCAAGGCTCTAGAGATATTGGAAATAAAGCTGAATAGAGCATCGGTTGTGGAATTATTTGTCCTAAAACCAAATTTTTGTGAAAATAGAGCATTATTAATTGTTAAAAATTGATAGAGACGATCAAGATATATTTTTTTTTTAATCTTAGAAAAAACATCCATTCTTAGGTTGGCAGGTTGGGGACCAAACCCGGAGATTCTGTCCCTAGCCACTGCAAATGGAGGGAACAAAGGTGAAAGGGAAGTTTGTCATAATAGACAGCCAAAAGATTTACCATATGTAATGACAACTTCATTTGCTGTACCCAATGTCAGCCTCAAAACTGGTATAGACCAGTTTTAAGATAGTGCTGGGACTCGTTTAAAATTGTTTAAAATTGATGTTTGGTAACAAAGTCCATCTTCCTTAGATCAGTTAAGATTATATAACAAACATAGCCATCTGCTGTGGATGAATCTGAGGGATTACCTCTGAAAATCCCAACTGTAACCCACGGTGGAAGGAAACAAATAGGAGTGCTACTGCGCAGGTTTGTGACGTCATTCGGGATGTAAGTCGGCACATCAGGTGAGCGCCGACTGTCAGCTGATTGTAGAAAAAAAAATCATTGTATGTTAGCGAAGTGGAGCTTGCATCCCCCGGGACATAGATGTGCGGAACTTACCTGTTTAGGCACTGGAGTAACACAACTATTTGTTTCCTTCCACCATGATTGTAACCAATCAGTTTTTAATGACTGAATGGATTCAGATAACTGTGGGAATAGTCTATAAGCTGACTTGTATATAGGTTAATATTTGTCACAAAAACAGATAAGAGGAAATATTCCTCAGTAGTCATAGTAGTAGTCATAGCTTAACACAAAGAAAGACAACTTTGAAAAAGTTAGACTAGAAATTTACTGGTGGGACCTTTACATGATCAAAGACCAGATAGGTTAGAGAGCGTAGATTATTGTCTAGGAAGAAAATGTTTTTATTCACAGAATAAGAGGTTGAATGCCATAAAGTGTTTGGGGAGAAAGGTTTTTATCTTTAAATTCTATATTTCTAACGAACAAGAGAAGAAATCCATCTAAGAGGAAATATGAACCTGATTGGCCATGGGGATCATATGGGCTACATGTCAAATACGCCACAGTTCTGAAGCAGCAGTAGTTCCTTATTTATTGGACCTAGGAGGATAAGTGGGGTAGAGAGAAATTTGTCTGTATTGGTAACACTTGCTTTTTCAGTTCTACATTTTCCAAATCCTTTGTTTTGGTGACTGCACAACATGCCAAAAGACATGTTCATTCATATTCTTTACAAATCTTTGTAAAGAAAAAATCCTGAAGATCTTCTTGTAATAGGCCTCTTGTTATATAAATATTGTCTGTCTGGTAGGAATTGAGACAGAGACTGGACCAGCTGTTGGAGCATAAAGTGGCTCATCCCGGAGTGACCAACTGGGACCAGAACTCTGATGAGGGAAAGCTGTTGAGGTGAGGATGGTGTTTTGTAGCAGTATACATGTAACTAGTCATTTAAGGCAGAGACTGGACCCAGCTGTTGAGCATAAAGTGGCTCATCCCGAAATGACCAACTGGAACCAGAACTCTGATGAGGGAAAGCTGTTGAGGTGAGGATGGTGTTTTGTAGCAGTATACATGTAACAGTAGTTATTTAAGGCAGAGACTGAACCCAGCTGTTGAGCATAAAGTGGCTCATCCCGAAATGACCAACTGGAACCAGAACTCTGATGAGGGAAAGCTGTTGAGGTGAGGATGGTGTTTTGTAGCAGTATACATGTAACAGTAGTCATTTAAGGCAGAGACTGGACCCAGCTGTTGAGCATAAAGTGGCTCATCCCGAAATGACCAACTGGAACCAGAACTCTGATGAGGGAAAGCTGTTGAGGTGAGGATGGTGTTTTGTAGCTGTATACATGTAACAGTAGTCATTTAAGGCAGAGACTGGACCCAGCTGTTGAGCATAAAGTGGCTCATCCCGAAATGACCAACTGGAACCAGAATTCTGATGAGGGGACGCTGTTGAGGTAAGGTTGGCGTTTTGTAGTAGTATACACGATACAGTTGTCAGTCAAAGGTACTCATTTCTTGTGAAACAAAACAATTACTCTCTTTCTATGAAGACTTGCGGGGTGAAATATGGGATTTGTGGGTACAGGCTTTAAAGTGCCTACTAGTACCTACAAGCTAAATCAAGCAACGCATTTTGTCAGTATCTTATACTCTTTATACAAGCAATGTCTGTCTGTCTGTTTATTTGCAAAATTTATCTCAGAACCCAGAGGAATGATTTTGTTAAAAGTTTGGAATTAATGGCTTTTGGACCTAAAAATATGATTGGTATAATCCTCAACCCCAGGAAAATTCATACTTAACTAAAAATCGAAAATAATCAATTTCAACATTGGGCTTATGGAGTTTTCATATCAAAACAAAATAATCATAACAGATGTGAGTAAATTCACTAGTGAAGTGTCAAGTCAAAGTAACACTTACACAAGGTAAAGTAAAAAAGTATTAACAAAGGTTTTCTTGAAAATAGTGACTAAAACTATTGACTAAAGATTGCATATAGAGTGGGCATCTTTTTCACCCACAAAACGAATCGGTACTTTGGTATTATACGGATGCCACTATTTTTGGAGGTTAATTTTTACCGGATACAAAGGATAACTACATAATTACAGAAAACGTACTTTTATTGACTTACTGTAAAAATTTTACATCATTCTGATGAGCGGTCTTTGTGTTGTGCCTCCCAAAAGCCAGCGATGTCCGCTAGGATCGTGTTGAATGCGTCGCCGCCGCTAGCAGCCACACCCGATCGCCACATGTACTCCGCAAAATATACAGCGCGCTGCGGCAGTTATGTTAGGATTGGTTATCATAAAAATACGTACGGTTTCCTCTTCATTTCGAGGTAAATCCCACACCAAAAGAACGTCACTCATTATGAAAACAAATGTAACGTAGTGCACGGCAATAAATCACTCATGACACTGACCCAGATACAGGCGGTGACAGCTGATGCGCACGCTCCGGTCAACAACCTGACCTTGGCCTATTTGGAGGGGGTTTGGCGGCCGGAAGTATGACTCATCAGGTATAATTCGATTTGTAACGAAACAAGGAAAGTCCTACAATCATTTTTATGATAACCCATCCTAACATAACTGCCGCAGCGCGCTGTATAAGGGTGGCATCCGTATAATACCAAAGTACCAACAAATCAAATATCACCGAGTATGGCTCTGTATCCCCAGTACTATGGAAAATGGGATGGGGAGGGGTAATACCGGGGATGACACCATAATAGTAATATCAACATCTTTAAGAATATGTATCAACTTCCAAGGGGCATCACCATTCCCAATTGTTTATTTTTTCCTCTGACAGTCAGATCATGTACTATAAAACACTTACGTTTGGACTGAATCTACCTTCTTTTTAGAGCCATCGCTGAACTTATTTCACATGAAGATGAGAAATTGACTTTGGGAGATGAGAGTGATGATGACTATTACGATGAGGAGGAAGAGGATGAAGAGAGGGATGAAGAGGATTATGAGGAACGAGACTACACAGACAGCGCTTACAGTGACTCCTCTAGGAGGTCTTCAGACAACCGCACGGGGCATGCTTACAGGGACCACCAGCGGGGGGGACACAACAGATACAGCCAAGACTCATGGAGGCAGCGGGACAGGGAGTATGACCGTGATCGTGATCGCCCTTCCAGCAGCAGATCTCAAGCTTCTTCTTCTTCTGCAGTGGTCCCTTTTCCTAAAATATGGTGATGAGGAATGCAAGTTTTTGAACTTAATTCACAAGGAACCAATATTGGTTTTTCCAAATCTTCTGTGATACCTATGATGTAACAGCTACATGATAATTTTGATCTGTAATTTATGTGTAGAGAATAAATTTGTACAACTTAATTTGATTATCATTTAGTATTGTTATAGTTATAAACTTTTAACAACAGACTTATGAAATAGTTAGTGAATGTGAATGTAAATAGAAGTGTTAAAAACATACATATGTACAATAAATTAAATAGATATGTCAGTGTCACGATAATTATATAGCCTACCTTTTTATCCTGTTGTATGAATTATATTATGGAAAAGAATATTTGGATGAGAGACTGTTTCTGATCCGATTGTTTCACTCATGGTCCTATTGAGCCGAAATTTGCTCTAGTCTATAGATATCAAATATATAAAAATAACCCATAGCCCTATTCCTTGTTTTAAAGTCCGTTATCACTCCACCTCTCTGACTTACAAAGCTCTGACTTTATCAGTCTTATGTACATTAAAATATCATTCCAACAAATTATCATTTAAACATTTATTTGTAAAAAAACCATTCACCCATTATGTAATTAGAAAATTGTTGCAATAAACAATGGACAACCTGAAAACTTGGATATTATGAGGGTAGAGAATTTGCATTTTATAGTAGTAAAGGTGAACTTATTGATCTGACTTCTTCTATACCACAGTTTTCCTCCAAATGACTTTCCAGTTAAATTGTAGAACGTTAATTTTTCGTTAATCTTTTCCTTATATTCATTAGTGGTTTTGATTGAAAATAGTTTTACCAATATCTGTACTAATAGTTATGTGAGTAGGAAAATATATAAAATAGGTGATAGAAGGAGAAGTAAATGGATAACGGGTAGAGTATCTGATCTTGATTTGCTCATTTTTTTAGTTTTAGTGCGTAAGCCTTTTCAATAGATCTATAGTCACTGTTTCCAAGAAGTCATTTGTTGATATTTTACCTTGTGTAAGTGCTACCATTGGGTTTTATATCTACTAGAGGGGGCACCTTATGGGAGCCAGAGTTAGTAAAGCAGTGCTGCGATCTAGCGTCATATTAAGATAACTACAAGATATGCAGCGTCGTAAGACCGAGTTAACTCGTCCGCCGTACCCGATCCGTCTAAACAAAATTTCCCTCCGATTACCATCACAAAAAATGTTTATTTAAACGTTTTAAAATCTCTACGAAAACATGTCTAGCAAAAATATGATGAAGAAAACAGCGACGATCCATGGCGGCGTTTGATGGAACTACGTCAACTAATCTCACATTAATTTGCATTACCTGTCCCCTCTAGTAGATATAAACCCAATTGTGCTACTTTAACAGTTCACTGGTTAATATATTCACAGCCTATTGTGATTCGTATGTTTTAATTTGAAACTTTAAAAGACCGATGTTGAAATTTCCAATTTTAAAATAAGATTTTTAACAAAATATGAACTTTCCCTGGGGCTGAGGTTTTTACTAATCAAATATTTTGGTCCAAAAGACCATAATTCTTAATTCTAAAGTGTTAACAAAATTGTTTTGCTGGATTCCGATATATATGCACACTCAAACCAAACAGACAGACATTGCTCTTATTAGAGTATATGATTTGTAGGTAGAAAAAAATATTAATATTTTCAAAAATTGAATTTGTGAAGAACGACAAAATAAAAATCATGCATGAAAACTGTATAAACAATGTAACATAATATTAAATGTAGAAATGCAATAAGAAAATGCCAAAGATTCGACCGAGTGAGATAGCAATCAAAAATAAATTGCACCTGACATTCAGGAAGTCTCGGGTTGCCCATCCCGAGATGAGTTTGTACGGTTTATTATCTCAGGAAAATGGTTCCTAGAAGGGCCATGCCAACAGGGTCTGATTTGGGAGTGGTGCGGGCCCCTAGACGAGCGCCTATGTAGCCTAAGCTTAAATCCGGCCCTGCGTACCAATACCTCCTGTATTAGCCCTACCGGCCTTTCTCCGCCAGGAAGATATAGGACTCAAGCCTATCTTACCTGGTTAAACGATATCCCTATAAGATTATTTCAAATACCGACACATGGATAATCATTGATATGAAATGAATATAATCAAATAACAACTTTCAGTATAATGACAGTGCAACAAAAAATCATGGCACCATTTTACGAGTAGGCCTATGTAAGTGATAATAATTAGTTACTATTCAGGTGTATATAACTTGATATTTTATAGATTTATTTATTTATTTCACTTAAAATGACCTTATAGATTATATATAGATTTACTTCGATTATTTACTTGTATAAGTATTGTTTATAGTATTACAGTATAATTCGCCTGTTTTTTGCTGATATCCTTTCAAGATATAGCATCTGGACAAAAAAACGGCCCAAAGAGTTATTCCAATCATATGGTTCTACCAACTGTCAAAAGGCAAAACATACTTTGGGCCTTTGGGAGGATGGTGATGGTAAACAAATGGTGTTTGTGCTTGTCATCATGATTTAAGGTGTTTAATTATTTTTTGTTACATCACATGTTCTTGTTCTAGAAATTAAATAGGTACCTGCCAACAGGTGCCTGCCTGCCGTGGCACCTGCCAACGGTGCTATAAGTAGTTTCCGGTGAGTATAATCTTTAACTGTGTATTTTTACTAAGGTAAGATTTTACGGACATTTTATTTTAACATTAACCTAAAACCAATTTTTTAAACTCTAGGTCACTAGTGGAGGCCTTTATCAAACCATAAAATATAGTAGCCTATGGTAAGCAAGTTAGCTTAACTCATTCACCCCAATTGTTGTAATGTTGCCCCCTTTGTACATAAGTAATACTCCTTTCTGCCAGGGAAAATTCACAGTTTTATCCACCTTTTAAATTCCTCTCTCCTCTTCACCAATTCATCAATCAATTTTCTGGGCTGTGTAACTGTAAGGTCAGGTCAGGTTTTGTCAATTAAAATACACCTATACCAATTTGCAATTCAACTAGGCATAGACCTAATCTGTATAGACAAATTATACTACATATCAATGAAGTCTTTTTCATCTAAATGTATAGGTTAGCACCTCTTTAAAATAAATATTGGGAATTGGATACCCTACTTTCCTTTTGAAATTGGAATGAAGTAGGCCTATATTTTATAAAAGGTTACAATTACCAGGAGTGTGGGCCAACTGAGCGGAACAAGCTCAGTTACAGATAATGTAAGTAATTGTTGAATCATGTGTTTGTTAAAATATAACAAACAAAACTATATCTCTGTCTATCATCTAAACGATAGCTGATACCTATTCTATAACGTTCGATTTTCCAGTGTATTTCAATGGTAATAAATGTAATCAGGCCTACCATTTATTACTATTTCATCCTGAAGGTCCGTCTATATTCAAATTTAAATTTGTTTATTTTAAAACTTACAAATGTTTGTTCTAATAATCGTGTAAAGTTTGGTTGTAACGTTCACCTCTTATTTCAAGATGTCAGTTCAAAGTTTGTATGAGGCCCAATCAAGAATCAAGAATTTATTTCCGTTAAGCAAGTACATTCGACTTACACTAGGAAAACGTCATCACTTATTCTAGTTTTTAAAAGTCCTTGGAGGTTTCTGTGACTTTACCTGCAACTCACCATGCAAAGAAAAATAAAACACACTCGTCACACAATTCAAATAAAAAACTATTTACAAGTTCTTTCCTTAGGCCAAAAAACTCATGGATTGAGTAGGTTGGGTTTGCCAATAGGAGCCCCTCCTCCCGAATTTTGAATTGGACTTTTTAAGCCTAACAAAAGGTATATTCAGGTAATCTTTCGTACGAGTGCTGTAGGTGTGGATGTTGCTCCTGAGCTCAAGAGTGCCCAGCTCCCTCTTAGTTTTAATTAGAGACTGATAAATATATAATAAGTTATAATCTAAATATATATAAATATATAATATATATGTATATACAGTAGAACCTCGCTACGGCGACCCTCGATAAGACGAAAACCTCGATAATGAGTCTGATTTTCTAATCCCCATGAATCTCCCATAACACTCAATGTTATAAAAACCTCTATAACACGACTCCTTTTCAAATAATTACCTCGATAGCACGTCTTTTTGTCATTTCACAGGCCTATTACTGTAGTAATAAATAAACCTCTATAGCGCGTCTTTTCAAATAACTGAACCTCTATAGCACGACTCCCACCTCAATAACACACTTCTTTGGGTAAGTGAACCTTTATTTCTCGACTCTTAACCTCAATAGCGCGTCGTTTTGCGTTACGGAACCTTTATAGCACGACTCAACCTTTCTCACGCATAGTGCCCACGGTTAGAACGGATGTTTTGAAGTAAAAAACGTCTTGGGCTCAGGTCTCAACAAGAAAACCCCTTCCCTACCACCCTTTCCCCTTTCTGCCTTTCCTTCTCTATCACGGGTCAGATCAGTCGCATCATCACATTATTTATTATCACATTAACATTATTTTATTGCGTATTTCATAATAGGTTAGGGTACTATTTTGAGCTTATTAAATCTGTACTTTAGTGAACTGAGTCGGTTGATTTGTTTTCTTACTGCCGTAAGTTCTGCATAGTAAGTATGCATAGTAAGAAAACTCGTCACAGTAGTAGGCCTACAATGAACAATTTACAGTAACATGAATTTTGTAAAATTAATATTACAGCCTAATTATAAACTTTACCAGGCCTATTATTTTTCAATAAATTTTAATAAATGTTTTAATTGTTGAAATTGTATTGTTTTAAGGCAATAATAAAGAAGTTTGTTTTAATTGTACGTGTGTTCTTTTATTTATGACTGATTTATACAGTAATTTTCTACTTAAACACAACTTATTAGAAACGTTTCATAAAAAATTTGCTTGGTATAGCAAAAAGTCTGTGACCTCGATAGCACGTCTTGTTGTGAAAACCACCTTGATAGCACGACCCTCAATTACAAGTGCACCTTGATAAGAAGACTATTTTAGAGATCCCCTTGAGAGTCGTGTTATCGAGGTTCTACTGTATTGTATATTTAACAGCTTTTTACGTTATTTGTGATGAAAATTCAGAAGCACGAGAAGAACCTTTGCTCATGTTGGAGCATCAGGTACTACCAAGGGTGAAAAAAAGACAAACAAAGTACCCTTAACTCATTAAGGTAGTAATTTTATTCTATTCACAATAGCCTACAACGGTATTTGTTTGGTGCTGCACTCTAGTAGAAAAATATGTAACTAAAGATCGCGGGTGACTACGGTTCTACCCGCTAGGGGCGCGGACTGACTGAAAAACCTTAATATCCCCACTAGGCCCTCGGTCGTGTTAGCTGAGTTGGCTACGTCGTGGAAAACCTTGGCCAGGTGTGAACACGATGTTCGTGGGTGCGATTTCCGCACACGACCAAACCTGACCAGTCATGCAACTCACAATGAGTTAACCGGTCTGTGTTGCTGGTGGGAGGGCCCAAGTAAAACAAACGGTGGCAGGCTTGCTTGGAAGTTGACGGGATCGGTTAATTTTTTGTGAGTTGCACATGGTCAACACTGATTTTGCTATTTTTGACTTATGTCTACTGTGTGTGTGTGTGTGTGTGTGTGTGTGCCAATGTGCCTCTAAAAACTGAATAAAAACAGTATTTCAATTAAAATAAACCATTAATGCATTTAAAAACACAAATTTCTATTCCAATTCATCATAGGTTCAAAAATTACAAGTAAGGAACGAGATCAGCTCGTATGTCTACGCCAATGGGTTGAAGTATTTTCACATCCATAGTTAATTGTAAGACATCATTAAATTCAATATAAATTACATCCTTCAAAATCCCATTAGTTTAAAATTGACTTTGTTCTTATTTTAGGAACGATGGCAGGCTACTTTGAAGAGATGGGTTGGGAACCATTGAGGGACGGGGAGACTCCCAATAACCTGCTGGATCTGGTCAGGTTCCTGCTGGAGTTCCAGTACCTCGAACCTGACACCCCCCTGGCGCCGGCGGCATCTAAGGAAGCCGTGGCCGCATTGCCTAATATCACTGTCACCGACGGCGGTAAAGTTCTTTCCATAGTTTTTTCTACCTAGACTTATGAGTAAAATATTTTAAGCTCTCTTCATAGTGTCACTCAGAGCCTATACTGTAATAGGTTTACCGACCATGCCATGTAATTGTTCGTCTGTTTAGAGCAGGGGGACATGTTCTTGAAGAAATGATAAAGTTGTTAATCAAGTTGTTAATCAATCGTTAAGCAAGTTACGAAGTAGTTCGTAGTTACAATTTTAAAATTTAGATTCACTGATAAATAATGTTACCCTAAAATTGTTTAATGTTAATAAGTTTTTTGGCATCCAACCCCACCTACATTTTAAAACAAAGGCTCAATATCGGTTTGATTAAGAAAGTTTCAGCAAGAAAAGTGAATCCTGAATTTTTTTAAAAATTTATGTTCATAGCTTCATTAATTTTGCATTCAGGAGGTGGTTCAGGTCTTGAATTATTTAAATGCGGGCATATAAATAGAAATTGTGAAGGAATGGTTTCTTAGTAATATTATATGGGTAAACGCAAAATAAATCAATACAATTTTTTGTTTGTCATAGTGTTTAAATAGTGACAGTATTTTTTAACAATGCGCCCGAAAATACCAAAATTCAAAATTCTCTAAAATCTTTAGTTTTGACGATTTAATGGTTTTATTCAGCACTACATACTGATTATAAGGCCTTCACTTACTCGCTAACCAAACTATTTTTCAATCTTAAAAGGCTTTTTATTTTGTAACATTATTATTACCAAAGAAATAATTATCTAAGTATTATTTGAGTACGGGCTGATTCTGTTTGAAATGTCCAGAAGGTGAATGCACAGTTTGCCTGAAGCCGTGGGAGGTTGGTGATACTGCAAGGGAAATGCCATGCAAACACACATTCCATCCTCAGTGCATTCTGCCTTGGCTAGAAAAGGTAAGATACAGGGTAATCATATGGATTAATGGCAGCAACTAGATATTCGCTTCTTTTCTTTAATACATATTGTAGACGTGTAAACTATGTAATAGGTATATATAAATCAAGTTTGTTCTGGTACTAAGAAAAAAAGTCACATAAACATAGGATCAAGCTTACTCCATTTACTGTCTCTGTGTCTGTATGTGTTTTTTATTTAATACATCTTATATTGTGAACCAGTATAGGTACTGACTTGAAACTTGCCGCGTTTGTTATACTCCAATAATGTTAATTGGGTATTGAATCTGACAGTTCTACATTTTCCATATAAAACTGCCAGTCATTTAATTTTGCGAAAGGCTAAGTTTAGGAAACAGATTTTTTTATGTATCAAGACATTGACAATGTGCAACCTTAAGCCAAATAAGAAGGTATAACAATTTTAAATATCATTCAACCCCCAGTAGAGTAATTTAAATATTTCGTGGTAATGTCTGGTAATTAACACAGAAATTGCATGAAATTTTAACTTCACAAAGATTTTCCAGAAAGTTCAGTAACATCCTATTTATTTACTAACAATCCCAAGAAAAAGACAATTAAAGGCACGGTTTTTGTCACAATCCCTACCAACCTACTTAGACTGGGTTGTAAAAACGAAATAGAAAGCTGTTTGTATTCTGACAAACAGTTGTTTAAGATAACACTATGCAATAGTCGATAACATTACAGTAGAACTCCGATTATCCGAATTAATTGGGGATCGGGCCGATTCGGATATGCAGAAATTCGGATAATCAGGTATACCTCAGGAATTAAGCAAAAAACATCACCATACTGTACATTAAAAAATCAGAATTTTATTGACAAAGTTAATACATATAAATGTAATGTAAAGAAAGTGAGCAAACTATATCAAGAATATACGTCATAACAATTAAATTACAAGAGTTACATTGAATACAGTACTGTACATACAGTTGTTCTTTTCAATACACACATACTGTACATATTTCACTGTTCAATGTTGGTTATTTCACTTGAACATCTCGAGCAAAGTGAGTTGGCGTATTTTTGTAGCACGTTTCCGAGCAGCAAGGTCCCGCAGGCGCTTGACGGCAAGAAGTTGTACAGTTTCACATTCGGGTTGCCGCTCCATCCACTTTAAGGCGTTTTCAAAACACATGAAAGCCTCTCCGTGTGTAAGAACATTTTCCTCTTCTGTTTCCTCACCGGTTTCATCATTGTCCTCGTTATCGCCTCGTTCGTCCATGACACTATCCGCGATCTCATCATCTGTCATTATCTGGAACCCCTGGTCGTCTTTATCGCACTGCAGCCACTCCTCCACATCATCAACATCGCATTCTGCGCAACCCGCGATTTCCTTGGCAATGTTTACAAACTCTCCCACACACAGTTCCTCCTCTGGTTCATCAACTTCAGCTGTTGTTTCTTGTTCTTGTGCTTTTTGTTTTTCTAACTCGAGTTGTTCTTTGGTCGATGTGCCGTTTATTCTGTTCCAAGCTCGTTTTAGTGAAACACTTTTAACCATGTTCCAGGAATCCGCAATCATGTAACAACAGTCTTTCAAATTAATCTTTTTGTACGAATCCAGAACCCTTTCTTCATTGTCTTCTTCAGCCAGTAGCAGTTTACGGAGCAACTGACGTCGGTAGTGTCGTTTGGTACACTCAATAACACCCTGATCCATGGGCTGTAGCAGACTTGTCACGTTAGGCGGCAAGAACAAATATTTAAATCTTCCCTTTTCTCTCGCGAGACACTCAAGCGGTGGATGAGTTGGAGCATTGTCAATGATGAGCAAAACGTTTCCCTTTTTTCCGGTTTCTTTTTTGAATTTTTTTACTTCAGGGATAAAGGTTTTGTTGTACCATTCCAAAAATATATTGGTCTCCATCCATGCACTTTTTTGGTTCATGTAGGTCACTGGTAATTTGTTTACATTTTTGAAAGCTCTTGGCTTTTTTGCTTTGCCGATCATTAGTAAAGGTAGCCGATGGGTGCCTGTAGAGTTCGCACAAACGAGGATTGTGACGCGTTTCTTGCTTACTTTATGCCCTGGGGCACATTGTTCTCTTTTGGAAGCTAAAGTTTTCCTCGGCAAAGCTTTCCAGTTTAAACCAGTTTCATCTGCGTTATACACAAGGTCAGGGTCGTAGTCTTTAGTTTCTGTTTTAAAAGTTTCCAGAAAACTACTGGCAGCTTCGCGATCCGCAGAAAGTTTTTCTCCAGCTACGTCCAACTCCCGCACACCATGCCTAGACTTAAAATTCCGGAGCCAACCCTGACTTGCTTTAAAATCGGTCACACCCATTTTTTCACTGAACATCAGTGCTTTTTCACACAAAATTGGTCCTGAAATCGGTTGTCCAATTGAACGTTGTTGCAGAAACCACGTGAAAACAGCGTTCTCAATCTGTTCGCTTTTAGCTTTTTTCATCACTTTTCTAGATGAACAACCATCTTGACTTTCAAACGCACTCACAAAGCTTAAAATCTTTGCACTGATAGCTTTAATGTCAGATACTGTAGCAGCTCCCACGCCGAATCTCTCTGCGAGTTGCTTTCCAGGCACGCCTTTATTTAACTGGTTAATAATTTCCACTTTATCACTTAGCGAAAGGACAACACGTTTACGTTTTGTACTCATTTCAAACGATTAAACTAGGATTAGACACCAAATACAACACGAACTTCTACGAACACAGCTAATCTTGGTGAAAGAACAGTAGCGACTGATGAAGAGCAGGGTCGGAAGGGGGTGGTATGACTCATTATTCCCCACGAAAATATCGCGCGGGAAGGTAACAGCGCGGGCTTTTATTGTTCCTCGCATAAATATTGCGCGGGAAGATAACAGCGCGGGCTTTTATTTTAGTACTCACGTTGCCATAACAACGGAACGGCGCATTATCGCTACACGCGCTCCCGATGTTATTTTCACTTAAAATCGATTTGGATAATTGGGGATTCGGATAATTGGGGTTCGGATAATTGGATTTCTACTGTAATGGTTTTGAAACTAACAAAGGCCAATTCACGCTAATGGTCGACAACGGCTCTTAAACTATAAATGGGACTACGAGCAACCGCACTACACCGTCAACCGTTTATCATATACATAGATTCCAGCTTATTTTGGGGGGATTAGGAGGCCCCGGCATTTGTGGGGACTAGGCACGTCTCCCTTGGGATATTGTACAAGATATGTCCGGCTTAGGCTAGTTGAAATGTTTAACTTTCATTTTAGTTCGTAATTAGTAATTTCACTGCTGTAGTATCAATATCATAGTCTGGTATACAGTCATCAGCTATGCAAGTTGTCGTCCGTAACTTCGCAAGGCCCCTAACTGGCCTGTTATTTCGCCTGCCAACCGCCAGGACCGTTATTTAAATAGGCTCAATTAACACGGATGTTCATTACAGTACGAATACAAAACATTAGCGATCCTGGCGGTTGGCATGCGAGATAACAGGACACGGAGGGACCTTGCACAGCTCCAGGCGACAACTTGTATAGCCAGGTTTCATGACAGTTTACCAGACTGTGTTTGTTTTGCAGTTGTGTTTAACTTATCACATCTGTCCAACAGTGCAAGTTATGGATTCCTTGGGTGCTAACAAAATTTTACTTCTAGTTTTTGCTGTGTGAGCATGGAGCAACTATGTCCCATCTAAGCTCCATGCTCATAAATCTTTGACAATGGCTGAAAAAAGAAGTGGCAATTTTTATAAACGATAAATGTATACAGTAGTGTGTTTTTTCCTATAACTATGTTAAGTTATTGACGAAAATGACGATACTCTATCATACTCACACTGTACTAAAATCTTAATACATACATATGATTCTCTTTCCCTTTGTCACGCCATCACTTGAGAATGAGTGCACCAAATTTAATAATTCTTTTTTGTTGTGCTTGTTAATGTCAGGACAATGTTTTTATGAAAGAAAATTGTTAATCTGACCTAAGGGCTCTGTCCCACTGGCCTTCAAAATTACCATTGATTTGATCAAAGTTCAGTTGGTTTCACCAAACAGCTGTAAACATACTTAAAAGGCATAAACATAGTTTATTATGGAAATAAAAAACTAAAAAAAACTACTTGAATGGCAACTCAAACTCTTTTTTCGATAGGTGAGTGAGCAAAGCGAACGAGCTCATCTTAAAAATTAACGAGTATTTGACATAAAACAAAATTCATTGACATTAGGACAGGACACTGTCTGTCGGGCCAGCTCGTAATTCTATAAAAACTAGTGGCTCTTAGGGGCAATAGCCCCTATATATCCTAGGAATACTTAATCTTCACTCAACGATTTAATACATTTAGGTGTGGTTATAATTTTTCAAATTTATATAAACTCAGCTGTTCTTGACACTAAAAGATAAAAACAGTTTATACCTAGATTCCCATGCTATTTAAATGGGACGTAACAAATTTTTGGTGTTTAACTAAGAAAATTGAATAATTTCCCCAAAATTTAATGATCAGACCTTTAAAATGAGACCTCTCCCAGCTTTCTACAACCTCCCGTTTGCTCACAATTCCATTGTCAAAGTTGGGCTTATGGAATTAGATTTGTAGATGTTAAATGGTGTAAAAAGTTTACTTATATACAAGGAACCTTTTCTTTAATAAAGTATTGTCCTTGAAAATATGAATTTAAATTGTTAAGCTCTTTTTGAACAACTTTTGTAATACATATTTTCGGATACATAATTCAAGTTTTTGACTGGTCCCTTGGGGTTTGAATTATCCAAGTTCCACTGTTTTATTAGGATAATTTGATTTTATTCGATTCAAATTTGACATAAACGTTTTGCTAATCCTCTGGTGCTCGTGATGCACACTTGGACTCCATGGCGAGCACGTGGACTCTATGGCGAGCACGTGGACTCAGTCTGCATGTCAAGTTTATTAAGGTTTGGGACTCGAACCCACAACAGGGCCGCTGCCATGGTTCCGAAAGCCGGCGCCTTGGCCACTATGCCAGCAACTCACCAATTTACAATGTCCATACAAATTTAACTCAATTCTGTGTAAAAAGAAGCTAAATTTTAATAAAACATTATACAGTTATTTTCTAAAAGATATTAATAACTTTTGTACTGATTCCAGACAAATTCTTGCCCTCTGTGTCGTCACGAGCTGCCAACTGACGACCCTGCGTACGAAGAAAGCAAAAAGCGCAGGCTGCGAGCGAAACAGAGGGAGAAAGATATTGAAATCCTTCATGATTCCATGTTTTCATAGCACACCTTAAGCATGAATTCGTAAAAATGGAACTTGGTAAAATTAAGTTTTGAAATTCAAGTATTGAATTGTTTTACCATTTATTTTTAGTAGATTTTGTGATCAGGGTTTTTATTTACTGTTAAGAAACGTATTTGCAGGCTATGGTTGTTTGCTTTTTATATTATATAGATGTTATACTAATGAAGGCTTCTAATTCATTCTTCATGAAGTCTTCCGTAAACATTTACTGTGTTGTAAGTACATATTCAGGCTTCGTTTTAAAGAAACATGACTTGAAACCATATATCTGTTTGGAATGTGGTTTCCTATATATTGAACTATGGTTTAATTAATTGTTTGAGCCCAGAAGATGGATCATTTGATAGAAACCTCTCTTTCTAGACTCATAAAAGTAAATGCAAGTCAAATTAGCTTGAAAATTAACAAGAACACTTTAGACCATAACATTTACTGCCCTTAACCCATTGGTGTAGACATACGAGCTGGTCTCGTTCCTTAATTGTAATTTTTTAACCTATGAATTGGAATAGAAACTTGTGTTTTTAAATGAATTAATGGTTTATTTTCATTAAAATACTGTTTTCATTCAGTTTTTAGTGTCACATTGGCACACACACACAGTAGAGATAAATAAAAAGTAACAAAATCAGTTTTTACCATGTGCAACTCACAAAAAATTATCTGATCTCGTCAACTTCCAAGTAAGCCTGCCACCGTTTGTTTTACTTGGGCCCTCCCACCAACATTGCCGCAGACCGGTTAACTCATTGTGAGTTGCACAACTGGTCAGTTTTGGTCATGTGCGGGAATCGAACCCACGAACATCGTATCAACACCTGGCCAAGGTGTTTCCATGACGTAGCCAACTCAGCTAACACGACCAAGGGCCTAGCGGCGATATTAAGGTTTTTCAGTCAGTCTGCGCCCCTAGCGGATAGAACCATAGACGCCCGCAGTCATTAGTTACATATTTTGCTGCTAGAGTGCAGCACCAATCAAATTCCGTTATAGGCTATTGTGAATAGACTAAAATTACTATCTTAATGGGTTAAACTCAAGAACTTGTGTATTTTTGGTCAAATAGTCTTAGTCTTTCTTGTTTTATCTATAGAAAGATAATTTGATATACTCACCTTTTTACAAGGCTGAAAAACTCTGAAATTATTAAACCGCCTCCCTAGCGGCTGTTTAGTGTCATGTCTTCAGCCATGAATTCTCAGTTTATTATCAGGTAGAGGGATCTAAATCGATGGTCCACAGTGAACCAATGAACATACCACTTTACAATTACTTGTACAGTTCACCAACAGTTTTGCATCTTGTAATTTTTTTTTCTTGTTTTAATTTAATTAAAATATAACCAATATTACAATTTTCATCCTCAACTATTTTAATAAATATTTTGTATGGATTTCCCCTTTTCCCCAAAAAATGTCCTTTTTGCAAGCAGGTATACAAATTAAAAACGAGTTTGCACGCAGCACGCTGACGTGAGGGAAATGAATTTCCACATAAAAACTTTTAAAACTCAAAATCAGTGTAAAAACGTACATTTGTCCAATTTTTATTGAAATCTGAAAACATAGATTTTTTGGCTGTTCTGATACTCCTGGTTTCATTTACTTGCAAAGCTGGGAATACAGTTTTGCGCATTATAAGGTTAGGAGAAGATCCAGACAGGCTTGAAAGTAGGCGTGAGGTTGCTGGGGATGATAAAAGTACTCAAACAAAGGAATAACAGGGTTTTCTAGTGTAAAACCCTCATAAGACAACGTACTGTGTTTAGCCGATACACATTTTCTTTAATAACTCGGTAAATATTTATGCTAGAATGACGAGAGAGGGCTTAAAACTTTCGCCTCTCTAATTCTCATCTTTTTACATGCATTTATTTTACATCTGGGGCTTTTATGACCATTTTTGGGCCCAAAAACTCGAAATTTGAAAGATTAATCCCCAAAAAATGGGTTTAGAGTTTTCCGATTGTTTTGCCCAACGAACTTGTCCAACAGATTATAGAAAGGAACGTCCCTACCAAATTTGAAGTAAATCGGACAAAAAATGCGACCGCTAGAGTGCATACACATATATATATATATAAAATTTTGAACGACCCCCCAAAACGTGTTCAGGGGGTCACGTTAGGAACTTCTATGGTGGTCCCGGGCTTAAGTTTCACCGTGCGGGTCATGCTAATAGTTCACTTTCCAAAGGAAATTCACTAACAAGCACATAAACTGTAGAAATGGTTTCTAAACGTTCTAGCTCTATCTCACCCACAGCTTTCCTTATTAGAAATATTTTCAAATTTCAATATTTTTCTTTTTATTGAATGATTTATAACAAAAAATATCTCTGAAGCTTAGTAGGCTACTGCAGCCATCATCTAGGGTGCCATCACCTAGGGTGCCATCACCTAGGGTGCCATCACCTAGGGTGCCATCACCGAGGGTGCCATCACCTAGGGTGCCATCACCTAGGGTGCCATCATCTAGGGTGCCATCACCTAGGGTGCCATCACCTAGGGTGCCATCACCTAGGGTGCCATCACCTAGGGTGCCATCATCTAGGGTGCCATCATCTAGGGTGCCATCACCTAGGGTGCCATCACCTAGGGTGCCATCACCTAGGGTGCCATCACCTAGGGTGCCATCATCTAGGGTGCCATCATCTAGGGTGCCATCACCTAGGGTGCCATCACCTAGGGTGCCATCACCTAGGGTGCCATCACCTAGGGTGCCATCATCTAGGGTGCCATCACCTAGGGTGCCATCACCTAGGGTGCCATCGGCGAATGTTTGAATTGACATTGAAGTTGTTATGTTATGTTGTGTTGGGCTCGGAGCTAGAGGTTGTGTACTATATGCAATGTCGTGTGACTGAATGGTTGCCCAGTGACCTTATTCGAAGGAGACTCACACTCAACTACTTATCTAAGGGTGAAATAATAAGACAATAAGTATGAATCGCAATAACAATTTATTAAATATAAATAGCTCATGTCAGCGAAATGCTTCTCGATTGGACTAGGTATGTACGAGTGGTGCAGGTCGATGAAGAGGGAATGCTATGACCTAACTTAACAAAGTCCTCTCGTCACGTCATAAAAAACATACACACAGCAAATATACTAGAAAATAAATTACAAACTCTAGGTTTAAAAATAAAAATGCAGAAAACGGCGATCCAAGTCGACTTTTCCGCAACTTAAAACGTTTTGTACAAGGATATGAAAATATACAATAGACGAATCGTTACGATCGAATAACAAAAACACAAAACAGTTAACTAATTCTACAATCACATTTGAGGCCCGGTGGACCGCGCTGTAACGATATTATATACATCAGCATCACAAAAGCGTATTAACCTAATGAGTGATAAATTATAGAGTGGTACCTTTATAATATGAACATCGCAATATTATAAATTAGGAATACATTTTATTACTGTAAGACTTAAAAGATATTTGTGCCTGCGGACACTGAACTGGTGGGATGGCGTGCGTCGTTGGCACTCTGCTGAACACAAGGCACACGTCAGAGGAATGAGAGCACTAACACAATGCGAGCCTCCCAACGAGTGTCTGTAGGCTCTGTCGCCATTGCGTTTTAGAGCAGCTAAATTTGTTACACGAGACATTTTTGTTTTTGACAACTTTGTGCTGTTGAACTTTTCATTTTCACCTTATCCATCTAATTATGAGTCTTATACCTCCATTGAACATCATTACATAAAATTGTGATGGTGATAAATAATCGGTTTGTGAACATTTATTTCAAATACTCAAAGCTGTACTGAAGTGGTTACAATTTTTCACCAGGGATTATTTTATTCTTACAACCACAGTTAAGGCATTTAAATACACTTCAGTTCTAATCAAAGAGACATAATAAAATTACTTAATGTTAATGAACATTTTTGGCAGTGTATAAATCACTAAAATTATTTTTAAATTAGTACAAAAATAGTTTCGCAGAGTCTGGAATTCATATTGACAATGCTTTGTTATCTGTCTGGTTGTGACCTCTAAAAGAAAACAAAAACTTTAAATATATTACCAAACACAGTTTTTAGAATTTTTAAAAATACTAAGCTTTTTATAATATAATATTTATGATAAGATATATGGGAAGGTTATCCCCAAAAAAGCAGAGTGTCTAAGGTACCAATAAAGACCGATCCCCAGAAATATCCAGGATTAATGATCATTTTTCCTGACCAGTGACTTTTGGAATTTGAAAACAGTTGAACAATAACTTTGCTGATTTTTGTGGTAGGCAAGATTGTTTATTGCCATTACAACGGCAAATCTGCCTTTCATCTTAATTTGGATGTTAGGCTTTCACAATCCACAGAGTGATTTTCGTATAATCTTTCTGACTGTCCAAACAGCTCAGATAGTAGGATAAAAGCTGTTTTTGGTCATTCTGGATAAATTTTCAACTTTTTCACAAACTCGTATACCTTGAAGTAAAACATGATTGACTTTTCCAGGTATCTAGACATCTTGGAAAAGTTAAAAATTGTCATGAAACAAAATTTATAGTGAAATTCTGTTGTAATTTGATAAGCCATTCAAATTGCATTCAATTTTGCATACAGTTTCAGAATAAAATTGGTTTAAAGTTAAATAAACAAGGTATTAGAGATTACGGTTACATTTGTCAAACGATTATAGTACAGGGATTTAACAATTTAGAGAACATTTGCATAAACTTTTAAAACTACAATTGTTTAAAACTTTCTAAATAATTTGCAGATAGTAACTAGGCCTATCGTTATCTTTTCAAACAGAAATTTTTAAAACTTCTCAAATATTAGTTTGCAACATTTACATAAATAATTTTCAAAAACAACCATTCACAACATTTACTCCAATACTGCAAGTTCGATATTCTCATGACGCTACCGGGACTCCGAATTTTGTTTTCTCTTAGAGCCGACAATCACAGTCTCAGTCACAGTGGTCGCTGCGGCGCGGCGGGGAGCCGAGGAGAGCTGCTGCGGTTAGCTGCGGTCGGTTCACTTGGGCCGGCGGAAGTAGCGCAGCACGATGTAGCCCAGCAGCCGGAACAGCAGCAGGAACGCCAGCAGCACCAGAGTGTTGGCCCACAGCGGCAGACTGACGCCTTGCAGCTCCAGGATGGACGAGACTGGGATGTGCGTCGAGGTCTGGCACACGGCCAGCTTGGACTGTTGCGCACACCTGCAACGATAACAGTGATAACAGTGATTAGAGTGGTTGGTGGTGGGGGTGAAACGCTCGAGAGAGGAATGTTCAGTTGTTTGTGAGGTAAAAATGGTTTACCTCGAGATTGAAATGAATTATTGTCTGGTTACAATATCAGTGAGAGTTGTTTTAGCCCTTGGCGAAAGAAATGGGTTGGTAATTTTATTTAAGGTTATTTCTGTTTTTTATTTTTTTTTATAAATTGCTTAGTATATATCTACAAAAACGAATAACTGACCAAATCCTAGTAACACAAACTTAATATGTATACAACAACTGAGGGGTTGTGGGGCTCCACCCCACAGGTCTCCAAGTTCCCATGAAATTCATATGGGTATTCACTTTTATTTGGTTTGATGTTAATTTTTGGAAATATTTTAGAAGGTTAACCAACGACTGCAGCACTCAACGCTGGCGAAACAGTGGTTCATTCCCCAGGTGAAACTGACTTGTATCATGATTCTGATTTAATGAAATATATTTTTTTGCACTTATCTGAACATTATTTTGCCCGAGTCTCTTAAACAAGGATATTTTTGTTGAGCCCACATGATCCTGCGATTTTCCAAATGTTTACATTTAGGATATGCCCCAATATATTTTGGATATTACAAAACCATTTATAATAATGTTTTGATCCTTACTTAACTATTAATTTCCAAGGGTTGATTTGAAAGTAAAACATTTTCCCAGTAATCAGACGTTATCCGATGTTGAATCCAAGAAGATAGCAAAATTATAGTAATGTACACGTTTAGTCCCAAAAAGTTAAGACAATTTCAATCCTTCTTAATAATAATGAGTTATGTTGCATTTGCCCATAGTTGAGGAACGTTTAATTTTACACATCACGCTGGGGACAAAATAATAGTGGAGTATCGGTGATAGTGATTTTTTCCATAGAATCTTTGAGAGTTGGATTCTACGAATAAAATACACTATCGTGTATTTGAAGGATATGTGTGTACAGTCGCTTAGTTGGTCAAAACTAAGCGACTGTACACACATATCCTTCAAATACACAATTTATCCTTCAGTGTATTTTATTCGTAGAATCCAACTCTCAAAGATTCTATGGAAAAAATCACTATCACCGATACTCCACTATAAATTCTGCCATACTGCAGGATACTATTAATAAAACAAATTTCCTAAAAAAATCACCATCATACTTCTGCTTAAAAATTGTCAATAATTGCTCCAACCACATTAAAAATGAGTACCGAATTTTTATCTCAGAACTGTTTCTACAGAAATTGTCAGACTGCCTGATCACATTGAATTTGTTCGGGTAGTTTCTTCAGCTAGTAGCTAGTTTTACATCCCACATTATTAAGTACAGTTTGTATCAATTTCATGATCTGTTACCTGATTATTGTAGAGCTAGAATAGAAATGTAAGCCTAAATTTGAATGCACAAGTATATTGCTCAGGCAAACGTTGCATGTAGGGGCGAATAAGATGATGTAAATAAATAATCAACCACATGAAAGACTCACAGGATGCCGTCGCCATCGCCAAACTCGACTATCTGCATGTTCTGGTAGGCGTAGTGCACCATGGAGAGGTAGCGCACCCACGTGAGCCACGGCGGGATGTTGGTCGCCAGGTAGCCGCCGAACAGCTGGGTGGCGAGGGTGTACAGGGCGCTGATGGTGATGGACACCTGCATGTCCATACAGCACGCCCCCACGAAGAAGCCCACACTCTGCGGACAACGCGGGGGTTAGGTTGGGTGCAACAAACGGTACGGGTTAAAACATATATATACTGACACTACCACCACTTGGTGTTAGCTTATCCAATAAAAGTTATTGGGAACAGTAATATATGTCTGACTTGCTAGTAAGGCACTTTACCTCTGAGCGACCGCGTCCGGTTATATACATCGTTTGTTGCATCCACACGGCATAGATATAAAATGTTATATCGTTAATCAGCTACGAAGGCTATTCAACCATGAAGAAATCTGCACAACTCTACAAAGGTCACTTTTTATAGGCCTAACCTAAGTAAATGATAGAGTAAATACTTTTAAGAGCTGTAACGTTTTAAAAGAAAGGACAAAGTGATTACAGTAGAACCTCGGTAAACCGAGCCTCGCTTATCCGAGATTCCGGGTTAACCGAGGCGGTCCTAATATGTGTACAGTATTATAAATTTCAAAGAGAAAGTAACACGCTCAAATAAACGAGCAATTGACAGCGCGCGCCTTCACTTACCGCAACCGCAATACGCGCACTGAACTGTATTGTGTTTGCATTCAACTATAGTAAACGTCGGCAGTTGTCAAGGTTGTACGGCAAAGTTCGTGCGTAGCAGACAGTGCAATTCGAGACCGTCGTCGTTAGTCTGCTGAAGCCGCCATTTCGTGTTGTCAGTGATTTGTTTACTCAGTTCTGTTTATCGCTGTTAACTTAGCGTGTCCGTGTTAATTAGAGAGATGAGTACTAAGCGCAAACGGGTCGTTTTGTCTCTAGACTGAAAACTAAATGCAATGTTACGATATTTCTTGTACTAATAAACTGAACAAAACTCAAATCATTGTTTTATTACATGGTTTAAACATATCTTGAGGTATTTATAACCCCAATTACGATTTTTAGGTTACATTCCGTGTTATCCGAGATTTGACGTATCCGAGGTGGCCTCGGTCCCAATTAACTCGGTTAAGCGAGGTCCTACTGTATATGAAAGGCGATGGTGTTTTATCTAAATAATATTCTTCAGAAATAATTCTTTTTTAAAGGGGAAAAATGAGAAAAAATTAGCAATGTGTCAAATTGTATTTTTTCACAACTGATCATTTCAAGTTCGATTGATCACATTGCAAAAGTAGTAGCCTTTGGACAGGTAAGTAGTAGAGGGGGTAGCTTTCCTCCCCACCCCCGTTCCCCTTATTTGCCATCAGTTCATCTTCAGACAGTACATTCACTTAGCTTCTAATCAACAAAGACCTCTCTAGCCTAATGGTTAGCGTATTGGACTTTGGTTCAAATCCTGGGTTTTGACAAAAATTTGAGGGGTTTGGACTGCTTTCCCTAAAGCATTTTTGTGTTCTCATAACAAAAAAGCCGTTGGAATTTAAATTAAAAAAACAGCGGGCAACTGACCTGCGCCACGATGGTGTTGAGGAGCAGGAAGCCGAGCAGTGTGAGGAAGACGTTGACACTGTGCAGCCCCAGCATGGGGTAGGAGATGAGGTGGTAGACGGCCGGCAGCGTGATGGTCAGCGGCAGCTCCCCCACCATCTTGGCCAGGTAGTAGGCGGACAGGCGGTACGCCCCACTCTGCCGCTCCTTGTTGATCACCTCCCTCTCCGGCGGAACTGCGCACGTACAAACGACAACATTGTAATGTTTTTACACTTTTGGTTACGATTATTACACTAAATAACTGGAGTATTTCTTGATGGTGATTTTGTGTCGAAGATATTTGTAAGCAATATACTAGTTGAGATAAAAACTGAAGGCTTTTGTGATTGGTTTGATTATATTTTCATTTTGACTGCTTTAGCTTTTCTGTGTTTTTTCCAGCTTTGTCTGAAGTGTGCCACTAGTATTTTGTGTAATTTTGTTATGTTTTAGGTATTTGTCTCACAAGAATATGGGATCAGATCAAATTCCAGATTACAAAATGTTGTGAAACTTGTTTTTATATAGTCCCTTCAGCTTCATAGTAACAGAGTTCTACACAAAGCAATTTTTCAACCTAAGGATGAATATATAACGAATATTATAGCACTACGAATCTGATATACTCTTTAGTCTTTTAAGATCAGTTCCCGTTTTTAAAAAATTGCATAATGGATGGTATAAAAAATATCACAGTCACTGGTAAAAAACATACTATGCACTTCACCAACAAACTTGCACATTTTAATATCAAGACAGGAAAGTTTTTGACTGAAGACCTTGTGTGATTTTACAAGTCAGAGGCACTAAATGACCAGCCAAGGGACTACAGGATAAAAGTGTGCAGTTTCTCCAGGGAACATTACAATACACTGGCAAATAAACACACTTATTTCTATCATAATCCAAATATCAACTCCTATTTTCCCAACTGACAAGTCCCGGGACTGCAAGGATGTTCCACTCACAAGAGGAGAGAGCGCCGAAGTGAGCAAACAGCATCCAGTAGGTGGTGGAGAAGAACATCCAGCCCTGGATGTCGTGGAGGGACTCCTCAGTGCGGGGCAGACGGAACCACAAGAGCCCCGCCATCAGCCCCAGAGCCACCGTCTGCACCCAGTTGAGCGTGGACAGCATGCGGGGCCGCGCCTCCTGGAAGTTGCGCTGCGAAAGCACCTGCCATGCAGAACGTAGAATTTGAGATGAAATACAGTAAAGTTTTTTACAGAATTAAATTATTTTTCAGCTTTTTACTTACCTCTGAAGGAATTTCAATTGTTTATACTTGGGGGGAAAATGTGTAGAATGGATATATGCAATTTGCAGTTTGTATTAGCAAAACCAAAAAAAAGGTGGGAAGGTGTGGCATATAAGGTGAACAACAGAATGGTAACTGTATTTGGAATGTTTAAAAAATTTTGATTTTCTGAGAGAACTAGTGCGAGGCGATGACACAAACATAAGACTGTTCCCAGTAACTTTGGGCAACTTTAATTAAACAGCAACCAGGCTTTTAGGGGTCCAGTATTCGTCTTTGTCTTCACTCATTTGTTGCATATCCCACACTGAAGTTCTCTGGAAGGGTTGCTTTCCAAGCGACCCAGCTATAGCTAATACTATCAGCTTTGTCACTACAGTAGAAATCCAATTATCCGAACCCCAATTATCCGAATATCCAATTATCCAAATCGATTTTGAGTGAAATAATAGAAATATAAAAATCAAGAAAATAACAGCG
Source organism: Allygus modestus (assembly GCA_963675035.1). Taxonomy (NCBI): domain Eukaryota; kingdom Metazoa; phylum Arthropoda; class Insecta; order Hemiptera; family Cicadellidae; genus Allygus; species Allygus modestus. The sequence goes on from OY776112.1 coordinate 348,055,948, forward strand.
GGAGCGCGTGTACCGATAATGCGCCGTGAGCGCTAAAATAAAAGCCTGCGCTGTTACCTTCCGGACGATATTTTCGCAGGGAACAATGAGTCATACCCCCTTCCCACCCTGCTCATCATCAGTCGCTACTGTTCTTTCACCGAGATTATCGTTCGAAATGAGTACAAAACGTAAACGTGTTGTCCTTTCGCTAAGTGATAAACTTTGCTCGAGATGTTCAAGTGAAATAACCAACATTGAACAGTGAAATACGTACAGTATGTAGGCCTATTGAAAAGAGCAACTGTATATACTATATTCAATTTAACTCCTGTAATTTAATTTTTATGATGTATATTCTTGATACAGTTCGCTCACTTTCTGTTCACTACATTTATAATAACTTTGTCGATAAAATTCTGATTTTTTATGTATGGTGATGTTTTTTGCTTAATTCCCGAGGTATACCTGATTATCCGAATTTCTGCATATCCGAATTGGCCCGATCCCCAATTAATTCGGATGATTGGAGTTCTACTGTAATTGTCAATAATGTAACGGGCTCATCCCTTGCTATGCTTACAAGTTCCGTGCACAGGCCTGAAGCACATGTGGACTGACAAAGTCTTTACAAAGAGGCTACCAACCTCTTAAAAAAAGTATTTTGTCTAAATATCTACTAAGGATACGGCCAAAGTTGTTGACATGAGCTAGACTCAGGTGATCAGGCATCAATGGATGAGGCGTAAAGCTTTACTTTGATGTAAACTTAGGTGATATATATTTTTTAAATGTTCACCGACCTTGAATTGTGTCCAGAAGCTAGTAGGCCACTGCCAGCTGACGTCCTCATCCGAACTGCTTACTGATGACGATGCATGACTTTGGTTGTCCAACCACAGTGTTTTGCCTTCTTCTTCTTTAACTGCACCGGCAACACAAATTGTCACAGTTAAATCTCTGAGTAATCCAAATGCTTTTAACATGCAGATTCAGTGTGCAAATAATTTTCACTGGCACTACAGTCAATACAAAATAAATATTGGTTGATGGTCACAGATTAAAAGAGGAAATCAGAACAAAACAAATTGTCATAGCAGTTTCATGAGAACGAGAACGTGACTTAAGCAAAATGAAATTGGGTTTTATTGTTTTATTTAGTAAATGTTCACCTAATTTGTCATATGAGTTCATATGAGTGGTGGATAGTTTACCTGCAACCGTGGTATATACGTGACCCTGAGATTCCGTGGTTTCGCCGATCGCCACACAAACGTCGGTGGAAGGTCGGGCTATCGAGTTCTGGGCATTGGTCCACATTTCTCTTTGGCAGTGACACTGTCCGCCTCCTATGTGGCCTGGAACACAATGCAAACTTATGAGACGGAAATATTTTAAGCTTAGCTAAACCTCATTTAAGGGTAGATTGACATTTTGCTTGCTAGCATCATTGGCCGTTGATGCTGTTAAACATGGAAACATGTGCAATATTCATGTTTAAACATTTCAGCCGCAGAGAACGTGTTCAGTCTTAGCAAAGTGTCTGTTGTTTTCTCATGTTAATGGATCTTTGAAGTCTGAAAACTCACTAGATCATTTATATACACAATAATTGTTAATAAAATTTACGGGATGTAATAAAAGACGTCTTACAACACTTAAGATATATTTACACTTATACTGATTCACATACAGACGGTAAACATATATAAAAGATGGTACTAGGCTATCGATTTCGCCAGTCATCACAGTCATCACCACACCAGTCATCATCAGGCCAATGAGAGAACTGACAGAATCAAAATGGCGTCCTTGCTTATATCCTATTGGCTACCGGAAGTTCCGTATACAGGTTCCTAAATGTGCCACCAGAGTCGAAGTTAACTTGTTCGTTAATCCATTTATCTCTATTTTTACATTTTTCTTTAAATATAAACAATTCTTCCCATGCATTCATTTCATTTCCTTTTTTACAATTTTTGAGGATGCTGAGGTTTTCTTCTATTTTCCCTATGGTGTGGCCATTTTCTAAAAGATGTTTTGCTACATTTGATCTTTCGGGTTTCCTGTTCTTCCAAGCTGATACATGGTTCTTAAATCTTTTAATACAATTAACAGTTTGACCAATATAAAAGTGATCACAATTGTTACAATTAATTTTGTAAATGCCGGGCATGTCGAATTTGTTACAATCTTCTATCTTGGGATTTAGAATTTTGTTCATGGTGTTTTGCGTTCTGTAGGCTATATTAACTCCATATTTCTTGAATCGATTTGCGACCTTTTGTATCTTAGTTCCTGTGAAGCTGAATTTTGCAAAATTACTTGATATTTCTTTTCTTCCGTCTAACGTTGTTATTCTACGCAATTTTTCTTGGTTCTTTATTTTCTTATGTATTTTCGCTCCAAGTTCGTCTATTATTGTCGGGTTGAATCCGTTGGCTCGAGCAATCGCCTTTATAGTTGTTATTTCTCTTCTTCTGTTATCTTCATTTAGAGGAATCTTGAAGGCTCTATATAACATCGATCTAAATGCAGCGGTCTTATGGCTGGTGGGATGAAGAGACTTGTTGTTGATTGTAGTATCCGTCTGCGTAGGCTTTCTGTATATATCAAACTCTAGCTCATCATTTCTTCTTGATATCGTGAGATCTAGAAGAGAACGGCAAGATAAATTTCCTAGATCTCACGATATCAAGAAGAAATGATGAGCTAGAGTTTGATATATACAGAAAGCCTACGCAGACGGATACTACAATCAACAACAAGTCTCTTCATCCCACCAGCCATAAGACCGCTGCATTTAGATCGATGTTATATAGAGCCTTCAAGATTCCTCTAAATGAAGATAACAGAAGAAGAGAAATAACAACTATAAAGGCGATTGCTCGAGCCAACGGATTCAACCCGACAATAATAGACGAACTTGGAGCGAAAATACATAAGAAAATAAAGAACCAAGAAAAATTGCGTAGAATAACAACGTTAGACGGAAGAAAAGAAATATCAAGTAATTTTGCAACATTCAGCTTCACAGGAACTAAGATACAAAAGGTCGCAAATCGATTCAAGAAATATGGAGTTAATATAGCCTACAGAACGCAAAACACCATGAACAAAATTCTAAATCCCAAGATAGAAGATTGTAACAAATTCGACATGCCCGGCATTTACAAAATTAATTGTAACAATTGTGATCACTTTTATATTGGTCAAACTGTTAATTGTATTAAAAGATTTAAGAACCATGTATCAGCTTGGAAGAACAGGAAACCCGAAAGATCAAATGTAGCAAAACATCTTTTAGAAAATGGCCACACCATAGGGAAAATAGAAGAAAACCTCAGCATCCTCAAAAATTGTAAAAAAGGAAATGAAATGAATGCATGGGAAGAATTGTTTATATTTAAAGAAAAATGTAAAAATAGAGATAAATTGATTAACGAACAAGTTAACTTCGACTCTGGTGGCACATTTAGGAACCTGTATCCGGAACTTCCGGTAGCCAATAGGATATAAGCAAGGACGCCATTTTGATTCTGTCAGTTCTCTCATTGGCCTGATGATGACTGGTGTGACTGGTCGAAATCGATAGCCTAGTACCATCTTTTATATATGTTTATGTTGTTTATGTTGTTTATGTTGTTGTTGTGGTTTATGTTTTATATATGTTTTTTATGTGTGTATGTGAATCAGTATAAGTGTAAATATATCTTAAGTGTTGTAAGACGTCTTTTATTACATCCCGTAAGTAATAACAACACGTAATATGCTAATAAAAAAGTTGTTTAATAAAATTGGAAAATGAATGGGTTATAATCAATTAAAAGAGAATATCAATAGCTACTGCTCCAAGTCCAAGACTTTGATAGCAGCAAAACTATGTTTAAGGTTGTCGCTGAATAGTTTTTACTGGTAAAGTGTTTCAAGTGAAACATTAACGTACACATTTCTACAACATCTAATTCATACAACAGCACATGTATAAGTTTGCAACCTGCAAAATTAGCCAGTTCCAAGTTACTATTGGTTACCGTCATATAGCACTTGGGCAAGACCCACACTACAAGTGATGTGAGTTGAGAGCGGCTCCTGTCTGCTTCTAACTGCTTTCCCCATACGACCAATGTTAACCAATGATCAGACAACGATAATAAACCTGATCCTGTGAATATCCAATACTGGTAAAAAAAAATAGTGCACCTCAACACGTTCGCTACCGAGCGACGCATAATTTGTGTCGGCCCGGTCACTCCCACAGACCAAAAGAAATAATCTGAACGTTGCAATCAGACCGGGAGGTACAGGAGTAACATTAACTAATGACCAAAAAATAAATTGGATTTAAATGGACTAATTTACTTCATAATAACCTAAAATGCATTTGTAAACAATAACAATTGTTTTTTATTTTACTTTCAGCTATTTTAAAAACGTCACATATATGCATTGGTCAATCTATACAATGGAAAATAGTAAAAAAGATTGTATTTTTGTTCAATATCGACGCACATTTGCGTTGTTGTAAATTTGATCATTTGTAGGCCTATTCCGTTTCGTTGTTAATGTTCTGCACAGTGATCAAACAAACACCACTAAAGCACATCCAAAAACTGTAAGGTTAGCCACATGGACAGTTGTACAGTGATACAGCAAAAATGATATTGTAAAAAACAGTTCTGCCAATTGCGATGTGACGTCACCAATCGTCATACCCACAGACCAAGCAACGCGCATGTGCGTCAGATATCCCTACAGACCGATACAAAGAGATCAGGGCTTTAAAATAGACCATTGCTAAGAAATACACGTTTGAATAACAATGGGACATTGATGCAAATTTGCGTCATCAGTCTATTTCCATGTGACCAGCCGACGCAAATATGCGTCGGTGGTCTATCGAGAGAAACCACTCGACGCACAACTGCGTCACTGGTCTATGTGATTGACAAATTCCATATAATTGCGGTAGCGAACGTGTTAAACTAATTTTTCAGCGATGATTTCAAAACCATCTTACCATTGGAGTGCGAGTGGATGTGTGAGTGGTTTTCGTGGTAGTTGTTGAGGTATTTATCACAGATAGAGTGGTTGAAGTATTCGGGTTGCAGCTCGGGGGGGTAGTCGGGACGTAACCGCATTTCCCGTGACGCTGCGATTATCTTCTCCTTCATTTCTTCGCTCCCTTTCACTTGTTCCACTGTTAACAGTTGTTAAAATAACTATCAGAAAAAATCAAGCAGAGTTTAATGTTTTTTGCATCATACAAATAGTCTGTTTCGGATGAAAAACAACTTTTTCTTACTACTAAAAGAATTCATCAGTAAAAACATTCACAGTCCGAGCACTAATCAAAACAATTTTGGTGGTAATAGAAATATAGGTAATCTGCTTATGCAATTTTTTTAGGTAGAATAATAAGTTTTATTTATAGCAAAACCACCTAGGTATTTTTAAAACCCCAAAAAATATGAGGATAGTTAAAATGTTCTTTAGAGCTTTAAAGGTCAATGTAGCCTGTGTAGACCGTGTGGTTGGTGACAAATCCAGGCAGGATTAAATATTGTTTTAGAAAGTCACCTGGATGAAATAATCTGACTGAAAACTTCAGGTTTTGTCATTAAATTCATATTTACTACTTGTCCTGTTGCTCTAATCCTAGCTACTTTGCACCCAACGAAAGGTTACTTCAGTTGTAAACAAACATAACAAAACATCTGATATTAAAACGGATGATAACATCTGAGAATAATGCGGATAACGTACTTTCAAATCAACGCGTAGTTTAGACTTCCGCCGTCAAATAGCGCCACTGTTCCGAAAATTCAGCCCTTTGCTGTATTTAAGTGATGCTCGTTCTTAAAAATTCTAAGATGTATTGGCAAATCTGCGTAAAAATATCTTTAATTTGACACATCAAACGTTAAAATCCGTCCAGCCGTCATCGAGTTATGACTGTGAAGAAAAAATCCCTAGCGTATTAATATATAGGATGATTGCCAATTCTGAAACAGTCATCAAGTAATCATTTTTAAAACCCCTCTAAGAACTTCGAGTATACTTATTCTTCTAATTGATTATATACATTATAAAGTTGATTATAAAATAATCAATCATTATTGATAATTAATTAATGATATCATTAATGATATAATCAATCATTATTAAATTGTTATATAATGTATATTATCTAGTCTTTAAAGTATAATAGCAAATCAACACTTACGGACAAAGTCAGCTGGGTTATAGTGAGACATAACAGTCAGTCCGATGTTGTTGAAAAACTCCACTACTTTGTTACAGTCTCCGAAATAGGCAGTCTGGAAATGATCAAACAAGGTATAAGTACAATGTCATAAATTAACATATTGCATGTGATTTTAGTTCATGCAATATGCTGAATTGCTTGTAAAATTAAATTAGGGATATCAAACTTATATATGCAGTTATCTTGAGCTTTGTCTTGGTGTTTATTATATTTCACACCACGGTGTACTATGCAAAATAATAAGTTTATAAAGAATCGTTTTCTCTGGCTGTAATTTGTTTGCTTCAATGGAGTAGTGCAATTACATTTGTATGTATGACCATAATATGACCAATGGTATGAACTTTTAAGTGAAAAATAGTCCTGAAAGAAGGGTCTTCTCTTGACTTTTGAGTTGGAGGACACAAATTTTAAAGAGTTTGAACCTTTTCCCCTAAAAGCGTATGATTACTCTGTCAAAAAAAAGCAGTTGGCCATGGAATACAAAAAAGTAGAGCACCCTGGCCTTGTAAGTCAGTTGTGGTTAAGCATAGGTTTGATCCCAGGCGACTGCAATACTTTTTCACGAGCGGTCGCCACTGGCTTGCCCATTTGAGATCGTGGCCCAGGCCTATTGGTCTATGGTGACGGGGAGTTGAGGTTGTTTTTTAACTAAAAGTTAGTGAAATACTGTTGTATCCCGAAAGAAAATGGTCTGATGAGAGTTGAGACAATGTTGCCACACTGTTTGTTGTAACAGTTAGGTGCAGTGAGGTGAGGAGGGTCTTAGGCGCTCCAGCAACCACCCCTTTGCTAGCACCTAATTTAGTTTCAGAAGGAGTACCACACTCTAGATGTAACAGCGAGGTGCGTAGCGTTGCCTCATACCTGTCCGTTACAGAGCAGCAGCAGCTTGTCAAACATGTGGAAGATCTGTGAGGACGGCTGGTGCACCGTGACGACCACTGTCTTGCCCTCCTTCTCCGCGTAACGCTTGAGACACAGCATCAGGTTGTACGCTGAATGCGAGTCCAGGCCTGACGTGGGCTCCTGTAACAAAATATTGGGTTAGAACTTACATAGTATACAGATAAAAGAAGACTAATATCGCTATCCACTGAAACTCTGCCCTGACCAAAAAAGTTCATTTTCCTCGATTCGGAATGAACACTTTATCTAAAAAAGATAATATTTAACAAATTTTGTTTTTATCGGCCTCCACCTTCCCAGTAACCGTCTAATACGGCTTTCATGTTAATTTTATAACTTTGATGTTTATGACAGTTTGTTGTTGTCCAATACATATTTTTTGTCTTTCCACTTCCTCTTCGCTGCACCATAAACAGTTGACAAAAATCTGACAAGTTATTCTTTCACAGAGTATTGCATTGTGTTTACAATTATACTAAAAATGTGCCCTGGCTTGTATAAAATATCTGCCAATTTCCCTGTATTTTGGAATTTTTCCAACAACCCTGAGTTTCCCTGATATTTTTCAAATCCTCTGACTTTTTAGAAAGTGTGAACTATTTTGAAGTAGGCCTATACATAAATAATTTTCTTAAAACCTGGTGTACTGTGTTATTCACTGTACAGTACAGAATTTGTCTCAAAAGTCACTAACATAATAGTACGAACAAACAAAGTGATCTATAAATGAATTATTTTTTTCAGTTTTATGCTCCTTGTTATGCTATTGTTTATGTTTGTTATGTTAATGTCATTGTGTGGCAACAACAACATAGGTGTTGCATAAACATTCCAAATAACTCCAAGCCAGTTAAAAACCCAAACCATCCAAAAGGAGCAATTAATCACTTTGCCTTTAATCTCATGAGACTGTGCAAAAATCAAAAAAGCGTAATACCAATGACAAACAGAGTTTAATGACAAATTCCATAGCTTTTTTTATAGCTTTTCTTCATAGAATTGCTATAATACAAACAAGTGCAGCTTTGCCATCCCTCATCTTAAGGAACCTAAGGGTTGCATTGTGAGAAACATGACCTCTATGGTGATTCTGTGCCCCCTCTAACCTCCTGCAATCACTCCGCTGCAGTGCACAGTACCCCTATAACCACAGATGGAGCAGCATGAAGGGGGTAAACACAAGGCATTCACTTCCCCTCAACAGATATGGCTGAGTGCTACGAGGGTAACCACATCCAAGAGACTTGTATGAGGGGGTTCAACCGAATCTTGTATCGAGAGACAGTCTTTGACTTGACCCTTACTGCTCCCTGCCCCTCGTCCTACTTGGCCCTATAACCACGGAGTTGTGACTAGTGTAGTGCCAAGTGCTGAGTACTCACGTCGAGCAACATGAGGGCAGGATTGGTGAGAAGCTCACAGGCGATGTTTGCTCTCTTCTTCTCTCCTCCCGACAATCCTCGCTTGAGATAGTCTCCAATAACTGCAACGTGAGATACATTGTCAAACACAACTGTCACTACTTTGCGTCAGACTATCGTTGAATGGAAAGATTAAGTTATTGTTGTATTAAAATCTCAGAATCATTATACTTGTTAAGTTTTATGACTCTAAAAGTAATCCTATACTCTAATATGAGTAAGGTTTGTTTGCTTGCTTGCAATTCTGAACTAAAAAGCGGCTCCAATGATTTCCTTAAAATGTTAGAAATAACTCGTTTCTGGGTTAAAATAAGTTCAAGACAGGTCTCGTCTCCAGGAAAAATCAAGTAATGTAGGAAAACAAATATGAAAAATTAAACAAATTAAAATTGGGCTTATGGAATTTAAATTAAAAAAAAAGAATCGTAACAGCTGTTTATAATCAATCAGTGAATTGTCCAAATAATACTCATATAGTTTAAGTAAAAACATGTGGTTTCCTGAGACGAGTATTAAAACCATTGAATGAAGATTATATACCGTGTGGTCATGTCATATCCAAAATGAAACAAACGAACATTGAGCTGTAAATAACAACTGGAGTAAACATGCATAAAAAAGCAAATGAGCTAAGAATATCTGCTCATCAGTAGGGGCACGAGGTGAAATACTACTCCAAGACATCTAAACTAACTGACTGACCTACCCCGAGCAAAGCTCGTTCCCCCAGGTACTTATAGTTAAATGGAAAATGTGATAATGCATAAATTAAGGTTCAAATTATATTTGTTAGGACTCATTTGTGGAGAGTTCGGTTACGGGGAGAAAGCCATTCAGGTCAGCATCTGGTTACTGAAACCCCACCCACGTAATTGACAGTGGGCTCGAACCGCTTCAGAACCGGTTAAAATGGATATACAATATTTATGACAAATTACTTTTCAAGGAAAGCCATTAAGGCGCTTCATTTCCACTCCTCCGCTCTCACTAATTTTACAAGCTCTTAAATGGTTGGTGAAACGTCCTCGACTAATTTGATGGGTCTACTTCAAATTTTGCTTATGACTTTTGTTTTCTCCTGGCATTGGTGAGAGGAAACGGTATAATACTTGATTACGGTCTTAATAACTGATCATGATTTTGCATTGACTAGACTCATAAAATTATCAATAGTTTTAGTTAAATTAGAATTTTTAATTGTAGCATCAAATTAGTCTAACACACCGCCTAACACAGGTATTCTAACACAGGTATGCTACAATTAACCTCTTGCTAACATTTAAATCCACAAAACTTAAAAAAGTTATTTTTTTACCCCGCACTAATCAACCCCGTTAGGTCTTACCACCTGCAATACCGGTAAGTGATTCTTCCCTACAGTGATTACCCCCAAATGGAAAATCTGCTAAACGCTATTAGAACACAGAAAATAAAATGTTGTTTGGAGCAAATGGCAAATATAAGTTACATTACTGACCAATCTTTTGACAAGTTGTAAAAAAATAAGTTAAATTGATTATACCAGCTATTGCTAAACTAAATACATGATGACATGTGTACGTACTGGTATGTTGGCAGGAGCCCAGATCTAGAACGTCTATGATGTGGTCTACGTACTGCATCTTCTGTGAGCGAGTCAGTGAGTCGGGCAGTCGCAACAGTGCGGCGTACTGTAACAGACGTTCACACATGACTCACACAAATATACATACTGCAATAATAGAACAGAATAATAAACAATATAAAAGGTACTACTTCAAAATTACAAATTACAATGAAAAAAAAATAAATTCCATATTTAAGAAACATTAAAATTGTAATTTTTTAAGTAAATTATTCATATTATTATGGTTTTGTACTTATGGTCTTATTGAAAATGCTATTAATATGTTTGTATGAGCAAAACTTATGTTAATTCAAGGGAACACAACCTCCGAGCAACAGTCGTATGAACAACCGAGTAGTCTAACTAATTTAAATTGTTCATTGTTTACTGATTTTTTTTAAAGGATTAAAAAATCATTTGTTTATTTACAAAACTATTTAAAAACTCAGTCACAATAAAAAAAGGAAATACACGTAATATAATCTCAGTCTAAATTAAATTGTAATTATTTAGGATAAGAACTTCCCAATCAGTTATTCAATTGGCCCGTTCGGTTCTTAATCTAACCATTCTCCTACCGTAACTAACCTATGTAACCTATTAACATAACCATGCTGCTATACTGTAACTAACCAATATGCTTTTTATCGATCTAACCATTGTGTTACTAATCAACCAACTAACCAATGTGTTATTTTATTAATCTAACCGTTCTGCTACTGTAACTAACTAATATGCTATTATTTTATCATTAACCGTTCTGCAATTGTAACTAACCAATATGCTATTATTTTATCATTAACCGTTCTGCTACCGTAACTAACCAATATGCTATTTTATCATTAACCGTTCTGCTACCGGAACTAACCAATATGCTATTCTATCACTAACCGTTCTGTTACCGTAACTAACCAATATGCTAATTTATCATTAACCGTTCTGCTACCGTAACTAACCAATATGCTATTTTATCATTAACCGTTCTGTTACCGTAACTAACCAATAGATATTTTATCATCAACCATTCTGTTACTGGAACTAACCAATACGCTATTTTATCATTAACCGTTCAGCGACCGTAACTAACCAATATGCTATTTTATCATTAACCATTCTGCGACCGTAACTAACCAATATGCTATTTTATCATTAACCGTTCTGTTACCGTAACTAACCAATAGATATTTTATCATCAACCATTCTGTTACTGGAACTAACCAATACGCTATTTTATCATTAACCGTTCAGCGACCGTAACTAACCAATATGCTATTTTATCATTAACCGTTCTGTTACCGTAACTAACCAATAGATATTTTATCATCAACCATTCTGTTACTGGAACTAACCAATACGCTATTTTATCATTAACCGTTCAGCGACCGTAACTAACCAATATGCTATTTTATCATTAACCATTCTGCGACCGTAACTAACCAATATGCTATTTTATCATTAACCGTTCTGTTACCGTAACTAACCAATAGATATTTTATCATCAACCATTCTGTTACCGGAACTAACCAATACGCTATTTTATCATTAACCGTTCTGCTACCGTAACTAACCAATATGCTATTTTATCATTAACCGTTCTGCTACCGTAACTAACCAATATGCTATTTTATCATTAATAGTTCTGTTACCGGAACTAACCAATATGCTTTTTATCAATATAACCGTTGTTCAAGGCAATTATTACTGAACAACAGCTGATAGCGGCATTACAGTTTGACTGCACAACGCGTAGTCTGCATCGTCTCCGGTTAGATGGCTGTACCCATATTGCCTATCCGTCACAAAAAGCAGGCGCTCCCCACGAACGCCGCAACCAAGTCTACAGTTCAATGTATAGATAGCCATTGCTCCAGTCCCGTTCTGTCGCCGCGTTCAACTCATAAAAATCTGCAGACTGATTATAATTTATCATCCGTATTTCTTTTAATCATGTAAAATATATACGATGTTGATTTATATGTAATGTGTATAACATGTGATGTTTTATATTTATATTATGTAGACCCTATGTGTTACCTGTTATTTTAATTTAAGTTATTTTCTTTCTTTATGAAAACCGGTATCAAAACAAACAAATACACAAAACGATAAAATAAAATAATGAACTCAATAAAATTAAATAAATTTCACACCTCTTATTTTGGATAAAATTGTAGTGTAAAATGTTTTTTAAATTTGCAAACATATTTTTCGAGTATTGTTTATTATTTTATTTAATTGTTCATTATAGAGCTATGAAAGTCTGTTCCGCATTTTCATCGATGGGTAGAATGGGTGACGAGAGGAAATAAGACTACATGCCCGTTAGACTAAGACTATTTACCCGTTGTGTAGGCCTACCTATTTTCCTGCCTTGTTTCCTGGGTGCCTACATTAGGCACAACACTTCCTTAACATGAAAACATGTATTAACATGTATTTGGTTAATGGCATACAACTTAACGGATCAATCAATTTCATTTAGTTTATGTACACAACTTAATGATTCAAATACTGATATGGTGTCGCACACTAGAAATATATATTAACAAAGGAACGTAGAGCGACCATTACTTTATTTGTTTTCTACGAGGTAAAAGGTGAAGAGAAGTACTGAAATCACTAGACAACAAATTCAGTATTGTCCTGCTTGGCCTTGTTTGCTCACTTCCTTGTTTTGTAAAGAATCCCCGTGTCATCCATTGTCCTTCATTATGGTCGACACCAACAGCCTTCATGATCTCAGACAATGATGATAAAAGGAACTTTTTACCTAAAATTATCTTAGTTAATTTTTCTAGACAAAGCTCACTGGAGGTCATGACTTTTAAAGCCTCCTCAACGGATTATCCGAAATCGTTGATTTACGGTGCATTGTAAAGAGCAAGACAATACCTAGCTATTTCAGTAAGCATAATTTCGATATCGTAAATACTTCGAAATTCATGAATATTTCGAAATTTTATTGGTGATTTTATTGAAATCACTAGGTATTTTTTGCTCTTGAAAATGAGCTACAAGTCAACGATATTCAATTATCCGATGAGGAGGGTCGGGCATTGCAAGTTAACAGGTAGAAACGCCACATCTATCGTCAATGGAGCCCAGCAACTGTATAACCTTAGACTTTGAGCGATAAGAGTAAATGAGAGAAAGGAGCTGTAGCCTACTCATTGGCTGTACTTTATGGTTAGGTGAAAGACCGGAACATCGTTTCCACCAGTCGCTCGGACCTCCGTGGACGCTTGATTTGTTCACCGCGCCACAGGTTCAACAACTCTACGGTAAATGCTAGCAGTAGGCCTACACTTTCGCCGAGGCGCTTTGCCGAAAGTTCGGGCGAAATAGAAGCACGAGACCGGCCGAGATCGCACTGCGAGCTACCCAAGAACACTACACTACGCGCTCGTGTCTCGGGTCCTGTATCTCGTGCTTTTAAAAACTGACTCCAGACGGAGCGCAGGCGAGACGAGATGAGTCAAACCGAGCGCAACGAGTACACCAAGTACCAACCTCGAGCGTCTGCCGCAGCGTGAGGTCGGGGAAGAAGATGTCCTGCTGCAGCACGTAGCAGATCTTCCGCTTCCACCGCTTGTTGAGCCGCTCGCGGTTGAGGCGGATGTTGCCGGCGGCCAGCTTGACCCGGCCGCTGAGGCAGTTGAGCAGCGTGGTCTTGCCGCAGCCCGAGGGCCCCATCACCGCCAGCAGCTGGCCCGGCTTGACCACGCCCGAGACGTCGCGCAGGATCTGCCGCTTGTCCAGGGTGACGGTGACGCCTTGGAACACCAGCTCCAGGGGGCGGTGGTGAGGCAGGTGGTGGTGGCTGTGGCCCAGGCATGGCGCGGCGCTGCTCTCCACCCTGCAACACAACATACGCAATAAACAAACTAGGAGACATAGACGATCAAAGCTCCCAACACTAGGAACAAACTAAGAGACATAGACCATCAAAGCTCCCAACACTAGGAACAAACTAAGAGACACAGACCATCAAAGCTCTCAACACTAGGAACAAACTAAGAGACATAGACCATCAAAGCTCCCAACACTAGGAACAAACCAAGAGACACAGACCATCAAAGCTCCCAACACTAGGAACAAACTAAGAGACATAGACCATCAAAGCTCCCTTCACTAGGAACAAACCAAGAGACACAGACCATCAAAGCTCCCAACACTAGGAACAAACTAAGAGACATAGACCATCAAAGCTCCCAACACTAGGAACAAACTAAGAGACATAGACCATCAAAGCTCCCTATCAAAACGTTAAAAAGTGTTTTGGAGTTGAAACACAGAAAACAAAAACAAAAATTCAAAATAAAAGGAATACAAATATTATTTAGCACACAAAGACGAAAATGAATACGGTATGGAGCAACAGACTATAATAGATTAATTGTTACATGCTTCATCCCAAATCGTGTTGTATCTTGTTTGAGGAAAATTATAACTTTTTTGACAATTTTATAAAATATTTGTTTTGGCCCATAGATGATGGCATTTATAATTGGACCAGACATTTGAAAACGCTTGTATATTACGATTTCGATATTTAGAAATTGTAATAAAATATTTAAAAAATGCCAATATATTGAATACCAATATCATATTTTAGCACATGAGAGATGGTAGCGATTTTAAGAATAAGAATGTCTTTAACTGCTTACGATACAAAATATTATATTCATTATGAATTAAAATCAACGGGCAAGTATTTTATCATACAATACTATAATCTAGAATAGCAGGCAGTGTTTACCTTATTGATACATTAAGGTAATGTCGCTGCAACTGTAATTTTTAGGTTTTAGGAGTGGTGCTTCCATTTACGAAGTAATCACATGAAGTGAGCACGGGCGAGGAGGTATTTACAGACTCATTAGCGGACACGGCCTGGGCCCCGTGGCGCCGCTATCAAGGTCACCGCATCGCAGGTCCGGCCCGGAGAAAGGATCTCTCACCCGGAGGCCCGAGGGTCGATGGAGGATACGACCCTCGGGGCTGTGGGACGATGAGGCGCGTGGCAGTTCTGGTGGAGATTATTTAAAAAGTGGGTAAAAACGGTGGTGGAGAGTAACTCAGCGGGTAGAACTTTGGTGGAGAGAAACTCTAAGTGGTTAGAACTTTGGTGGAGAGCATCTCAACGTAATGAGGGTATATCAATAGAAAGGGATCACTTGCAATATAAGTGTTACATTTAAATTTTTTTTTAAGAAATTTTCTACAAAATTCCTTCACATAGACTGATCTAACACAACTTTTAATATTCCATAAGGATCATAACCCACAACTAAATCCATGTCGTAAAATTCACTGGCATGTAAAATAAAACAAATTAAATCATTACTAGAAAATAATTATTGTATTTTATTATTTAATAAAAACGGAGTCAAATTTCCACCCGAATATTTTAAAACGAAACCGCGGAAGGGCGGCACCACCAATGGGGGGGAGGGGCACGTTGTAAGGTATGGTTAGGGAGTGTTATAGGGTGGGGGGTGGGGGTTGTAAGCCGATGCACTTGCACAGTATTGATCGGGGTCACTGACCTTGGGGTGTCTCAAGGTCGGCAGTGTTGGGGTGACCGAGGTCTTCCTTCCCACCTTTGCAACTGAATAACCGGTCGAAACTCAATCTCCGTATGAAATGTTTAAGCGTTTTTTAAAGTAAGAATATGGCAATATTGAAAATAAATTTACAAGTTGGTCATATTATATGATAAATTGTGTGATATTAAAGACCGGTTATTGCACATTTCGGTACCAATTCATGCATGAAGATAAAATCGTGGTATTTTAAGTTGAAGTTTAAACACACTTAGGTAAACCCCATTTATGCACAAATTATTACGAATATTTTGAAATGTGACATTAAATGTGTCATTAAATTTGGAATTCCACTATAATTGTTTTATTTGTCAAAAAAATCTGATAAATAGATTTTGGGATCTGAGAAAACTAGGATACATAAATTGATACATTTTTCATCCTGTCCAAAGAGATTAAATCACATTATGCATAGTTTTACTTTAAACCCTAAAGAGATTCAGTCACATTATGTACTTTAAACCCGTGCACAGCGACCACTTCACTCGCGATGTCGTCATCCGGAATTAAAACATCAAATCACTTAATCTCCAACAGTTCAATCAATGGCATCTGTTGTACGCCTCAGCCACTGCCACCGCCGCTGACGGAATAGGCGAGTTTATGTGTTGTAAACATCGCTGACCCTCGAGTTGAGCTCTGGGGTAACGCAGGCCGAATTCGGGGGTCAGGGGGCGAGCGCTGGTCTCGGACAATAAACCAATTTTGGGCAGGTCATCGGCCCACCAATTGTTTTGGCCTTGTAGCCCTAAACGGCAGCAGGGGCCGGTCGCCGCGTGATGCGGCTCCGACTGAGCTGTGAGCTGTGAGCTGTGTGCTGTGAACGTGCTGGGGTGTTGTGCGGCACAATAGGAATCACCGTTGTTGGAATATTCGCTAAGCATTATCAATTTACACGTTAAGCAGAGCAATAACTCTGGAGTATAGCTCGAAAAAAATAACATTATTTATTAATTTATAAGTTTACACAATTGTAGTTAAATTTGAAAAGAACCGGGGGACCGAGCCATACTCGGCGATATTCGATTCGTTTCGGTGAGGTCCACTCTATATGCAATCTTTATTCGATGGTTTTAGTCACTGTTTTCAAGAAGTAATTTTTGTATACTTCCGAGTGAGTGCTTCTTACTCAAAGTTTCAACAAAATCATTCCGCTGGATTCCGAGATGAATTTTAGAAACAAACACTCAGTCATTGCTCGTATTTGAGTATATATGATAATGAAGTTATCTTGTATGTAAATAAAGCCATTATATATTTTAGGCTAATGTGAAACTAGCCCAACTCAATATGCTAGTTTTATGCTAAGCTGAAACTTAAGTTGATTTAATTATTACACTTGTAGCTTAAACTGGAAATAGATAGTGCCGTACAGTGACTATTTACAAATGAGTAACTTAGGTACTTCTCACTACTACACTAATACGTATCAAATTACGACGATCAACATGTTGTCAGATATCAATATTTTGAAAAGTTCCTTATTTATTAAGTATTACATTTCCATTTCACCTTCGACCCAGTAAAATTGTACACTATTATTATATACGGTGTATATATCACTGTTGTCAAGCTGTAACTAATTAAATGGGAAACATTTATAGGAAAACTTGCAGAAAATTCAGTCGATCTTGGGGTTGTAATAGCTCAGTACACACTACTGTATATTGCTGAACCTTAATTTAATAATTTTAAACTTGAGAATTTCATCGTTCGCGTCATTCTATTAACAATTTACACATACATCTGAAATTATTCGATAATTTTAGACCTAGACCTATAGTCTTTGCATTCCCCACGTTATTATACAAATAATACCCCCGTCGCAGCAAACCTGCATACTCTGCGAATTTACAATGGAGATATAAATGTCTTAATACTACATAAAGCCACTTACCAAGTTTCATAACAATATATTCACAAATAAGCGATATATACAATTTTAATTATTCTCCATAAGAATAAATTTGGGGCTGAGTACGCAGGTTTGTTTGCTGCAATAAGGAACAAAAAATGGGTTTTTATGCTAATATCAATATAACTCAACTAGGTGAAGTCGTATGCCAGTTTTTATTCATTTATGTTCATAACTAAAGGAGACATAGCATTTAATTGTTCTCTTTAATAATAACATGGGGGTGAGTACACAGGTTTGCTGCTACGGGAGCCTTTGGCAAAAAATTGTTTTTTTTAGCAAATATCAATAGACCACAACCAGATTAAGCCGTATACCAAGTTTCGTCAGTGTTCATACATAAATAAGCGAGATATAACATTTTTCTTTTCCTCCATAAGAATAACATTAAACAACGTACTGTGTTTAGCACTTTGAATATCTCGGTAACCTATTGACGTAGAGGAATGATCAAAATGTCAACTTGTGTGTTTTATAAGCTGAATCCAATGGTAAAAACTAATATTTTACTATTTCAATAATTATATGTCAAAAATTCAAAAAACCCATTTTTGGGGTACAAACCCTCCCCCCCCCAAAATACCCCTTCGGATGGAGCGATCTGGCTGGTTTTCGAAACTTAAAGTCATAAATGTTGCTTTACACGTTTATAACAAATTTCATCAAAATCGGATCATTTTTACGAGAGTTATCGTGCTCACGGACACACACACACACACACACACACACACACACACACACACACACACACACACACACACACACATGTATGTATATATATATATATATATATATATATATTGATATGCATATATATGTACACATATATTTGTATGCATATGCCAAATATATATGCAGTTTCGAACGAATGGTGTTTTTGGGGTCTGGGGACCTCAAAACGAAAAGTTATCATGGTCCCGGGCTCACCATACCGACTACGGTAATAGCTTATTCCCTATAGGGGAAATTCGCTAAAACACTTCTTTATTTATTCCTTGACATTTTCACTACCCCCACCCTCCCCTCTCCTAATGTAACAGCACATAGACTATTAGTTGAGTATAGATACTACACTTATATAACAGCATCGAATAATATGACGGATAAGCTTACAATACAAGAGCCGTATATGGTTTTGCGTATACGGTGTGCGTATGGACGAAATATCAGACAAACAAAACCCAAAAAAAACTGCTCTATCGCAGCATAAAGCGAGTACAATAAAAGGAGCCTCAGTCAAGGGTCTGGAATATGAAATTCAACTGAGTCCTTGCAGCGCTACCGAAAAAGTCCTTTTATTTCCTGAATGCGTTATTCAATCATATAAAACGCCTATCCGTAGTGTTATCCTATTTGTTAAGAATTTTCATGTCAATGTGTGTTGATGTCGAGTGTTGAATCCGTCATCTTCAACCGTGTTCAGATGAGGAATCGGTCAAAGAATTTGTAAACCGACGCAAATAATTTTATAAGAACAACTAACAAGTTTTATAAAAAAATCTGAACGTAATTACATTCTCGAATCTCCTTCAACCACTAACCTCTGGCGGCGAAGGTGGAGGCAGCCGAGCAGCAGCGCCTTGAGAGGGTGGGGCGGAGGCCCGGGCGGCGAGGTACATCCGCACATGGCGAGCGTCACGGGGATACTCGCGGTGGTGAGAGGCTGGGCCCCGGGGACACCCGACCCTCACCTCATCAGCAGATCACTGGGCAATCGCCTGGACCGGGTGTCGACATGGAGGAATCAAACTGTACACCGGATGACCTTCGACTTGAGCGACCGACTACCTCATGAAACTAACTTCCCATCCTTGACTTTCTATCACTTGTCTCATCCACTTAATTGTACCTTTTTGGGAACTTTATATCTCAGGATCCTTTAGATTGTGCTTTCCTCAAAGATTCCCTTTAGAGTGGTCCTCATCTTTCTTATTTAGATCGCCAACTTTGAAGTAAACGAAGCATATTCAATTCACCGCGATCGCATCAACTCTTGAAGACGAGAATAACGTATTAACAAATTTTCTCGAGCGGGGAAAACGTTACAACGCATCTTATGTATCTTAAACGCGAATGATATCTCCTTTTGTCAGTTTATTTTGTCAGTCTCTTAAGTATCTGTCTTAATAATGGAAACAATCTTGTTCGCCTTAGTCAGTTCTGGCAAGGGGATATTGTAATGTTCTTTCCCCTGGATCTTGAGCAATAACAATTGTTCGGCATCTTTCAACTCACTTGATGCGTTTCTTGAACTGGAAGAAGAATAACACTTTTTGGCGTTTGAAAGCACTCTTTGTTGTTTATGTGCAAGTGCGTATCAAGAGACTAGAGACATAATGGAGACGAACCTCTCTTCCCACTACAGTAAAACTCCAGCCTCCAGCCTTATGCCAGTGGTTAATCTGCCACTGCCTGCTATCCCTGCTACTGCTCTTCTACCGTCACTTTCCCTGATACTGCCCCTAAACCTCTTTTACAGTCAGTGGCATTATCCTCTACCACTGCCACTAACTCCACTGTTGCATCTAGACTGTACTACTGGCGCTAGCCCCTATACTACTGATACTATCCCTGACTACTGCCTTTGACTCCAACTACTAGTGCCTGCCACTCGCCCTATCCACTGCTACTGCCGCCAAACCTTTGCCATTGTCCCTGCCACTGCCACTAGGCCCTGTCTCTACTGTAGTCTACGTTTGACACTAGTCCCTACTACTATCCTCTACCACTGCCACTAACGCTGCTGTTGCCTCTAGATTCCACTACTAACTACTGCCGTTACAAGCCTCTACACCAGCCTTGACACTATCCACTGCCACTGCCGCCAAACCTTCGCCGTTGTCCCTGCCACTGCCCCCGCCACTATCCTCCTCCACTCGCCCTTGCTCGGCGCGTGGGTGGCTAGGTCCGGTGACCTCGGTCCTGAAGTGTGTCACGCGCTCACCCACTGACCGCGAGCCTCTCTCCCCCCTCCCCTCCCTCAGCACACCATCTCTCACTCCTCTAATGGCCGACCATTTATTTTTATGGGGCCACGAGTGAGCACGCCCCATTAACTATCCATTATTTGCTACTACTGTTAAGCATATGTTATCACATTTTAATCTGTGTCAAGTTTTCTTTTTACTACTGCGTACTAAGATTGGGAGTTGAAGAAAACATAAATTTAACCAAATTACAAATAAATCCTAAACAAAGTAATGTGAGGAGATCTGGTAAATCAGTCAATTCATTTTGAAATAATATTCTTCGAAAATAAGTTAGAAGAGACATTCGAGTGTATTGAAATTAAATCATCTCTTTTCCCAATGAAGTTGAATTGCAGCAATTAGAAATCCGGATAATAAGGAGTTTGGTGTATTTTATTTTCAACAGAGTTAGGTAAATTCATCACGCCGCGGTTGCCAGATCGCCACCATCGCCACACGCTCATCACGTGGAGAGGGAACATCGAACATCTCCGTGGTCAAAGTGACTCCAGTACAAACATTAACGTCGGGAATTTCGCATGTTTTTACGATATGGTCTTGATATTTTTTAGCATCCAATAAGTTTATATTTGACTTTAGCTCTACCGTACTAAATATCTTTCCTACACCTTATTTTTGGGATACATATTAATGCACATACATACATGCATACATACATACATGTTAATGCATAACATCCATGCACACATGTTATGCATACATACATGTTAATGCATAACATCCATGCATACATGTTATGCATACATACATGTTAATGCATATTAATTTTTGGAAATACATATTAATGTCTGCACTGTCTCGACAAACAGTTGCATTATTAGTCAGGACCAAGTTGCTCAAGAGTAATTTTTTTGGGAAATCGATTCTTAGAGACGAGTTTAACTTAGGCGATACGACTCACTGAATGTCGAGAGAATATGTAACTATCAAACGATCGTCAATAGTAAATGATCTTCCTCTTTCTCAAAATCAGTGCTGAAACTGACATACCTTTAGGACTATGATATGTAACGCTTTAATATTCCCATCCCCGTATTTTAAAAACAATTAAAAAAGTAAGCGAGTTCGGACGCAGCACGCGGACGTGAGGGAAGTGATTTTCCACATACAGAATACTTTTAAAACTCAAAACTAGTGGAAAAACATACATTTATTCTAATTTTATGGAAATCTGAAAACATTAATTTTTTGGCTGCTCTGATGCTCCTGGTTTCATTTACCTGCAATGTTATGAATACAATTTTGCGCATTATAAGGTTAGGAGAAGCTCCAGTCAGGCTTGAAAGTAGACGCGAGGTTGCTGGGGATGATACAAATATACCAATAAATGAATAACATGCTTTTATAATGTAAAATTCCATAAGACAACGTACTGTGTTTGGCCGATATACGTTTTCTTTAATAAATCGGTAAATATATATGCTAGAATGATGAGAGAGGGCTTAAAACTTTTGCTTTACTAATTCCCATCTTAATACATGCATTAATTTTACGTCCAGGGCTTTTCTTGCCCTTTTTTGGCCCAAAACCTCGAAATTTGAAAGAATAAACCCCAAAAAAGTGGTTTAGAGTTTTCCGATTGCTTTGCCCAACGAACTTGTCCAACTGATTATAGAAATAAGGAACGTCCCTACCAAATTTGAAGTAAATCAGGCAAAAAATGCGAGCGCTAGAGTGCATACACACACACACACACACACACACACACACACACACACACACACACACACACACACACACACACACACACACACACACATATATATTTATATATATACATATATATATATATATATATATATATATATATATATATATATATATATATACATATATCATTTTGAACGACCCCCCAAAACGTGTTCAGGGGGTCACGTTAGGAACTTCTATGGTGGTCCCGGGCTTAAGTTTCACCGTGCGGGTCATGCTAATAGTTCACTTTCCATAGGAAATTCCCTAATAAGGCACAACCTAACAATCTGCAACAACTCATCACACTCATTATCTATAGGGCAACAACTATATGAGATTCCCACCAGGGTGACGCGTATGTTCCAGGAAGCGGCGGATATTTTCCCAGAACCCGTGCTGATCCCAACCCGAGCCCTGCAGCTGCCTCAGCATCACCCTACACTTCCGGCATCCCCGACGGACCGCGGGAACTGTCTTAATAGCTCTCCAACGCTGCGTGGCTGCGACAGGCAACGACCTGAGTCAACAGAGTGCGACCATTGACAGTACACCTGTAGAGGTCTATTGTCAATGGTGCAACTCTGAATGATCCCGTCACAATATCGAAGTCCGACTTGATGAGGAACATTTGCTAATTAGATTTCTCGTACTTTAGTTACTTGGCTATACCACAAGTTTAATATGCTCCACAGCTGAAATACATGAATTTAGAAACCAAAGTCTACAAAGTCAGTACGGACCTGATAATTGGTTTAGTACGGATCGAGTGTATATTATTTATTGTTCCTTGTTATAACTTCTTCAAAACAATTATATTGACCCTAACACGAATAAAATACAAACCTTTAAGAAAAATACAGTTTAATTAATTTTACGGCAAAAAATTGCACATGTACTGTACATAGTTATTAAACGATTTTTTTCACTGATAACCATAAAATATATATATTGCCTTTTTGAGTACTGAATCCAACTACATGATTAAATACACCCGTCGCAGCAAACCTGCATACTCAGCGAATTTCCAGTGAATATATAACATAACACATTAACCCACTTAACAGGATGCATAGGAAATATATGCTCAAACAAGCGATATCTAAAATATTAATTATTCTCCATAAGAATAACATTGGGGAGGAGTACGCAGGTTTGCAGCAACAAGGAACACAAAATAATGGGTTTTTATGCAAATATCAATAGAACTCATCTTAGTGAAGTCACATACCAAGTTTCATCCAAATACATTCATAAATAAGCGATATATAACATTTTAATTATTTTCCATAAGAATAACATGGGGACCGAGTACCTAGGTTTGCTGCTATGGGAACCATAGACGAAATTTTGTTGTACAAACAACAATAAACCACAACCAGATGAAGCTATATACCAAATTGCATCAGTTTATGTTCATAAAAAAGCGAGGTGTAAAATTTTTCTTTTTATCCATAATAATAACATTAGACAACGTACTGTGTTTAGCACTTTCAGTATCTCAGTAACCAATTGACGTAGAGCAATTATCAAAATACCAAAGTGTTTGTTTTTTATGCTGAATTCAATAGTAAAAATTAAAATTTGATTTCAATAGAAATTTCATGCGGAAAGCCCAAAAAGTCCATTTTTGGGATACAAAACCCCCCTTCGGATGGTGCGATTCGCCTGGTTTTCGAACTCGTTCAATTAATGTACTTTACACATATGTAACAAATTTCATTGAGATCGGATATTTTTTAAGAGATATATCGTTCTTACGGACACACACACACACACACACACATATATATAAATATATAATTTTAAAGAAAATTACCAGAGAACCCTTCAAAATTCATTTTTTATGGTCATATTTTTCGAGGTTTACCTCATGTCAAAGTACAGCTAATAACCTTAAACTTAAAATTAAATATAATCAAATATATATACATATATAAAAATTTTAACGAATGGTGTTTGTGGCTTCTGGGGACCACAAAACGAAAGGTTATCATGGTCTCGGGCTTAAGCCTTACCATGAAACCTACGGTAATAGCTTCTTCCCTATAGGGGAAATTCGCTAACACTTCTTCATTTTTCGGAGGACGATTTTCGACCTCTATAATTTGTTTCATATTTGGTATCGATCAAAAGCTCTTAATCTATAGATGTGAGTGTTGTGGGTGTCAACAACCTTTACAACCAGCGCTCCACCCGTTGGCTTTCAAAGATTCGATATTCAATGTTAATCTTATGGCGATATTTTCTAGTTAGTCTGATGATTGAGATGTAAACATTTCTAAATAACCTGCGAGATTCCCATGCGGAGAACGGGACAGCTGCTAGTATTGTTTATATAATAAATATGAAACTCTCAAATATCATCCCCGAATATCAACCGCGACCTAGTTGCTTCGAAGCTATCAAACTTAGTCCCGTCCCAGACCAGACGCGAAGGTCCACGGCTAAGCACAAATGATGCAAATGTAAATATATTCACATCTAAGTCGCTAACAAAGGTCGCTCTCGCGGGCGGCGATGTGAAAGCGCACACAATGGTAGGGTCTAACGGTACCTGCAGATGCTGACGAGGAGATACGGACCGCTACCCGAGTAACTCGATATAAAGTTGAGAAATAATTGAGGGCAGAGCGCGAGGTGACCCAAATTCGGGGTGTGGGCGCGGGGCAACGACCCGGGCGAGGAAAGTGCACCAGATGCACTCCAGAACCGTCGCCCCCGGGCTCCGCCCCCGCTCTCCCGAGATGCCGTGCCGTATCCTGCCCCAGTGGATATACGAGCCGAGTTTCCTCGTTCCTGACACACTTAATGGTTTCATTGTTTTTTATGTGTTTTTGATCTTGGATCGCATCGTTGAACATGACCTAGGCGGAGAACGGAGAACCAACAGTGCATGTTCAACGGCAAGGTGTAAGACGCGTGGCGAGTTGCTATCAAAGTTTCCGTAAATCGCAGTACTGTAAGCACAACTTATTTTATCTGGCCCATTGTTGGTTGCTATCAAAGTTTCCGCAAATCGCGGTACTGTAAGCACAACATATTTTATCTGGCCCATTGTTGGTTGCTATAAAAGTTTCCGTAAATCGCGATACTGTAAGCACAGCATATTTTATCTGGTCCATTGTTGGTTGCTATCAAAGTTTCCGTAAATTGCGGTACTGTAAGCATAACATATTTTATCTGGTCTGTTGTTGGTTGCTATCAAGGTTTCCGTATCGCGGTACTGTAAACACAGCATATTTTATCTGGTCCATTGTTGGTTGCTATCAAAGTTTCCGTAAATTGCGGTACTGTAAGCATAACATATTTTATCTGGTCTGTTGTTGGTTGCTATCAAGGTTTCCGTATCGCGGTACTGTAAGCACAACATATTTTATCTGGTCCATTGTTGGTTGCTATCAGTTTTCGCAAATCGCGGTACTATAAGCACAACATATAGACTACTACATAAAACTCATTCAGAAGTGCTCTTGCTGAGTAAACGTATTGTTATTTTATCTTTGTGTAAAGGGGCAGTCTACTCGTATTGTGAAGTCCCCCCCGGAACCGTAAAGAGGTGTCTGACCAACAAAGGTTCCAGGAGGTGCTAGTTAGCACCGTGACAGTGATGTGTGACTATAGCACCACACGGCCGACGTGGATCTCGCCATCCAACCGATATTTACATATTTACGACACATTATTGCCTGCCAAGACGTTTAGTCACATTATTCTCTCATAGGTAGGTGATATATTCTTGAACTGTGTAGAAAAAACTATTATCTAAAAATCACAGAAATAAACATTTTTCTGAGTAGTCACTTTAATTTCTTCATTTCTTCATAGACGTTTGTACAGAGATAATTCGCTCTATATAAATGCAAAATGGGCATAAATTTAAATATAAGAAGCTTATATATTTCGTATATTACGTAGGGATAGTTATATTCATTGTTTTCACGAATTAAATATTGCGACGAACATATATGTATGATCGCCAAGAGTGGTTCATTAACACTTCGGAAGACAGAAAATTCTTATACGATTCTTTGAAAAATTTAAAACTGAGACTTTCCAATGCGAGTTTAAAGTCTCAAGATTCATTTCAAAGTTATTTCGCGAGTGAAAAAGGTTCATTAATCCACTTAAAAATCCCTCATCGGTAATGAAATTAATAAGTAATACATCCGCATTTTTACTATGGTTATCTTGAAAACTCTTTCTCTAGTTGACTCAAATTTGAAAATAAAATCAATCATAATCTACTAGGAGCTAATTATTGGAAATAAATTTAAATTTTAAACTGTGAAATTAAAGCATCAAAATTCCAATAATAATAAATTTTAATTGACTAGGCCTTTTGATATCAAAGATACCATTTGTTTATTTGACCTGACGATGGTATCTTTGATATTGAAAGGCCTAGTCAATTAAAATTTATTATTATTGGAATTTTGATGCTTTAATTTTATAGTTTAAAATTTAAAATAAAATCAATATTTATAAAAATATACATTTGTTGATTTTTCCCGCAACGCGGACACGGGGGGAGCAGCCGCTGATGTAACGGACGGAAGCACAATGTGTGTAATCATCAATATGAATGGCCAGAGGTCAACAACCGGGGCGTCACTAACACACGGACAGCTGCCTTATTGATAACGTGATAGAGGTTAGCCGCCGCGGCGCCGCGCTGCCCCAACAACGATACAAGCGGGGAAAAGGCCGGGAAAAGGCTTTAAAAGTATTTTGCATTTATTCCGCACCTACTCTACTATACCGCCAACATACCGCCAAAGTGTACCAGGAACTGAGAAAACCACAAGTCACAGACCCGTACTTGATTGGAAGGTCTCGGATAAAATTGGAGATTAGATTTGACTAACATGTGATGAACAAGTGAGGCTGTGGGGCTAAGCAAGTATATTTAACGTTGTTAATTTCACAATATCTTAATCACTGTTGTTAGTGAATTAGCATGACCCGCACGGTGAAACTTAAGCCCGGGACCACCATAAAAGTTCCTAACGTGACCCCCTGAACACGTTTTGGGGGGTCGTTCAAAATTATACATATATATATATATATGTGTGTGTGTGTGTGTGTGTGTGTGTGTGTGCGCGCGCGCGCGCACACTCTAGCGGTCGCATTTTTTGTCCAATTTACTTCAAATTTGGTAGAGACATTCCTTTTTATAATCAGTTGGGCAAGTTCGTTGGGCAAAACAATTGGAAAACTCTAACCCCCTTTTTTGGGGATTTTAAGTTTAAGCCCTCCCTCATCATTCTAGCACTAATATTTACCGAGTTATTAAAGAAAATAAAAAATGAGTAAACACAGTACGTTGTCTTATGGGTATTTTACATTGGAAAAGGCTGTTTTTCATATCTTGATGTAGTTTTATCACTCCTAACACCCCCATACCGATTTTTGATCCTGATGGTACATCCTCCTAAGCTTACAAAGCACAACATTGCCATCCCAATACTGTATTTAAATAGAACCAACCAGGTGCATCAGAACAGCCACAAAACTGAATATTTTCAATTTTGCTAAAAATATCACAAATCTTTGTTTAAACCCGTTATTTGATTTGTTAAAGTTTTTATTGGGGAAATTCACTTCCCTAACGTCTAACGTCAGCGTGCTGCGTGCGAACTCGTTTATCGTATAGCGTCATTGAACTGAGAACCGTTCACTGTCTAATGTAAAGGCGCAAGTCGAGTTAATTGCGATATCTAAATGTGGGAGGGAATTCGACAAATTATAATGATAAAACAAGTTATAATTTGTAAATGTTTTTTTTATTTTTAATACTCGAAATAAAAATACCATCATATCCACTCACCATAGATTACCATTTTATGAAAACCTTCATGTGTTGGATCAAAGTTCTTACGTAAACTTCCTATTTTGTTAAAAACTGAAAATAATATAAATCCATTTAAGATGTTAAAAAGTTATCTATTTGAAAAACCCTTAAACTCATTTGAGGAGTTTATAACTCCGAGTCATAGGAGTTTAGTTTTTAGTTTGTAATTTGACACTGTTCTCATGTATTATGTATGCATGACTTAATATATCAAACAAAGTGGTGTTAGTTACAAATTTTATAACTCAAGAACGGCTGAACGGATTTAAATAAAATTTTGCACACGGATAGTTTATTACCTGGATTAACACATAGGATACTTTTTACCCCGGAAAATGTAAAGGGCTCTGCCCCTTTGGCTTTTAAAGTTTACATGTTATTCCTTATGGGAACATATATTTATTATTGTCTGCTTTTAATTAATAAACAGATAATGTTTTGATAAAACAGCTGTTTTTGTAAACAGTGTATTTGTCCAAACATGGCATTTAAAAAATTACACTATCATGAGTATATCTAAACATACTTGCAAGGCATTTAAATATATGTTCATTATGGAAATAAAAACCTACTTGAATGGCAACTCTCATAATGGAAATAAAAAAAACCTACTTGAATGGCAACTCTTTTTTCGATAGGCGAGTGAGCGAAGCGAACGAGCTCATATTCCAAATGAACGAGTATTTGACATAAAACAAATTCAGTGACATTAGGACAGGACGTCTGTCGGGCCAGCTAGTTGTGAATAAAGATGATTTTATTTGATTTGAATGTCACGAAAAGGTAATATCGTATGTGAATTTCAGGTGTTTAGGTTGTGATTGGGGAAAAAATCAACGTTCAAAGATAATATTTTGGTAAAGTTTGTTTACCAATTTAATTGGAAAACATTTATAAAATTACCACTAATGTGAGATTTAGTAAATTAAAGATAAAACTACGTGTTATTGTGCATTTTATAGTTAACTATTACACAGTATTTTGAAGTTGACAATTGATTATATTTGATCAAATATGAAAGAAAGAATTTTATGAATATGAATATCTGTGTTTTTTTTTAGATAACGAAACATGAATGCTTTTATTATGATGATGTCTCTCGTCTCTCAATGTTTGCCTTTCGTTTCTCCCGCCCCCCTTAACGATGGTTTTAAATTCGCCCGGGCGAACTTTATACTAGACATTTTTACAGCGAGTCCCAACATATGTATCGCGGTCCAAGTTGCCAAGAGCTGTTTTCATTATCAGGCATGTGGGGTTTTCAGTCAGAGATATTTATAGAACCATGTTACGTAAGCGAGAGGTTTGTCGAACTTTCACTCCTAGTTTAATACGTGTTATCCACACCTTGTATACGTTTAGATATTAGAACAATTCAAGATTGTATACACCCATTTGGAAGCATTTAAATTCCTGCGGTATTATAACACAATTGGCGGTTGTAGTAGGCCTTGGCACATATTTGGGTGAGATAACAATGTTGTTGGGATGGTCATTAACAACAATTATACTAGGGGTTAGAACTGAGTGCACGCGTCCAGTTTAATGCAAATATTGTACAAATTAAACGTCATAAATATATGATTTAAATTGTTATAAAACGCATTTGAACAGTTTTTCTACATGCTGTAGCCCAAGATACATCCTGACACATTGTAAGTAATACAGGTACAGTTATCGCAGCAATATTCGGTGACAATTATTTGGATTCAAGCCACAATCACCTACTGCCTCCTCAGTGTTCAAAGTGACGATACTCTCTGACCAACTCCTGAAAGCTTTTGTGAAGTAGGTTTACAATAAATTCGCACTTCTCTCATAACAGTCCTCCCTCCCAGTGACATTTCCAGTCGCCCTCCGTTATCTGATACCTCTAGCTCAGGACCACGCCCAGGGAAAGTGCAGGAGTCGTCACTCAGCTTCGGGTCGGGGGTCGGGTCACCGGGGGTTGATGCACCGTTGCAACAGGGTCGGCCCCGCGGAGGTCGATGGCTTCCAACTTTGTTTGACAAGTTCTAGGTGCTTCTTGGATCAAAACTTTTCCAAGTCGGTTAGTGAATTTCTAACAGTGTTCTCGGAAGAAAGTCCTTTTGAATATAAATAAACTAAGTTTCTCTTTTATAATGCGATTTCTCGGAGTTTATGTGAGCAACGAAGTTACTGCGTTTACAAGATTTTGTCATACAACTAAGTAAACTTTATCATCACAACACTGTCGTGCGTAACGAACGGTGAATATTTCAAGAAACTTGGCATATTTGGATGCAAAAAACAAAACGCCTATAAAATAATTGATTAGAATGTGAGTTTGCCACACTGTTTTTAGACAAATAGTTATATTTTTAATTTTTACAATAAATAATTTTCGAAAGGGTTAACGTTCTTATTTTCCATATACAAAGCCAGTTTTCTCCTGTTTCCGTATTATTATTTTAATTGTTTATTATGTTAACAGTTTTAAATGTTAGAACTGTAGAATGTTATGTTTAGTGCATGCAAAAGTTCTAGGACACAATATGCTTATAGTGGTGAAGAGACCAGTGGACCGACAACACTGCCAGTCATGAAGCAGAGAGGTGTTGAGCTGGCCCTACTGCGCTACTCTGCTGAATACTGCTATAGAACCCGTTATAAAATCTTACCCATCGATATTGGTGATTGATTTGAAATTTCAAGGATCCTTATGCGTGTAAAGTAGTCATAAAATGATGACACATTCGAAAAGTGTCATAAAATCATGTTTCTTCCTAGCACGATAAAGATCATAGAAATACTTGTTCGTCCTACTGCTTAAAAAAAACTGTTTTCAACATATGCATTGAGGTGCTAAAGTTGTTCTACTCTTTGGATAAAAAGTATTGTTTTGATGATCTTTTCGTCCTAGGATAAAAAACATCATTCGATGACACTTTTTGGTTGAGGTCATCAGCTGTTAAATGTGAATTGAACGAATTATTCAACTTGTACACAAAGAAAACAGCTGAATGTGTTGTAGCATCTGCTTGTAAGAGGAGACAAACAAACAGTGGTTTGCATCAAGATGCAAACAAACTTTCAATGGTAAAAAATTAAGCTAAATTTAGTTTTTGTAAAACTATTATTTTAAACTATTTGAAGTATGACGAAAATATACTTTATCTTTAAAACTAAAAGTGTCTTTTCAATCCTAGGCTCTGACTCGGCCGTTTAAACTTGAGCTGGTATCGAAAAGCTTCACTTTTGGTCCTAGTGATGAAATATACATGTGTATATACATATGTATAGTATTACTGTATTACTCTGCGCTGTTTAGTTCACACGCATTACAAACAATGCTGCGTAAATAAAACAACAATCTAGCCAGATCAGCTGACAGGAGCGATTCCACAAATGTTTACTACCGCTGTAGTGGCGGCGCGGTCAGCTGTTTGTCACATGTTGAGGCCCGGTCCATCAGCTGTTTCCTGCAGAGGTCGTCGACCTGTTGTATAACCCTGTGCGGTGACGGGGGCGTATCAGCCATTATGTGCTCAATTGTCCACACTGCGACCAGTCACCAGTACCCACTATCCCACTTATGTAAACTGTAAAATGACGACGACACACGAGTAGGGATTTGAACAACTCAAAAGTTGTTGTTTTTAGCCAATTTTCCCTATAGGGAAGAAGCTACTACCGTAGTCGACATGGTAAGTCCTAGGCCCAGGACCATGATAACTTTTCGTTTGGAGGTCCCCAGATGCCAAAAACACCATTCGTTCAAAACTGAATATATATAAAATATATGTGTCCGTGAGCACGATAACTCTCGCAAAAATGTCCGATTTTTAGGAAATTTGGTATAAACGTGTAAAGCAGCATTAATGACTTTAAGTTCGAAAACCAGACAGGTAGACCTATCCGAAGGGATATTTTGGGGGGATTTTGTCCCCAAAAATGGGTTTTTTTTTGAGTTTTTTACACATAATTTGTGAAAAAGTCAAATTTTATTTTTTCCATTGGAATCTGCTTAAAAAGACGCACTATTTGGTGTTTTGATCATCGCTCTACGTCAAATGGTTACAGAGATATTGAAAGTGCTAAACACAGGACGTTGTCCAATGCTATTCTTATGGAGAATAAGAAAAATTGTATATCTCGCTTATTTATCAACTTATCCTGATGAAACTTGATATATTGCTTCATATCGTTATGTTCTATTGATACTTGCACTAAAAAACATTTTTTGGCCAATATTTCCCGTAGCAGCAAACCTGCGTACTCAGCTCCCATGTTATTCTTATGGAGAATAAGTAACGTGTTACCTCCCTTATTTATGAACATAAATTGATAAAATTTGGTATTTGGCTTTACCTTCTTGAGTTATATTGATAGTTGTATAAAACCCCATTTTTTGTGTTCCTTGCTTCAGCAAACCTGCATACTCAGCCGCCATGTTATTCTTATGGAGAATAATAAAAATGTATAAATCGTTTATTTGTGAATGTATATTGATGTAACCTGGTCTGTGGCTTTATGTGGTATTAGGATACATGTATATGCATTGGAAATTCGCTGAATACGCAGGTTTGCTGCTACGGGGTATTTTAAATGCATAGGTACTCTTATTATTCAAATCCATCCTATAAAGGTACAAACTAAACATATTTAACGCATGACATAACGTATGTGTGCTGCTGATGGAGGAATCTCTAGTTTAAACTTTGTATGATCTAAACTTTCATTCTTCAGTAAACGTACTGATTTTATTTGTCGGTTGATCCTTTCCAGCGACTGGACTTGTAAACACTTTCTTGCCAGTACCTTTAATAGCTCAGCAGCTCAGCAGCTCAGCAGCTCAGCAGCTCAGCAGCTCAGCAGCTCAGCAGCTCGTCCCAGTGACTCGCCACTGCCAACAGCCGGCTGGCACAGTGCCAGGCTTGCGTCTGTTTAATAGCTCAGCAGCTCAGCAGCTCGTCCCAGTGACTCGCCACTGCCAACAGCCGGCTGGCACAGTGCCAGGCTTGCGTCTGTTTAATAGCTCAGCAGCTCAGCAGCTCGTCCCAGTGACTCGCCACTGCCAACAGCCGGCTGGCACAGTGCCAGGCTTGCGTCTGTTTAATAGCTCAGCAGCTCAGCAGCTCGTCCCAGTGACTCGCCACTGCCAACAGCCGGCTGGCACAGTGCCAGGCTTGCGTCTGTTTAATAGCTCAGCAGCTCAGCAGCTCGTCCCAGTGACTCGCCACTGCCAACAGCCGGCTGGCACAGTGCCAGGCTTGCGTCTGTTTAATAGCTCAGCAGCTCAGCAGCTCGTCCCAGTGACTCGCCACTGCCAACAGCCGGCTGGCACAGTGCCAGGCTTGCGTCTGCTTAATAGCTCAGCAGCTCAGCAGCTCGTCCCAGTGACTCGCCACTGCCAACAGCCGGCTGGCACAGTGCCAGGCTTGCGTCTGTTTAATAGCTCAGCAGCTCAGCAGCTCGTCCCAGTGACTCGCCACTGCCAACAGCCGGCTGGCACAGTGCCAGGCTTGCGTCTGTTTAATAGCTCAGCAGCTCAGCAGCTCGTCCCAGTGACTCGCCACTGCCAACAGCCGGCTGGCACAGTGCCAGGCTTGCGTCTGTTTAATAGCTCAGCAGCTCAGCAGCTCGTCCCAGTGACTCGCCACTGCCAACAGCCGGCTGGCACAGTGCCAGGCTTGCGTCTGTTTAATAGCTCAGCAGCTCAGCAGCTCGTCCCAGTGACTCGCCACTGCCAACAGCCGGCTGGCACAGTGCCAGGCTTACGTCTGTTTAATAGCTCAGCAGCTCAGCAGCTCAGCAGCTCGTCCCAGTGACTCGCCACTGCCAACAGCCGGCTGGCACAGTGCCAGGCTTGCGTCTGTTTAATAGGGGAGCTTTAAATTCACACCTGAATAGAATATTACCCTCTAATGAACCAATGCAATTATCCTCGATAAATCTTCATATACTAAATAAACACACCTGGCTAGTGGCTTAAGTGCTGGCCTCGTAATCCAGGGTCGCCAGATCGATCCTGATGAAAATATTAAAATTTTGAGAAGGTTCGATTCTTGATAAAGCTGTCTATTTGTTACTGGAGGATTTATTGATGTTGCTCCCTAAAGAAGGACGACCTTAGCAACAATACCTGGGTTTGGACCGTTCCCTATAAAAACTTTAAAAAATTCCAATGACGTAGATACACAAAACAAAAACTAAAACAAGCTTCCACATTACTATAATTTCGTCCAAACAAAACTGCTGTCAATCATCAACACCGAGCTCCAATCAAGCCCCTCTGTGCCAACACAGCCTCACTGGCGTCACGCTACATCGCCCATTGATGAACACCACGGTTCCAATTACCGAGCCACTTAATTGTGCAAGTGCTGCAATTGCAAGGTCAAGCCCCGCCTCAAGGCCAATGCCAATTGCAGCGCTAATTCCCGGGCCGTTGCACTCGTTACGTAAGCCGCGTTTTAGCACGCACGCGATAAACAGCCAATGGTGAGATGCGCGATAAACAGCCTCGCGCCTCGTGACGGTAAACATGTCCGGGGTAATGTGTTGTGGCGCGCCTGTGCGAATAAACGGCGACACTGGCTGAATGGATTGCGCTGTGGAGCATCAGTCCATCGTCCATCGGTCGAGTGGCTCTGCGATCTTGTCGGACCTTTTCTATACTAAGTACCTGGGGGCCGAGCTTTGCTCAGGGGAAGGCCAGTCAGTTTGTTTAGATGACTTGGAGTAATATTTCACCACTTCCCCCTACTGATAATCAGACTTGCATAACTCATTTGCCTCTTTTATACATTTTTAAAGTCACTCAAGTTGTTATTTATAGCTCAATGTCCCTTTGATTTATTTTACTACTCTATATATGTAATCTTCACTCAAATATTGTAATCTCTGCTCTCAGGAAACCACATGTTAATAATCATAAACAACATGAGTAATACTTTGATAATTCCCAGGTTGATTATGAACAGCTGTTACAATTCTTTTGTTTTGATTTGACACTGCATAAGCCCAATTTTAATTTGTTGAACTTTTAATTTTAGTTTTTTTACATTATTTGATTTTTTCTGGGGATGAGGCCTGTCTATAACTTATTTTTATCCCAGAAATTAGTTATTTCCAACATTTGAAGGAAATTGTTGGAGCTGTTTTTGAGATCCGTGTCGCAAGCAAGCAAACCTTACTCATATTAGAGTACAGGATAGGATAGGATAGGATTAGTGCAACTGACTCTATAGTGATAACTAGTGACATTGTTATAATACAAGAAAATCAAATGACGGCACAGGGTTGAATTGAAAATTGATTTATTACTTAACATAAGAGTTTTTTACACTGAATGAATATTGACGAGCTATTATAAGCATAGGCGCAAAGTGTAGTGACTACGTTAGAAAATCTGATATCGTCGTGAGTGGCAGGACGTAAAAATCATCATAATATAGTATTTAAAATGTACCATCCACGCTGTCAAAATGCAACACATACGACTTGTTAAAAAACACTTATAAAATATTCTTTCCCAAGCAGACCCTGAATGGTTACTCCGTCACTGGTCGGGCGTGAGGCTGTCGTTCTACCAGATCCGAGGGTTACGGGTTAGTTAGAGTATAGAAAACGTCTTCGTGATATGGCACACTGACACACTTAACATGCTTTAATATAAAAAGTAATTCAAGTCGCGATTAACTGGGCATATTTTTGTACTGAATAAATTAATCGAGATTGTGTTGAGAATGTTGGACAATTATATTGTGTTCGCGTGTAAGAAAACTTGCAACAAACCGAATAAAACTATTATTTTTGAAATTTGCATAACGAATTTTTGAAACGAAAACATTCGGGAGGAAGTTACGTTTACAGTTGAATAAAATATCTATTAAGGTGAAAAGGAAAAACTTGTTTCAACATTAAAGTTTTTTGAACAATGGAGAAAGCAAATAAAAGAGACTAAGGGAATAACAGGAGTAGAGTGCGGGAGTCACTGACCTCAGTCAACAACTCGCCGCTCGACATTCACACAATCACCTTAATTTAATCAACTTTGGTCGCCAGGGGACATCCCCATCCGCCCCTCCCACTCCCACTCCCACTCCCTCCCCCTCGGACAGAGAGCAACATCGTCGGCAACACAATTATTATATTTGTGTATTTGTTGATACAGATTCCAGCGAGTAGATTCTTATCAGGCCCTGTAAGTTTACCTCTTCAGCTCTTCCCGTCCACCTTCTTGCATCCTCAGAGAACCGAACACATCCTCCCGCCCGGCACTCCGTGTTTTCCTGTACCTTTCTTTTCCTCGTTTCCTCGACCCGGATCACTTCTCGATCTCCACGACCACGACCTCTGACCTCACGGTTCACGCTCCAGAACCCCAGCCTCAGGGTCACTGCAGAACAAGGTCAGAGACTGCGCCCGGCGACCATCACTTCCGCGACGCGCTTTCTAGCTCGTGGCGCGGTGACACCCCCGCCCGGGGAAGCCATCGGGATAACCCGTGGTCGAGAGAGAGAGAGAGAGAGAGATGAATGAAGTTTATTACAGTCTTAACGCCTTACTGTTTTACCTGTTCACCTATATGATTTCCAGTATACCGCACACCTTATAACCTTATAAGCATACTAACAATTTTGATTTATCGACGGAAATAAATTAAGAAGGAAATCTACGTGAAAAACTTTATGTTATTGTACGATTGCGTAACGCACGGAAAAAGATACCAGATATAACATATACTACTGTTGAACAGTAACTTATATTCTGTTATCAGAGAGAAATAACTATAGTTCATATCCTACCTTATTATAAACTATAATACGAGCAATGTCTGTCTGTTTGTTTGAAAAAATATACCTCGGAATCCAGCGGAACGGTATTGTTAAAACTCTGGAATTAGAGGCTTTTGGACAAAAAATATAGATTGGTAAAAACCTCTCCCCCAGGAAAAACAGTTTTTGTTAAAAATCTCATTTTAAAATTGGAAATCACATTGGAATAAAATTGGAAAACATTAGGCTCATGGAGTTTCAAATCTAAACAAAAGAATCAGAATAAATAACCAGTGACTTGTCAAATTAACACTTGCACAAAGTTAAGAATGAACATTGTCACAAGTTGCAGGCAGACCCTACTGAGAAAAGTTAGATGCAGCAATGTAATGTTTATCAGTTTTCTTGAAAATAGGGACGAGGAATGTCAATTTACCAGAGAAGAATTGATCAATTAAATCTAATTGATTCCTCCTTTGGCGAGGCTTTAATCAAAGGCGATTTCCGTACTCATCCAAAGACAGTCAAGGCACTCCTTCTTAAGAATCTTTGAAACACTATACATTGGTAACGTCAAGTGGATATTATGTCGCATGGTTTTGGGAGGTACAAATGTTGTTCAATAGGAAAATCACATTAAAAAGCCTTCGTTATAAAGATAAAGTGTATCTTGTTCAAGACTGTCACTTCAATTTTATTGCTATATGAATTTTTGATAGTTTATAAGTATAGTAATAATACTCGTATATAAAATAATATTAATAATACTTGCGTTTTATACCAATTAGTCTCTACGGTTAAAAATATTTAAAATATACATTTTAACAAAAACAGTTTACAGTTATTAACCATATGAGGAAATATTATAAAGAATTAAATTATTTTTATTTTAACATTTATGTTATTGTTTAAGATTTTTTCAGGAAAGTATAATTGGGAGTTTAACTATAACCTTCTAATCTAGCCTTTAAAGCTATATAAGGCTGACGTTTTTTTTAATATTACGTTTATATTACGTTAAATAAATTTACCTTGTAATTATTGTTTTGATTCAAACTTATAAGCAGGATAAATAAATAGTCTTACCACACTATAAACCTATAGTGGTCTGGTAATGGTCTGCGACGTATATTACCAGACCATTACGCTTCATTAAATCTTATGTAATTTGATTAATAGATATAATGAAATATGCAACTCAAATCTTAGTTTTACTGTAATAAGCTGAAATTAATTCGTTCAAAATGTGGGTTTTTAGCATGACTTAGTAAAACTAGAACGTTGCCGCTGAACAGGAGTGTGAGAGGGCGTTTCTCTCGTTTTAGCCAGATTGGCCAACAAACCACCCTTTTTTCAGCGTGCTCTATCTCCTACGTTATTTATCATAGAAATGCGATTAATATATTAAATTGTAGGAAATGTTGTATTCTTTAAGTGTGTACTCAACGGTCTTTCCGATAAAACGCATAGTTCTCAAAATATACGTCAAAAATTAAAAAAAGTACAGAATATTTAATTTTTTTTTTGCAATTTCCTCGGTGAAGCCGTCCTTTCTCGAGGTGGCAAACATGAAATTCGAATTCAGCACCCCAAAAACATACAGAACCATTGAGAAAAACTTCCGGAATTTTTTCCTGGATTAGGCTATTATAAATACCATTTGACTGGACTAATATCTTGAAACTGCTAGTGACTAGAACCATTGTAAAAGATTGTATACAGAGTGGACGTCCTTTTCAACCACGAAACAAATCAAATATCACCGAGCATGGCTCGGTCCCCCCGGTACTAATCCTAATAAAATGGGTTGGCTATTAGAAATACTTAATAAGTTTTGAACTGGTTTTTAACATTTTAAGACCTAAACTGTCCATATCGAAGAACGAGTACGCACGCAGCACGCTGACTTGAGAGAAGTGAATTTCCACATACAAAACTTTTAAAACTCAGAACCAGTGTAAAAACATACACTTATTCCAATTTTATTGAAATCTGAAAACAT
Source organism: Allygus modestus (assembly GCA_963675035.1). NCBI lineage: Eukaryota > Metazoa > Arthropoda > Insecta > Hemiptera > Cicadellidae > Allygus > Allygus modestus. The sequence goes on from OY776112.1 coordinate 348,094,931, forward strand.
TGATTTTTGGCTGTACTGATGCTCCTGGTTTTATTTACCTGCAATGCTAGGAATACAATTTTGCGAATTATAAGGATAGGAGAAGGTCCAGTCAGGCTTGAAAGAAGGCGTGAGGTTGCTGGGGATGATACAAATACACCAACGAATGAATAACATGCTTTTCTAATGTAAAAACCCCATAAGACAACGTACTGTGTTTAGCCGATATACATTTTCTTTAATAACTCGGTAAGTATTTATGCTAGAATGACGAGAGAGGACATTCATTTTACGTCCGGGGCTTTTCTGACCCTTGCTGGGCCCAAAAACTCGAGATTTTAAAGAGTAATCCCCAAAAAAAGGGTTTAGAGTTTTCCGATTGTCTTGCCCAACGAACTTGTTCAACCGATTATAGAAAGGAACGTCCCAACCAAATTTGAAGTAAATCGGACAAAAAATGCGACCGCTAGAGTGCACGCACACACACACACACACACACACACACACACACACACACACACACACACACACACACACACACACACACACACACACACACACAGACACACACACACACACACACACACACACATATATATATATTAAATGTATACAAATATGTATATAATTTTGAACGACCCCCCAAAACGTGTTCAGGGGGTCACGTTAGGAACTTCTATGGTGGTCCCGGGCTAATGTTTCACCGTGCGGGTCACGCTAATAGTTCACTTTCCATAGGAAATTCACTAAAAAAGACAATTGTTAAATCGTATTTATAGCCATCAATAAATATAAAATGCGAGTGTAAATTAATAAAATATATTTCAGATGTAAGCTTAGGTAATATAAATCTGGACTGTTGAGGCGCAGGGTAGGCAAAACAGATACACACACAGGGGTTGGTAGGCAATCCACGTACACGCGAGAACCGCCAGGGACTTGGCTGCTGTTTCCACATTTTCACACTGCACTGCTCATCTCTGTTCAGCTCACAACCGCACAGAGACATCAACTTACTGACAAGTGTAGACAAGTATAGCATACAGACAAGTATACAGTATACAGTATAGCTTACAGAGAAGTATAACATAGACAATGAATTATATAAAACGCATCCGTGTCTGTCTTTCGCCCTATTAGGTTTTCTTTACAAAATAAAACAGTTGTGTCTTAATTTTTGGTGTGTATTAATTTATCTGCCATTCTACTAATCTTCATGAATAGTGGGTGGTGATAAGATTGATAAGAATGATTGGAGTAAGTTTGTAGATGGCCAGCCAGTAGATAATCTGCCTCAGAATTATGAGAGGTGCCAATTTGTTAAATGTTGTAACAAAAAATATCAAACAGGCTAATAATTGTTATTATATTTATTGCATTTTTACATTTGTTACAAATTGTATTGCACAAGTTAAATTCATCTTGCATAAAAGCAAGGTGGATACGATTTACTAATTCCCTCCATATAATATATGGAATGTAATATTTTCGCTGATCGATCGCTCCCTTTCATTCAACAACTTTCTGGTGCTCCTCTGGTTTTAGTGTTGGTCAGTCTATGTGTGTGCGTGTGTACGCTCTCCAACCCATGTCTCAAAAACTCGTCTGATATAAATTATCATTGACTATATAGATATTTAAATTGAAATAATTAATGCTATTACATCTTTATAAATAATTCTGTAAGCGAAATTTTTAAGTCGAAATTGTGGAAGTTTGGCAAATTGCAGGATGATGGGAGACGGCTCAAATTAAAGGTCTTTATCCCAGGGACTCGGGAAAAATACCAATATTTCCAAAAGGTTACCAGCAAACGAGAAATAAAGTAAAGCATGCCCCATAAGAAAGGCATGGGAATTTAAAAACGTCTGCTATGTTTACATTATAACATGTGATTTAAGAATCCACTTTGTTTACGAAATGACATGTGTGTTCAAACCAGATAAGTCAGAGTATTGGAGCAAAGTTAGGGGCTTTGGCCCCTTCAAGCCACTAGTAGACATATAATTTATTAATTTAACCAGCCAGGAATGTGACTTGATCCCAAGCTACATTTCAAACAAACAACCACATATCTACGATAAAATCGTTTTTAAAACAAAAATCTGACACAATTGATTTAATCATCGGAGAGAAGCTATAACAATTAAATTGAAACGCGTTATTGGGCCACATGAGCCAGGGCGGCGTAAACCGTAACATAATGCGAACCGATAAAAAGGAACCATTGTACTTTTAAAGCCGCCGGATCAACGACCCTGTGCAGAGGAAAACAACGACCAACGACCAAGACAACGACGCGACGTGGCCCAGTGAGGCAACGAGCCAACGACCGCGGCTTTCACTGTCGGAAAACCGTTCCTAAGCCAACCGTGAACATTTGCGCAAACTGACACTCACACTGCGCCGCGCCTTGAGGGTCGACACTCGACAACAACTATGTACGGATTGAAGTTTTATGGCTATGGGATCAATAAACTCGAGCTTATTTGGGATGATAAAGTGATCTTTGCGGTCGGAAGCGGTTGTTTATGGCTCAACTGATAATGTAATCATCGAAACAGTTTTACAAAGCACTCCGAGCCGGCAACCAATATAGTACTAGTGGCTTTCAGGGGCTATAGCCCCTGACATATGGTTGTTGTGCAAGTGGATAATCACAGCTGATCATTAGTTAATTTTGCTTATTAATAAAAACACTGTAGTGATATTTCCATAAGAAAATCGTTGGATATTTTAAGTCCAGTGGGGCCAACAGCCCACGTAATGTTTGACATTTCTGATATTTTTCCCACCGTCCTTGGCCCTCAAGCTTTAAAATGAATCGTCATAACCTAACTTAACTTCTTCCTAGCTCGAGATATTTCGTGGGGGCAAATTTTATTATGGAATTAAATATATCGATTTCACGTAACAAATATTCAATGTTGGAGTCAAAAATAATTAAATTAAACAACAATTTCAAACGTCTAACAGCTTGGCTTGGTAAATATTTTTTTAATCCTTTGTTTTTCCTTTGATATAACGCATGTAACAATAGAGATCCATTCTTAATTTTCTTGTATCGCAAGTCAATTTGTAAGGACACATTATAAAGTATATCATTCGTATTTTACACGGCATGTAAATGCATGCCATTTAAACCTTTTATTATTTATTTTTATTCATCGATGGTAGAATGACAGATTATCATTAACATTAAAACAAACCAATTAAAGTAAAATGAGGAAATGCTCACAACTAGGCCGATACCGTGGAAATACATTCCGAGGTCACAGGGCATGGACATGGGCATTACTGAGCAATGCGCATGCGTTTGACCTGGAACCGTGGACACTCAGACATGCATGACTTGACGAGGAGTCAACCAGGAAAACTGAGCCTCCAAGTTGACGGGTACTGAATAACGGCCCGTTCGGAACTATACAATTCATAAATTCACAATATTAGCTTGCAATTCTCAAAATCCTACCCGCCTCCGAAGTGAGCAAACATCTGTCGTTGGAATGTCGAATATTTGTTTTCTTGAAATTTTTATTGAGTGATTATTCCGATCATGCTCACCTTTCTTTATCTACCTGACCCTGTAGTGATAATAGTACACAAGGTTTTATGGTAGTTCATGCTGTATATTAAGGGAGCAATATCTTACACTAGCTTAGTATTAAGTGTTTGATTACAAAGACCTTTTCCATTATATTAGCTGCCTGCTGTATTTGTCGCTACTAACTCAACTGGGTAGACCTTAAGCTAGCCAATGCATTCTTACACCGATCTTTACCTTTTCCTTTACAAAGGTATAAGCATTACCTATTACTCCCATAGATAGTTGATTATAAATCGCTGGCCTTACCGTGTCCAGCTCTACAAGAATCCAGTCGATTCCCATGTCCAGCCCTGGGACAATTATCCGACAACATTTACCGGGAAAATATATTAAAATAAACATGATGTTTACTAGAGGATGGCGAGATTTGATATTGTTTGTTACGAGTACAGCGGCAGGAACCGGGTTTTCATCGTCCGTGGGGTTGGTTTTACTACGCTTCATAATGACGTGTCGGAATTCTCTGTTCAGCAGATACATTGATGATACGAACCATACATTGACACTCTCGCCTACGAACCATATACTCGAAATATCTCGGTGAAAATTTTGGAGGCAATATACTGGATTTTCATACTATCTCTCTTAAGGTCATAAATAATCAAAATTGTCAGGTTAAAACAATTTTTTTTATTTGAGCAGCTGTTTGATTTGATTTGTATATAACTGAAACCAGATGTACACGCGAATCCTTTAGGAAAATCAATTTTAAACTGTAAAACTTGTCCCGTCCCTAGTATCCCCAGTCGGTCTTACTTGTTACAATGTAGTCACGATTATCCAAGACATCATGATCAACAATCCCGCTATCCGTTGATCGGCCGGCGTTGTGCTGGCTATCACGTGTTGTGGTGTGATTAAAGAAAGATCGTGGAGCAGTGAAGGCGGCCGCGGTCGTTCACCGGCCTACATCGGCGGCCTTGTGGGAGCGTGCGGCGCCGGAGGCAAGAAACCAGAGACTGCTGGGATGGGAGGGTCGTGCCGGGGTACGGGGGGCAGAGACCAGAGACTGCTGGGATGGGAGGGTCGTGCCGGGGGTACGGGGGGCAGAGACCAGAGACTGCTGGGATGGGAGGGTCGTGCCAGGGGTACGGGGGGCAGAGACCAGAGACTGCTGGGATGGTAGGGTCGTGCCGGGGGTACGGGGGGCAGAGACCAGAGACTGCTGGGATGGGAGGGTCGTGCCGGGTGTACGTGGGGTAGAGACCAGAGACTGCTGGGATGGGAGGGTCGTGCCGGGGGTACGGGGGCAGAGACCAGAGACTGATGGGATGGGAGGGTCGTGCCAGGGTGGGAGGGCAGGAGTAAGATAACATACCTATATTATAATTATAAATGTAAAATATGGAGGAATGGATATTTTCAGTTCCATCTCGCAAAAACGACTGGACCGATTAAGTTACAATTTGCATGAACATATCAAGATCATATCAGATTACATATCACATATAGACCTGCTAATGTCCATATCCAAATTTAGGGCTCCAACCCACGGGAACAGTAAGTTCCAATGTAAATCGTATGGGAAGAATCATATATATATATATATATATACAATTACCAGCTACCAACTGTAGTTGTTTGTCAGTTATGGTAAAATTCATAAAAGTCATATGGTAAAACTAAAAAAAATAATAGTGCTGGTAAGGTTATTATTTTTAATGTGTTTTAATTTGTCGCAAGCGAAGCCGCGGGTAACAGCTAGTAAAAGTAATAATTCCCTTTATTGTATTCAGAAATTTTAAAACATTTTATTGCCTGTGTCAAAACCATCAGATGCAAGATTCTTGCACAAAGCAAGATGGGTAACATGTTCACATACAATATTTTCGATCATCCCTCCCTTTAATTCGCCAATTGGTTTGGTCCTGCTCTGGTTTTAGTGTTGGTCAGTCTGTGTGTGTTCTACCACCTATGACTCAACAACTCGTCTTCACCTTAGAACGCCTGTGATACAAGCGTTCTTTCAGATGTTTCGCGCGCAGATACCACGGAGGAATCATTACTACCTCTACACTACCTCCATGGCAGAGACATTGGGCGTTTTTCAATGAAGGTGGGATATTTCTGAAAAAAAAACGATCACCAGCTTGTGACCATGTCTACTGCTCTGTGCTGACCGATTCGAAAGCGGTTCCTGCCTCTTGTGTTTTGATTGTGGATGTTTCGGCCCCTAGTAAGGGTACATTTTGACATACATTGCACGGTAGTTTCTAGAGGGCAGTGCCAGCAAACCTAGTTCTAAAACCCCCTGCGATATTGGCTCCGAAAATGCTGCTACCTTACTTCAAGAACTTCAAAAACTCTTATGTAAAGAGGAATTTCCTCGAGAAGTCGCAAGCCTAGTTGGCTGTCATCGAGTTTATTGGGGTTTAGAACCGTTAAGATATTGAATAAATCAAACACATCGTGACAAACTTTCCTTGAACGATCGGCGAAGAACGAGAGATTTTTTTAGATCGAGTTTGTACAAAAGCAAAAATTAATTCCTTCCTCAATCTACCATATGAGGTGAATCTGGTTGTTTAAGAATGTGATGGCAAATCAAAAGCAAATAGACACGGAGAAACAAAACATCCAGAACCACAAAATTAGCATACATACCAAAACACCAGCCCCAAAACCAGCCAGTTGTATGTGGTTTGGGTGGCTTGTAATGTGATTTTGCTTGTGTTATAATTTAAAAAAGGCAATATATTTCTCTAATGAAGCAAGTTGCTGATAGCATTGAAAGGAGAGTAAATTGTATTATGACAACGAATTAAATCAAAAATGGTAATAAGGAAATTGGGATTGTCGACATTTAGCGTTCAAATCATTGACTATATCGTCAATGGTTCAAATGCAACTGTAACAGTGCAATTACGTATGCGGATAAGCCTCGCTAAAGCTCCATAAAACTTATTCAAATGAACTTGCTGTTGAAACCAGTACCAGTATGTCTCACTGTGTGTTCGGCCTCTGACCCCTGAGGAGGAGTACATGCATAATGTACGCTCGTGATAGGTTAATTACCACAATAAGTTCCCAGATAACATTTGAATTCAATATGTCAGCCACTTCCGGTGTGAAAGTTTCCCATAGATCGCGCTGGGGGTGATTAGGAACGCTACAGGATCGTGGAATAAGGGACTTTCACGGGAGAAGCAGTCACGACCCGGGGAATATCTGGGACGGAGTGAGAGGATGGAGGATGGAGGATGGATGGGGGAGTGACGACGGGGGAGTTTGTGACGGTGCCATAGGTCACTGGAGCATCTGCATGTATTGAAGTGTAAGGTCAGAGTTCAGTAGAGGCGTCACCCGGGTGCGATTGTATGACGGTGGAGAGGTTATCTATAGCCTCTCTAGAAAACATAAAGTTATACTGTTAGCCACCGTACCACTTGCCTATAGTTAAATGTGAATATATTACTGTCAAAGTGATTCTTCTAGTCAAAGATTAGGCTACTGCAGTTTCAATACGAAGATAGAAGGTACTTTACTTCAAACGCCAGACGTGAAGATTGTTGCTGTAGTTGAGCTCGTCAGTTTGTTTAACCATTAAAAGCACCCATACCATATACGCGGTCGAACACACGAACAAATCCCATGACAAACTTAAATTCTGAATATTGTGCAATGTTATTGACCGGTAATTATTTGTGATATTGATAACTTGCTGACTGAAATCGCTAGGTTTTTTTTTGTTCTGTAAAATAGGCCATAAGTCAACGATTTCGGATAATCCGTTGATGTAGGACGGGCTTTGGAAGTTAGCATTAGCCTTATGGGGAAGCAGGTAAAAACGCCAAATGTTTCGTGACTGGAGCCCCCTCTTAAATAATTTAACTGATGTAAAGTTACGAGTTGAAAGTTTTGAACGTAACCACTATATTTGATTTAACGGTTATTATTTATGGTATCAAAATTGTGCTCACTGAAATCATTAGGTATTTTTTTGCTCTTTAAATTGAACCATGAATCAACTATTTGCAATGTTCGATGTGGAAGGACGGAATTTGAGAGTTAACATTGACCTCAGGGACAAAGCAGGTAGAAATGCGAAATGTGACGTGATTGGAGCCCCCTTTGATGGAGATACTAAACGGCGTTGGATTACAGCGCTGGAGTTATTAAACGATATAGTATTACAGCGCGGAGTTATTAAACTGCAATTAATTACAGCGCTGGAGTTATTAAACGATATAGTATTACAGCGCGGAGTTATTAAACGATATAGTATTACAGCGCGGAGTTATTAAACGATATAGTATTACAGCGCGGAGTTATTAAACGATATAGTATTACAGCGCGGAGTTATTAAACTGCAATTAATTACAGCGCTGGAGTTATTAAACGATATAGTATTACAGCGCGGAGTTATTAAACGATATAGTATTACAGCGCGGAGTTATTAAACGATATAGTATTACAGCGCGGAGTTATTAAACTGCAAGTAATTACAGCGCTGGAGTTATTAAACGGCACAGAATTACAGCGCTGTAACTGCAAGTGGTGTTTCCAAACCTAAACGTCGAAAAGTGGGTCAGACGATCCCTGAACATCAACAAAGGACGCCCCAACATCCGGCCCGCGGAGGAAACGATGAGGACACCGCCTAATGTAAAACGCGAGATTTCGTGTGGCAAAATGGTGAAAAGGATATAAAATTTCACACAATTTCCAGCCCATGAAGAATTTGGAAACTGCACAATTGTGGAAGAATATAAAGTACGGATCATGCGTTTTGTTAGCACTCCCTTATTTAGGAAAGTCCTCCAGTTTACTTTCGATAAATGGAATATAATAGACGGCAGAAGAGCCAGTCATTCGGAGGTGGGTGTTAACAGTATGATAATACATTTTCAATACTCTCCTTTTTAACATCTTTAAGACCGAAGCTCTTAATGAAAGTACTGTTTTCCTCGATTCATTGATATTTCTAAGAAATAGCGATGAATATACTGTGTGAGCATAACTTATCCGTGGTAGTCAAGAAATAGCTTATAGTTGTGCTATACAACATTACTTATTTCCTGCATAGTTTTTGTATTCAAACATTGCAACTACCATGACTAAATAATACATGTGCATAATTCCATTACTTACGACGGAGCGCTCTATACTTCACACAATCCTTTTCCATACCTGTAAACAAAAACGAACGTTAGAAAAATAATATTCATTAAAAAGTTAACTGTTAATAACAACAAATAATCGACCTTGGACACTAACAAGACCAGGGTTTGTACCGTTGCATATCGAAACGTTAAAAAATGCCACAGGCGTAGATACAAAAAGATCTACAGTACTTGTCTTCGTTCTAAGATAACGAAATGCAAATTCTGCAGCACCTTGAACGAACTAAAGAGTGATTAGCTTCGACTTCAAGGATACAGAACTAGAAATGCAACAAATCTAGAAAAACTAGCACTCAACGTCGGGCAATCTCCATAAAGGGCGGAGCTCAGGTGAGAAAAGAACAAAATTATATTGACAGATAGAATCAGCAACAAAGAACAAATATATTCACTTAGATAATCTCCGATACTGCGCAGTGCCACAGACTATATTACCGTGGCAGAAAAGAAGGAGTAGATCTGTAAAAATAAAAACTGCGAGAGCTCTCAAACAGCCACGAAAACCTAGGTTTATCTGGAGATAAGACGGTTTATGTGTCGGGTTTATGGGTTTAGCGGGTCGATGCTTCGTTAGCAGTTTGTGAGACCGGTATGCAAGGACGCCCGGCTACATCGACATTCCCGCTGTAACCGTAATCGCCGGATCCCACGATCCTGCTACAACGGTGACGTCACCGTGCCGGACCGGATTGTAACGTTAACGTAGGTGCGAGTCCAGGACGTTACCATAGCGGACAATTAAGTCGCCAGTTGGGGGCGTGGTTTACCGGGCTATCAGCCAATAGTAGACGAAAACACCACATCAGCTGATCCACCAGTGATTCAGCTTACAACCATATTATTGGCTACAGCCCATCTGTCAACTTAATTGTCCGCTATTATAGAGGTGTAAGTGAAAACTCAATAGGACGGTGTCCATTACAGTAATAACACTAAGTAGACTCTTACGAACTAAATATGTGAACTTTAAATCATAAGTTTTAGAAATGTGATTTTGGTGATGATTAGCCAACGCGTTTTGATATGTAAACGAACAAATTGAAAAATATAAATCATTCCTTAAAAATGCAAGCAGTTTGTAGGGAGACATGAAAGCAACGCCACCAAAGCCAAGTCAAACTTCGAGGTTCTTTGATAAAAAAACATTTGTTGCACAGCACGAAACAATGATAAAACAAACAAATGGAGAGAAGGAAAACAATGAGTAAAAGAACGGGATGGAAAGTGAGATGAGATGGAGCGAGAGGGGAAGGGGGAGGGAGAGGGAGAGGCTCCCCCCTCCCGGCTGTCACCTTGAGGGTCAGTGACCCGTCCAGCCTCCCCCCTTCTCCCAACTCCCCACAATACTCCCCAACATTACAATATACCGCCCAGGGCCACCTAACTCTGCTGATAAAGGAATTTAACACGTTAGTTCTGTCGTCTGTATGTTGGCGTTGTCTCTCTGTTATCAGTTTAACTACCATCATCCATTAGTATAATCTTGAATTGTGATAAATTACAGAACAAACAAGTTATCAAAATATTGTTTAACATAATAAAATAAACTAGGTCTCGCATTACTACAAAATATATTTACACTTATAATGTACTTACATTCAAGGCGGTAAATATATAATAACATAAACTGCTTGAATATTGTTTACAAATAGCATAATTGATACGCGTTTTGATATGTAAACGAACAAATTGAAAAATATAAATCATTCCTTAAAAATGCAAGCAGTTTGTAGGAAGACATGAAAGCAACGCCACCAAAGCCAAGTGAAACTTCGAGGTTCTTTGATAAAAAAACCTTTGTTGCACAGCACGAAACAATGATAAAACAAACAAATGGAGAGAAGGAAACTTAGATAACCATTATATGGTTAAATAACACGTCGTAGCTTTTAATGCACATCATGATCAACAGGACGAAATGTTATGAATAGAAACTACTATTTTTCTAAAGTGTTAAAAACATTACTTTCTTAAGTTTTTTCTTTACCTGATATGGATATGGGGGCACGACAAAACCCATGACAAACGAATGTTTTAAACGTTCTCCCGATGAATACACCCTGGAACACTTTAAACAAGCGCATCAAAACACATTCATCATCCAAAACACGGCCTGGCGGGAGTTTCAAGTATGACAATCGACTAATCCCTAGACTTCCGGTCTGGCACAGTTTCCGTTCCGGTTAATGTGGCGTTAATTCCGTCTCGGCTCTGGACACTTTCATCTGTCTTCCACCCAGGAATACCTTGGAGTCCTGGAGTTTGTCTGTCGGCTGAAGTGCAGACGGTTGGATCCGACGAGTGATCGCGCCGCAGGAGGCAGAAATACGGTCGAGACGAGAAGAACGTCGTAAAGTAGAAATGCCCGTGTGAGTGTACACAAGAACACACAAAACGGGGGGGATAAGTCAACAACTTGTTATACGTCATAAAACAGCGGGGGAACTGCAACTGAAAAACATGTCTTTGGTAGAATGCATCAATATATATGATAAATAATGGTAAAATGTCTAGTGTATAGTAGTATAGTATATGCTATGTAATTTATTATCATTTGTGGAATAAGAGGGAGGTGACCTTTTCAAGGTGGCATAGTAAAATATTAGTGGCCAAACAAATTTATTAAAATACTATACAGTTTTAAAGTTTATTACATTGGCAAAAACTAAATATAATATTGCTGTACTGTATATACAGTGAAAATGATTTATTCACTTAAAGCGGTCCCACACTTCTCGCGAACAGGCCTGAACATTCGGCCGAACATTCTCCCGAATGTTCACTGGACATTCCGTCCCGTATGTTCCCAAATGTATTCAAAAGTTCGTGCATCTCCCACACTTCTCCTGAATACTCCGAACATTCGGAGTTCGGCCGAATGTTCGGGCGTGTTCGCGAGAAGTGTGGGACCGCCTTTATACGTTTCTAATAACAGCATTTGAATTGCGTCATGTTAAATTAACAGAATAATATATATTTTAACATCTTGTACTGTATTTTCTATCATAACACGCAATTCCCCAGCCTACTGCAGGAAGAGCACCCATATTGCCTACCTACCCCTGAATGTGTAGCTGAGCCTACTGCAGGAAGAGCACCCATATTGCCTACCTACCCCTGAATGTGTAGCTGAGCTTACTGCAGGAAGAGCACCCATATTGCCTACCTACCCCTGAATGTGTAGCTGAGCCTACTGCAGGAAGAGCACCCATATTGCCTACCTACCCCTGAATGTGTAGCTGAGCCTACTGCAGGAAGAGCACCCATATTGCCTACCTACCCCTGAATGTGTAGCTGAGCCTACTGCAGGAAGAGCACCCATATTGCCTACCTACCCCTGAATGTGTAGCTGAGCCTACTGCAGGAAGAGCACCCATATTGCCTACCTACCCCTGAATGTGTAGCTGAGCCTACTGCAGGAAGAGCACCCATATTGCCTACCTACCCCTGAATGTGTAGCTGAGCCTACTGCAGGAAGAGCACCCATATTGCCTACCTACCCCTGAATGTGTAGCTGAGCCTACTGCAGGAAGAGCACCCATATTGCCTACCTACCCCTGAATGTGTAGCTGAGCCTACTGCAGGAAGAGCACCCATATTGCCTACCTACCCCTGAATAGCTGTTTTGCCTATCCATGCGCCGTACGAAATAAATATTTAAACAGAAGGTCGCCCACAAATTTGTAGAATTATTTTATTTTACAAATTCTACGCTATTTCTTGTATTGCATTTCAACAACAAAAAACAACTAACAATTTAGGAAAACATCGATTGAAAATTATAAAATACAATTCTGCATTGTGATGCAATTATATTGAAGTCAATCATATACACGAATATGAGTAAGACTTGCTTGAATGCTTGTTCGCTTGCTTCAACTCTGATTTAAAAGGCTCCAATGGTTTCCTTAAAAAGTTGTTAATTAACTAATTTCTGGGTTAAAAATAAGCTGTAAGACAGGTCTTAGTCCCAGGAAAAATCTAACTATCTTAACAAAGTAATTTGAAAAGTAACAAAAATTAACAACGGACTTATGGAGTTTTAAATCAAAACAAAAGAACCAAATGAATAAAATATGCAGATATAATCAATACTACCTGAAGGAACATTGAGCTATATATTAAAAACTGGAGTGACATGAAACATAGCAAATAGTCAAATAAGCTAAGCAAATCTGCTCGTCAAATTAAAGAGGACGTGGTGGAAATTTACTCCGAGTCAGCTAAACAAACTATCTGACCTTCCCCGAGAAAAGCTCGGCCCCCACGTACTTGATAAGTTAAACTACTACGATTCAGTCCACAGTTCTACATTGTGTTTGGTGCTTACGCTTATAGAACATTTATTTTTAAGCCCCTAGAAAGTCTAGAAGTCTCGGAAAGTTGTGAAACCGACGCGTGACTACGGTCTAACGTTGAGTGGCACAACCAGCAACTATTGAGAAACAGTTGAACAGATCTGAGGGGTTTTTGGTAGAAAGTAGGAATAGACATAGATAAACACTTAGTGAAACCAGTATCTCCGGTTTTCCATTTTTTGGTAAAAGCTGTCCACTCAGTTATACTCTAGTTGGATTGGGTAATTATTAAATGTTAGAGGTTTATAGCTGTCGGAATACTGCTATGTATTACAAAAGGATTTCAACAGTTTTAAACGCGACTTTGAAGAGTTCTTCTGATAACTACCGCGGACGCTCTCACGCTACGCTGCGCTCGCTGTTCAGAGTTCAGAGGAGCCACAGCGGCATGACACGGCCGAGCGCTCATCTGGGGCGTCCGTTATTTTGATCCATATTTTAATCCATTTCGCGGGCTGATCCTCGCCGGGGGTCACTCACCCCGACTTTCACTCTCCCTCTCCCTCTCCCCTCCCTCCCGCCCCCGCTCGCCGTATCGATCCTGCCCCTCCTTTATGGCGCTATAAATTTCAATGAGTTGATGTTTTGTCGGCTACGTTTTCACTTTCCGGCCAGCGACTTCCGGTTCCTGTGTAATTGTCGTGTACCATTGTTGCTGCTGTTATGCATAGAATGTTTTTTTTTATTATGACTTTTGTATAGGTTTTTAAAGTTGCAATGTGTATGAGTGTTGGGCCGTTGGTCGGTAGCGAATATCTTAGAAAATAATGTTTAGGATACGTCAAAAGAAAAAAGACGTCTTACGCATAGGAAACAAAGGAAAAACGCCCTACATGTCAAGCACAATATGGGAGGTTGGTCGCAACAATTTATGCCCATGCTCAGTGGCTCAGTGTCACACTCTCATGCCACTGTGCCAACTGAATTTTGCAGTAAATTTACTATTTCCTAAAAATACCTCTGATGCACCCACTTTTAACAGCAATGTATCTTGATACAATCGGGCGATAGCATTCCTAAGCTAAATTCACTGTTTAAAAAATGTAAATCTTTCTATTGTACCTCAAGACACAATTAGAAACAAAAATAGCAATGACAAACAGCTGGCAACAAACCGCTGATCAGTGCAGTCGACCTCCCACCAGATAACCTTGTTTGTATTCGCCGATCTCGGGTGACATATTTGAAGTACAATGACATAACCGACCCCTGCCATGGTAATGTGGATAATAAGTCTGGACCCGAGAATAGAAAGTAACAACGCGTTTGATGAAAAAAGGGGTGAACCAGTATCAATGATATACATTATGTTGCATACAGTTAATCTGATACGTTTCTGATCTGATTACCTAATGCGGCCTTGGTTCTCAATCCGCAATTTTAACTGATAAACCAAAACAATTTTTATTTACGAAAAAAGTAAATGTTTAAAATATATACACAAAGGAGTCTGAGAGTTTTTAGTTACAGTACTAAAGTTCCTGCTACAATTGTTTATTTTTATTGATGGTAGTCTGACTAGCCTACTGTACATTTAGTTTAGAAACATAGAACTTATGATCATAAGCGGGGTCCATAATTCTTCAGTAGGAACTTCTATAACGTAAGACATAGAGCTTCCGTTTTATTATAATAATACAAATCTGTAATAACATTACTTGTGTATATGTTTACGTTGGCATCAAAGGTTTATTTCGTAAAATCCACAAGTTACATTCATGGGTTTGTTTATGAAATCCATCGATCAATAACCGAGCCGAATTTCTGCAACGCAATGACGTTACACAACCTAAGCGCAAATTTAATCCCCATTCATAACATCAAATACGGTAAACAAAGCCAATCTTTGATTGACGTTTTCAGCTGGCAACGACAACAATGCGGGAGTTCGTCTGGCGACAGTCAGGTAGTAGGGGAGGGGGAGGGGGAGACAGCTGACGGGACTAGCACCAACGCCATCCAGCGGCGCGGCGTGCGGCGGTGGCGGTGGCGCGATCTGCCGAAATGCCTCGGAAGTAGGGCGGTCGTCGAACCCCATTACCATAGTGAAACTCTCGCAGAGCGCCACTTTCTCTGCCGCGGCGCGCGCCTCCTCGCTTCCCAAAATATGAAAACCGGGGGAAACGGGGCACTGGGCCACGGTGCTGCTACTATCGTGTCCCTCGGACACGCGGCGGGGAGATACACAGTCTCTGTAGCCCTGGGAGATAGCTGCCGGATGGGATAGGTAGTCACTCAACTCAGTCACATGTTTGACCGACTTCGAAGGTTTTCTACACAAGTGTTTGGGTTTTCCACAATGTCCAAAATGTTCAGGACTAAAAAATTGATTATGATGTGTTCTATGTAGACATAAAACCATCGTAACTCCTTTTATGAAATAAAAAAGTACATTTCCCACACACCAAAATACCTTTAGCCACCACGTGAATGTTTTAAATTGCTTTTCCACGTGAATGTTTTAAATTGCTTTTTTCGTTCTTAATAAGTGGCTGCCGCAGAATAATTGGGCGTGTTATTTACACAACCAACCGATAAAGTATATAAGTTACATAATTATTAAATGACAACAATCGATTCCACCATGGAGGAGGCGCTCCAAAAACCACAATCGACAATCATACTTAATGTTCGCAGGATTGAACCATCCGCCATGACCATATCAAAGTGTGAAGCCCGCATCAAGTCTCGCAGGAGACAATCGGTTCTTGCCCTATCTTAATCCTTTGCTGTCAACACATCCACTGTGTAAGACACCCGCTACCCACGGAGGATATAATACCTCATAATCCTAACCCGGCTGGTTGATCCATCATCTTAAGGATTCCACCGCAAGGGGACAAAGGATTATTGGGTGAAGATGTAATACTCTTTCACCTTGAATGTCTAACACCATCATTAGCAAACGACGGCTCATTTGTTTCGTCTCGCTTAGAGGAATACAACACTTGAATCGCAATCCTACGTGGTAATGAGTCCTAGCAAGGATAACATGGGAAAGTGAGGGAGGTCGTTGACCCGGCGCGTGGACGCTCACTCACACGCACACGCGCAGCCCAACTAGGTCACTGAGATGTTTGTAAACACTGTTTATAGTTGACTCCGTCGCGCGTGCGTGGGCACTCCCACTATAGTCAGCTGCTATTGAGAAGATAAACAATCGATTATCGACTCAAGCGACGAGCAAGTTTGGAATTTTAAAAACCTCGCTAGAGTTCAGTTATACAAGATATTTACTTTCAAAAACAGTCAGTGAATACAAGTATATACATGCAAAATTTTCTGAAAATACCGAATTATTTTCATTATAATCATTGTTTTACGCAGTTCATCAGTAATTATTACATATTGCAGGCCAGCTGATAAAGCGAATTTACGTTATAATTAAATTGATTTATATAAAGAACTGTGCAGCAACTTCCCATCAATATAACTGTAGAGACCATTCATCAAAGACTGTCCGGCTTCAAACTACACCAGCTGATCGATAGCCCCTCAGCTGTGGCCCACTCGGCCGAAACTCCCGCCATTTGTCACCTCCTGCCTAATTGTACCATTTACTACACCGCTGATGATAATGCGCTCCCAAACTTTAGATTTATTGTTTTGCAATATCAAAGTTTTTCTATCGGTTTGGAATAAAAGTCCAGCGGTCATTTCGGTTCTAATTTTCAACAATGTGAAAGTTATAAATCCTTTCATTCGACTAATTTCAAACTGAAAATATGCATATAAACTTTGATACACACAATGTAAGTTACTGAATTTAATATGCAAGTAAATTACCTGGGGATCTTTTCTCGACGAAGGTAAGTCAGTATGTTTAAATGACTCTGAGTAATTTTTCGCAACGTCCCCCTTCTGACGAGAACATTTGCTTTAGCTTATTTGTCTGGTTTCTGCATGTCCAGTTGTTATTATACCTCAATGTCCTTTTGAATCATTTTGAATAAGCCCACTCTATATGTAATTTGCATTCAATGGTTTTAGTCACTAATCCCAGGAAACTAAATATATACTTTGACGGTTCACTGATTGATTTCAAACAACCGTTACGATTCTT
The DNA here is from genome assembly GCA_963675035.1 of Allygus modestus. NCBI lineage: Eukaryota > Metazoa > Arthropoda > Insecta > Hemiptera > Cicadellidae > Allygus > Allygus modestus. The sequence continues at coordinate 348,112,061 of OY776112.1, forward strand.
TTGTTTTGATTCTAAACACCATAAGCCCAATTTCAATTTGTTTTTACTTTTCATATTTTATATATTATTCGATTTTTTCTGGGGATGAGACTTGTCTAGAACTTATTTTTATGCTTTAAATTAGTTATTTACAACATCTGAAGGAAATCGTTGGAGCCGTATTCGAGATTAGAATTGCAAGCAAGGAAGCAACCAAACAACCAAGCAAGCAAACCTTATTCATATTTGAGTATAGGACAAAAACACCAACACTTAAATTGTTGAGAATCATAGTCATTCTCACTAACGACTTAAATTGGCAAAAGATTACAGCGGACACACATCTAAAAATGCTCAAACCTGGCAATGTGGATGATTTCAAAATGGCAGTGCCTCGGCGCGCAGCATGCACCATGCAAATGCAAATGGCCTCAGACGCGGATGTAGACGGGCGAGGGCGACGCGACTTTCGTCGATATATTAACTTGTGCATCGGTGAAAAGGTCACCCGCGACCGCGACCGCACCCTGGGAGAAAGCGGACATTCGCCGGATCTGGACGGGAGAGCCGGAAGTGCAGCACCACCGTCCCAGAAACCGGGAGGCTCGGGACAATCGGGACAATCCCTCGGGCGAGAACCAACGTTTGGTATCCTTGGAGAAAATTGCGTCAATTGGCAAGCGATAAACAAAAGCTGGTCGTCATCTGTATCTGGGTTTTGTAAACCTATTGTTTTCTCGCAGAGTTTTGAGTTAGCTATACTACATTTTTGAAAAAGTAAATAAATTAGCTTATTTAGTTATGCAACGGCTACACACCTACCTAATTGTTTTGTGATGATAAACATATTTATTCTATTAAAATGGTTATCAATGTATTGGCATTTACAAAAATTAATTAATTGATGGGAAAATCTTTAAACCAAGGAAGGTAGGCCTGAGTCCTATCTTCCCATTCATCATCAGCATCATCATCATTGTTGCGGATTAGGTAACCCCAGCATAGCTGCTAGGCTCGTCTTCCACAAGCGGGAATCTTGCGCAGGTTACCGGAAGGACAGGAAAGGACAGGGTGGGATGGGACGGCAGCCAAATCGACCCTTCTGAGGTGCCCCCTCTCACGTGCCCCTGTGACAGCTGTGATCAGGCTCAAACAGCGGACCCGTATTCTGCCCTCCAACTGGTCAACTCAACTGACAGGGTATCTATGTACAACAGCCAGGGTCCATCCATTCTCAGGTTGGGGACCAAACCCGGAGCCGGAAATTCTACCGCTAGTCGCTGCAAATGGAGGGACCAAAGGTGAAAGGGAAGTTTGTCATGATGGACAGCCAAAAGACTTACCATATGTAATGACAACTTCATTTGCTGTACCCAATGTCAGCCTCAAAACTGGTATAGACCAGTTTTAAGGTAGTAGGATAGTCCTGGGACCCTCTTCCCACTCATGTCAGGGTACACGGCCCTTTTTGTGAACCATTCTGGCATTTGCCTAAGTGAGATGAGAAACCATACAAACTTATCTCGGAATCGTCGCCTGGGACGAAACCCGAGACCTTCCGAATGTTCATAAGTAAATAAATTTTCAGAGTATAATTTGTCTTTGTTTTGGCCCGTTTTTATTTTTAAAGCTATGAAATATAGCTAACTATTTTCAAAATATCTTCTTGAACTGGAGCAGAAAGGGAAATTCTTCTTCACCGAATAAAATATATTACCACATACTAGAAATTAAAAAGTGTATACGATTTAGAATGTAGCAACAATAATAATAATAATATTCATTCCGTGACAATGTTTAACAATGTATTGAAATTTACAACAAAATATTAAATTTATGAGGAAGTCTTAAGCAGGTAAGGTAGGTCTGAGTCCTATCTTTCCCTTTCTGGCTATTTACAGTGTAATACATTGTAATAGTTTCACTTTTCATAACTTCTGACGACACAGGATAGTTACTTTAGAACTTGAACAAAGTACGTCCACGCCCCACGCCAGGCAGTAAAAACCTTAAAAACGTCAACTTTACAACGAACTCTTCTCATAATTTCATTGAGATGTTCTAGCAGTCCGACAGATGTATTAGGGAAGTACAGTAGTTGAAGTTGACGCCTTTCCTGTCCGCCTCTATTACGCCTCACACGGCTCCCCGCCGTTTCCGCAGGGCTTTTGGGTCCTTCGACGCCCCTTCCACTCCAAATTGTGCAAGCGGTGTCGGTGAACCCGCGGCCAAAACCAAGAAAGAGCGTCTGGCCGATTTCTCCAGGCTCCAAACAATCAGATAAGCCGGGACCTTGACCCATATACGGCAGAGGGAGGGGAGGCCAATGACCTGCTGTGTCGCTCTGGAGCACTGCAGCCGCCCGTACTTTCATAAGCATTCTAGCAAATAGCATGTAGTTGATACTGTAGTAAAATGTACTCTGGATTGGTAAGAGGACAATTGTTTCATGTTGAAAAACGTCCTCTCTACATTGGAAATGTAGCGTAAAATCTTGTTTTATAGCAAGTTTATAATATTAGTTGTATAATATTAAGTACCTGGGGACCGAGCTTTGCTCGGGGGAAGGCCAGACAGTTTGTTTAGATGATTTCGAGTAATATTTCACCACTTCCCCCTACTGATAATCAGACTTGTATAACTCATTTGCCTCTTTTATACATTTTTAAAGTCACTCAAGTTGTTATTTATAGCTCAATGTCCCTTTGATTTATTTTAATACTCTATATATGCAATCTTCACTCAAATATTTTAATCTCTGCTCTCAGGAAACCACATGTTAATAATCATAAACAACATGAGTAATACTTTGATAGTTCCCAGGTTGATTATGAACAGCTGTTATAATTCTTTTGTTTTGATTTGACACTGCATGAGCCCAATTCTAATTTTTTGAACTTTTAATTTTAGTTTTTTTACATTATTTGATTTTTTCTTGGGATGAGGCCTGTCTAGAGCTTATTTTTATCCCAGAAATTAGTTATTTCGAACATTTGAAGGAAATCGTTGGAGCCGTTTTTGAGATCAGTGTCGCAAGCAAGCAAGCAAACCTTACTCATATTAGAGTATAGGATTTAAATTCATAGTTGCTAAACTCTAATGTCATTTAAAGCCACATCGTTGTGATTTTAACTGAGGATATATCTATAATCAATCATATAATGGTAAAAACTGGATCAGTTATTTTGTAATCCCAGTCCAGATCTGTGGTTCCTGGTTAATGAGGAAGTATTAGAACGCTACTTATATGATGAAGCTATTAATCTGCCTTCTCTCTACTTTCCAAGGCGACAGAAAAAAAGTTGACATTTTTGTAAAAACGCAGTAATGGATTTCATTATTGGCATACTGTTGTCGCGGTGTAAAATACTGAAAAAATTTGAACAGGGAAAGTTATAAACAAAATTTAAATAATTCTTCGGTTGATAAGGCGACAAGCGCTGTTAACCTTTAATTTTCTTTATTTTGGTAACGTAAATAAAGAACAATACAAGCAAATGGGGATCACATCGCGGTATACATTTAATTCGCGTACAAACATTATCGCCCTTCCCAAGGAGGTGTGGAAAGAGAACCCTGCCTTTACACACAAACACAAACAGTTGTTATTAGTTTACTTTTGAAAAGCAAAAGATTCCTCCAAATAATAATGTATAGAGTGGAAATGATGCGCGTACTTATCTCAGGAAATAGTACTTAAAACTGTTTGAAAACAGTGACATGTGCTTAACAATAGTGCAGGTCTATTTTCCAAATAATGATTACCTGTATACCGGCTACCCGTATGTTGTATGTGGGATCTGTTACTATGACTGTGACTAACTGTACGCCGTAGCTGTAACTGCGATACTACCGCTCTGCTATAATCTAACAAATAGCATGTAGTTGATACTGTAGTAAAATGTACTATGGATTGGTAAGAGGACAATTATTTCATGTTGAAAAACGTCCTCTCTACATTGGAAATATTTATATATTTTTTTATATTGGGAATTTATTTAGAGGTCGCTAAGGTTATAATTCCAAGAATTCCTTGAAACGAATCCGGTACATACATACAAGTTACTTGAGTTATGGTTGTATATGTTGTACACGCGTGTTTGAAATTATTATCTCAGAGATGTGTTTTCTACAATAACAATTTTTATTTTTTACAGCCGCAGTCATTTAAAAGCCCAGCCAATAGGTGACCCCGTGCAGCGGTTTCATTACCAATAATTATTCTCCACTCCAGAAAAAACTAAAAATATGAAATAATACTAAATTACACCATATTATTAACTTACATAGCGAGCTGCGGCGGTTACGTTACTCTAAGGTCATTCAACACTTCCGTTTTAATTTATCAATTTAAATTGCTGTTTCCAATAATAATTACAGACATCGTAAGTTCAGTATACTACAATTTTCTTAGTAATGTATTTACTGCCAACACACTTATTGACGACCTGAACCTTTGTGTCTATCCTATCCTATCCTATCCTATACTATAAGTAAGGTTTGCTTCAAAAGTTCGAAATAACTAATTTCTGAGGTAAAAATAAGTTCTAGACAGGCCTCATCCCCAGGAAAAATCAAATAATGTAAAAGAAATAAAATGAAAAGCTAAAAAAATTAACATTGGAGTTTCAAATCAAAACAAAAGAATTGTAACAGCTGTTCATAATCAACCAGGGAACTGTCAAAGTAATACCGCGACAACAGTATGCCAATAATGAAATCCATTACTGCGTTTTTACAAAAATGTCAACTTTTTTTCTGTCGCCTTGGAAAGTAGAGAGAAGGCAGATTAATAGCTTCATCATATAAGTAGCGTTCTAATACTTCCTCATTAACCAGGAACCACAGATCTGGACTGGGATTACAAAATAACTGATCCAGTTTTTACCATTATATGATTGATTATAGATATATCCTCAGTTAAAATCACAACGATGTGGCTTTAAATGACATTAGAGTTTAGCAACTATGAATTTAAATCCTATACTCTAATATGAGTAAGGTTTGCTTGCTTGCTTGCGACACTGATCTCAAAAACGGCTCCAACGATTTCCTTCAAATGTTTGAAATAACTAATTTCTGGGATAAAAATAAGCTCTAGACAGGCCTCATCCCAAGAAAAAATCAAATAATGTAAAAAAACTAAAATTAAAAGTTCAAAAAATTAGAATTGGGCTCATGCAGTGTCAAATCAAAACAAAAGAATTATAACAGCTGTTCATAATCAACCTGGGAACTATCAAAGTATTACTCATGTTGTTTATGATTATTAACATGTGGTTTCCTGAGAGCAGAGATTAAAAGATTTGAGTGAAGATTACATATATAGAGTATTAAAATAAATCAAAGGGACATTGAGCTATAAATAACAACTTGAGTGACTTTAAAAATGTAGAAAAGAGGCAAATGAATTATACAAATCTGATTATCAGTAAGGGGAAGTGGTGAAATATTACTCCAAGTCATCTAAACAAACTAACTGGTCTTCCCCCGAGCAAAGCTCGGCCCCCAGGTACTGTTTATTTTATTTGAATAACGAGTACGAACATTATTAGAAATTTGTTTAAGAATAAAATCCAGTCACTAGCTTCTTCCAGTCTTCCTGATCCTTTCATATTGCCAATGTTAACTTTAAAAGTCTGGTCCCTCAACCACAGGTTATCCGATACCTTAGCCTTAGCGATTTCAGTAAGCAAAATGTGTTTCAGTAAGCCGGCGACTGGAGTCCCCCTTAATACAATCACAGACAAAGGAATACAAATATGGAATATAAATGACAAAGGAATATAATATGGAATCCTTTATCTGTGATACAATATTTGTTTAACCTTAATAACATAAAAGTAAGTTGCCGAAATAACGCACGTTGTACAGCATTAAATTGATTGCGAAACCTGGTGCGCCTGCAAACAGCGTCAGGCAATATGAACACACAGGTGTGGTGCGGGTGGCGCGGTGGGCGGCCGGGAGCTACGAGCAACGTGAATAACATTCTGAAGATCATGGATACCTTTCACAGTTTATAAATATACCCATTAAAGTAAATCGTGGATTGGAATCAATACATTAATGGACGCTCATATTTTAAGAAAATAAAGTAAAATACCTTTTTAGAAGTTGAGTTTATTACGAGTATGCCTAGCGCACGCGATCGTTTTTTTTTAGTCGAGTTATTAAATATAACCATAGATTAAACTAGTATGTTAATATATGATATCACACTACTAAACTCCATCTGATTAATGTCGAGGCATGGTTTGTGTCAACTTGTGTTGCGCACTAATAATTCGTGCAAGGAAATTTCCAAGACTTCGATAAAACAGCTTAGAAAAGAAAGGAAGTTATTGGGGTTTTCCCATTGTTAGTTATACTTTGCCTGTTTGATCTATGGAATAGTCTCTGGATATGGTTGTGAAAGTAATTTTGAAGAACTTGCATATTATTAAAAGTACATTATTGAACATGCCTTTACCTTTATCATAATGTTTCTAATGTTTTAGAGAGTTGAAGAATAAATAGTAAACGTCACACTCGGCTCTGTTTACAATTGTTATTTGCATTTACACCACTGAGTTGTTTTAATTGTTATTATAAACTCCGCCCCCTCCAGTTTACAATAATCAGCACTCCGCAACAGTGTACCTGTCTACAACGTAGCTAGGTCCTATTGGCTATTGAGCACGCTTCTGTCTACATCTCAAACGGCGAAAATAGTAATTAGACTTAAAAATTACAAATCAGTTTGATTGTAATTTATTTATTTATTTTTTGGAAATTTTGAACTACAGTAGTACCACCAAGACTGAATAAGTGTTTGTAGCTCTATTCTGTTTGGGGTGGCGTCTCACTAGAAGATATCCATAAGCGTGTCCCTACTTACTCGGTTATGTACACTATGTCATTTCTGTGATTGCACACTTAACCCATTGGCGTAGACATACGAGCAGGTCTCGTTCCTTACTTGTAATTTTATTAACGTGTGAATTGAAGTATAAAATTGGTGTTTTTAAATGGATTAATGGCATATTTTAATTAAAATATTGTTTTATTTCAGTTTAGAGAGTCGCATTGGCACACACAGTAGACATAAGTAAAAATTAGCAAAATCAGTGTTGACCATGTGCAAGTCTCAAAGAATTAACCGATCCCGTCAACTTCCAAGCAAGCCTGCCACCGTTTATTTTACTTGGGCCCTCCCACCAACGTTGCCACAGACCGGTTAACTCATTGAGAACTACAGTAGTACCACCAAGACTGAATAAGTGTTTGTAGCTCTATTCTGTTTGGGGTGGCGTCTCACTAGAAGATATTGCCACAGACCGGTTAACTCATTGAGAGTTGCACAACTGGTCAGTTTTGGTCGTGTGCAGGAATCGAACCCACGAACATCGTATCGCCACCTGGCCAAGGTGTTTCCACGACGTAGCCAACTCAGCTAACACGACCAAAGGCCTGGCGGCGATATTAAGGGTTTTCAGTCAGTCCGCGCCCCTAGCGGATAGAACCGTAGACGCCCGCGGTCATTAGTTACATATTTTGCTACTAGGGTGCAGCACCAATCAATTCCCGTTATAGGCTACTACAAATAGAATAAAATTACTACCTCAATGGGTTAATTTACTTTTTTATTGCAATTCACCTGTCACAAACCTGACATGCATATATTTCTCTTTACCCCATATTCATTTTAAAACCCACAACTTACCAAAGCTGTTTCAAGATGTTAATTGAAAAATAAATCGTCATAAATATTCTTATCAAGGAACCCGATAGCGGAAGGTATTAATCAGGCTTACCACGGAGTAGGGGGGGACAATGGGTTGGTTTCCGGCGGGAGGGGCGTGGCACTAACCTGGAACACGACGATTCATCCTCAATCCGCGACCGGACCTGGCCCAACACTATAGTCGAATTCCGCTCACTTGTGCCGGGAGCGCCGTTTAACATAGACATTGCGCACCAGCCACAAATGAAATAATAATTTAGTTTAGTTGTTGGCGAGAGAGAACTTTGAAATTGTTTTTTGTATTTTTTTTGTATCTATACCAGTGGCTTTTTTACGTTTTGATATTAGGGAACAGCCTAAACCCTGGTCTTGTTACTATCTAAGGTCGACCTGTTCTTAGAAAGCATCATTAATTAATAGCCGAATGATAAATGACAGCTGGGTCAAGTTTCGAGCCTTCTCAAAATGTTGCTATTTTGATCAGGATCGAACTGGCGGATCTCGGATTAGGGCCCAAACACATATTACGTAACGCACTTAAGGAGGGGTAGGGGGTATGACGGAGCGTTATGTGGGGGGGGGGTTGGATCAACGTTACGTAACTCACACATTTTAGCCTCAAGAGCTGGCGCATTCCCGTATATCTATTGATAATATTATAAATCTTTCAAAATAAAAAAAAATAATCAAAAATTAATACATAACGGGTTTTGAGTAAGTTCTGTATTGCTTTACACCTATGGTTTGTGTTGTTTTAGAGTGTACAACCATGTCTTGATGCAGTATTGCGCAGTGCCACCCACATCCTTAGTTTTTTAAAGTTATTTTGTATTTGTATTAGTTATAAATTAAATTGGTTACGTTTTAGCTGATACAGTTTATTTTGTTGTTGTTGCACAGTCATCTTTGTTTGTATACATTTTGCTTTGAAAAAGTTATTAAATGTGTTGTTAAAAGAAAGTCATTAAAAGTTTAATGATTTATTGAAATCCATATTCCGAATTGCTAATAAAACGATGTTCAAAAGGTTTAAGCTATTTTAAAGCCTGCTACGATTGAGTTACGTAACACATTGGGGGGGTATAGTCAAGCGTTATGGTGCGTTACATGGGGAAGGTGGGGGGGCTGAGATGGCGAACACATGAATTACGTAATACAAAATGCCTTACGAGGCGAGCACGATAACCACTACGCTACCCAGACAGTCAATGAGTCAATCATCCATGCAAAGACGTTCACAACAAACAAACTGGTTGGGTGGCCAGGAAGTTTTGAGTGATACGCAGTACACCTTGTCAAATGATTAGGAATGTGAAACAAGAAAATATCTTATAAGAAAATTATTAGAGATATATTTATGTGGATATAGGTGGTTTTAAATTTACTAGAGGGGGCTTTTATTATTACCATCCACCTAGAGTCTACAGGGTGGGTGAATATTAACTAGGGTTTTAAAATCTGCAATAAATTATTTAAGATTGATTCCATGTTGATAACAGTGTCATGATACGTAGCCAGCGTGCGCATTGAACCACTTGTTTGGAGTGAGTTGAACTTGTCCCTGTGAGACCATGTCACACACATCAGTGCCTTGTGAAATAAACAACTGAAATCCCCCATTAAATAATTATTTTTATGGTTTTGGACTATTTATATATTTTTGGCATTTATACGCGTAATCTTCAAAATGATGGTACAATTATTGGTTTTAACCCTGCACTAAGGGAGATATGGCCCACCGAAAAAATACCCTTAATTATTTTTTGATAAATGCATACAACTTGTAAAATGCAAAAATGTACATTTTTTAACCCAAAAAAGTTGAAAATTCAAATCGCCAAAGTTTCAATTCAAGCGTGTTATAAAATGATAGTGCCATTTGTGGTGGTGGCAGTTGTTTGCAGTGACGTGGTCCTGCGTGGGCAACTTTGCATTTCGGCGAGGCGACCCCCGGTCGACGAACCTGGACCTTCCTCAAGCTCCAACTCCAACCCGGTCACTGAACTGCCTCCTCACACCTGGCACTGACCTTCCCAACACTACGCTACACACTGACTACACGGCGGGAAATTGAGGAGGTAGTTCTGCTAATGGCAAAAGCACATCTTACTCAAGACGAACATTTTCGCGTTTCTACCTGGGCCGTGTCCACATTCCCCAATGGTTTGAGGGTCGGTCAAGACATCCAAATTCACCAACCCCGAAACAGGTATAAAATCCAAACTCACCATCTCGGGAATCTGCTTGCTGCTGAATACATCTAACTAAACTCATTGGTGCATGAAATAGGTTAAGGAATGCATATTTCGTTTAGGTCTCATTCCTTGCTGTTATTTTAATGAATTTCGCAACTTACATCGGTTGAAAGAAACTTGTCTGTATAAAGTGCTTTACTAAAACATGTGTCATCAAAAATATGATAAAAATAAATTTCACAAAAAAATAAATAAATAATGGTTTGGTACACTATAGTTATATTTATAGGTATAATAATATTACGTTGGCATGAGTTTACTCGTTTAAATTAACAAAAAAGCCAAAACTTCCGGCCAAAAACGCAGAAATGCGGATTCATGACAAGACTCTTATCTTAAAACCAGAAAATTAAATTTGACAGGAAGAGAAGGATTCTTCAATTAGTGATAATTCATGCGGGAAAGAAACAAACACAAGACCCAGGAGTCAGAAACACGACCAGGCAAAAGTTGGTGAATTTGGATGTCTGGACGGCCTGATTTTTCTACCTGTTTCGGGCTTGGTGAATATGAATGTTTTGCCTGACCCTTCAACCATGGTGAAATTAGATACGGTTTCTACCTGGCTTCCACCACAAGGCCAATTAACCTAAGGTTAAAGCCAGCACCCTTCAAAGTTATCAATACGTCGAATTTGTGCACCATCAGTTATGAAGAATATTTTGGCTCGATGCGAAAAAAAACTTTAAAATTAACTCCTTTGAGGTTTGAATTCATCGGTATGGTTTCCAGGATCACTTGGCAGTATCACTAGGCACCTTACAATGCTTCATCACCGGAAGCTGTCAAACGCCATCTTCCATATCATGACCAGTGACAACTTTGTGTGTCCGTTCACGTTACTCCTCACCCGCTCGTCACAAAATATTCGGTGAGGTATCCAAATAAAGGTGTATTGAAGTGAAAGGGAGTTGCATTTTCGATTTTATTAATTTGAGCATTCTCATTTTACAATATTTTTTATATTTTAGAATTATACTGTACTGTACATTTTCTTATTCAGTTTTAAATCGATTCTAAATAATGAAATTCCGTTTACTAGCTGAAAAGCAAACTTTTAATTTAAAACCCAAACGATTTTTATGTGCGATCAGGTGAAGGAGGAAACAATTTAACGTTAATCTTATTTTATTTTCATTTAATTGGACTTTTCCTATCGCTTCTAGTGTTTTAAACACTAGAAGCGATAGGTAAAGACCAAATAAATCAATAATAAATTCAAATCCATCGCTATTATGAGTTTCAATAATACAATTTATCTAACAAAACTTCGCCTGGCGTCAGGCAAGTTCCGGTGATGAAGACTCTTAAACCAGTTTTTAATTCGGGGGTATTTCCACACGTAAAATGCTAGTCGCAAACAAGTTTTGTTGACGTTTTCCTAAATTTGACTTAACTACTGACAAAAACACCTTCCTCCTCGAGTACCAAGATGGTTCCTTCCTCCAAGATGGTTCCACTGCCCCGCCAAACCTCTCAGAGGCAGTCCCGGACGGCCGCGGTCGTTCGTCAGGTTCGCTCACGTAGCAATAATGGCTGTGGCGGCCACGTACAGCACGCCCGTGAATCAGCTGTAATTGCTAAGCTCTGGACATTCGTCATCACTCCCGACCTTCCCCAACGCGGACCTCGGTACCCGGAACTGACCGCCGACACTCTCCGTTTCAGCGGCCTCGGGCGGGCTGCGGGGCTACGGTTCGCGGAACTACTGGAGTCCGTAGGCGGCGACGACGAAAGTAAAACGGACAATTAGACAGGTAGGACCTGTAGTTGGTTTGTGCTGACTTTGCAGACGCGCCATCTAATAAGAGCATGCTAACTATAAAAGGCAATGACAAGTTGCGACAATGTCACGATATCCTACCATGTCCCATACCCTCGTACGAGCAATGTCTACCAGTTTGAACAATCCATCTACGAAACCAGCAGACGGTGTTTGCTTAATCTCTCTGGCTTTAGGGCCCCAAAATTGAATGGTAAAATCTTAACTCCAGGAAAACGAAACTTTTCTAATTTAGTGAAAAATCCATTTTAAATTTTGAATTTTCTTTGGGCTTTTGGAGTTTAAAACAAAAACCAAAGAACCGTAATATATGTTGCTGTTCAAAAACAACCAGCCAACCGTCGAACATATACTCACTGGTGAATGTGTCGCAATATGCGATGTCCTGAGTAGTGGCAAGACACATTGAATGAAGATTGAATATAGAGTGGGAAAAGTAAAAATGAATGAAAAGTGTATAGTAAAAATACTACGAATGTATACTTAGCTATAATAACCAGTAACTCAATAACGTGCGGAAAATAGGTAAATGAGCAAAGCAGATATGCTCGTCATGCTCCACTGACTGGCCTTCTCGGAGCTCGGTCTCCCTCCCACTACTTATAAAAAATAAATGTTCGTGTGCAAAACGGATTTAGGATCCCGGAGAAAGGGTTTGCTTACATTTTTAAAATAAGAGGTTTAGGCCCCAGAAATCCTTACAAAATCCTTAACCACCAGAGAATCATTTATATGGATACTCAAAGATTTGCGATATAAAAAAGTATTGTATTTTGAATTTGTTTCATAATATTAAGTGAAAACTATTTTTAAAGTTTCCGTTGAGCAAAACTAATTATGGTAATATCGGGATTAGCACAAAAAAATAAAAAAATCGCATATATTATAAATGTTAGTATAATTTACTTAGATCATCGAATTGCTGAAAAAACTGCGATTGCGGTAAAGTAACTGGATTAAAAATTGAATTTAAAATCCTCTAACAGCACCTCAACAGGTAAGCACGTTCGAAGATGGAGTCTGAACAAAATGGCGGCACCGCCGGCGCCGGCGCAAGATAGGCGGAAACATTGCACTAAGTATGTATACAAGAGCCGGCGCTCGGCACACACGCACCATTCTAATGTAAATAGCGACGTTACGGTAGGATAGCGCAGCCTTGGGATAGGTCATGCCGCCAGGGCACTGGTAATTGCTTCTTTCTGCCGTGATAATGGTCATTATATTAGAACCTTGTCTTTAATCACCACACAATCCGATTGTTAGACCCCCGTTAACAATAACCCCAGGCCCAAGGCCGCACTTGTTGCACTTGTCATTGTTGCAGTGTAATTGGGCCCGCGAGGCTATCGCGGTGCGAAAGGAGCAGATTCCTGCTTATGCAGTATATCCGGTAGGCGATTGTGTTTACAGTTTAATTGCTAGTTGGCTTGATAACTGCTGTTGGAGTTTAATTTTGAGAAAAAGTCGATGAAAAAGGCGATGAAAAATAGTCGACTCTATTTATAAAAAAATAAGCCAATTTTTTTATTTGGTTACCGGTAAAATTAGTACGTCTCTATAATTATGGTACACCTATTTGCATATTTTAAAGCCCTTAACGTCTACAGGTATGCCTTTTGGGGCTTTATGGCTCAGCCCCCTGGGCTTTCAAAGTTCCTTGTTAATCTTAAGGAAGAATATGAATCTATTAACATTTAACACCTTTACTAACAGACAAACAGTACTTAAGCAAAATCAGCCGTTTCATGATAACTTCGGGAATGACATCACAATATAAAAATACAACCGCATAGCTGTGTAATCCCAAAAGGGGAAACAGGCTTTAACCATCGAGGTCCCCAGTAGTTTTAAGTCTTTGGCTTTAACTTGAGCGACTGGATTTTGGTGTCAAAATAAACTACATCCATACTTATTTAATAGGCGAGCAGGTTTTTTTGTGACAATCACTCCTCCTAAACTACTGAACCGATTTTCATGTTTTTGGTGTCATTGGAAAGAGCCTAACGTGAAGTTGTGCAGGAAACTTTTTTTATAGAGAAATAATTTTTGAGTGAGGCCCTGGGACCTCTTAAAGTTGAGTTTTTTCCCACAAGCTTAGCATTGGGAAATAACTATAAGTTTTAAGCAATCAGCTGGATAGAGTAAACACAGTTAATCAGCAGGCCATGTTGGCTTTGGAACGGTGGCACAATATTTATACGGGAATGTCAGTATAATATTACGTTGTGATCGCGAGCGAAGCCGCGACAGGCTACTTAGTTATACATTATTAAACAGGATAAATAAACTACGACTCACAACACTAAAAAATATATTTACGCTTAAACTGGACTTACATACAAGACGGTAAGTACCCTAGTGAAAAAATAGTTTTCTGGCCCAGATATCTGGGCTCTTCCAGAATTGGCCAGATCTGGTCCAGATCTGGGCCAGAACTGGGCCAGCTATTAAATTACTAATTCCAATTGCACGATTTCAAAAAAGTTTCAATTATATTTTTTGTATATTATATTTTTATTTAAATGGTTGATTTAATTTGAAAAATATGATTTTTCCAATTGAATAGCTTGATAAACCGATAATATAAATTTGTTTAAAGGATTTTAGTTTCAAAAATACCATAACCAGGACGAGTCCAGAACCTATGATCTTTGACGGACTGTCCACACGTCTTAACCCCCGCGGCCATCCTAACTTGTGATTGTACTTGGATGGAGTGGGATATAAAAATTACCTATAGTCTACACCTACACGACGCAGACAATACTTTAGTTTTATTTTTCTAAGTGAAATGAAAATTGGAACAAAATCAGTTTGTTTATTTGATTTATGTATTTGATAATAATATTAATGCAATGTATTTACATTAACCAATCTTGGTCCAACAATATTCATTATAGAAATAATCCCGAGGTAAAATAAATCTTGCCCGTATTACAGGATAATTTTTCCTGAAAAATTCCCGAATTTTCGGAACCCGTCAATCCGTAATCATGAGCTAAGGAACAACTGAACTAAATTTCTTCCAAACTAAGAATGAAGCAGGTGTGGTGACAGGAAAGGGCGCGCGGAAATACTCGTAAAATTCCCTCTAATCAATTGATCACCGCACTTCTTAGATTATTACAAAAAAATAAGTCCCTTGACTGAATTGTATTTGATTTCATTGACTTAAAAGTTTGATATAACACCCTTTTTATAAACAAGTGTTTATTACCGGTAATAATTAATATTCCTCTCCTATTGACTAATAAAATATTTGTATAGCTATTAAATTACTAATTCCAATTGCATGATTTCAAAAAAGTTTCAATTATATTTTTTGTATAATATTTTTGCTCGACATTTCATGCAGTGTTCTCACTTCTTATCTTCCTTCCTAAGACATCCCTAAATTTGGCTCTGACATCCCCAGTTATGGCTTAGACATCACCAGGTATAGTCCAGACATTCCCAGTTCTGGCCCAGACATCCCCAGAGCTGGCTCAGACATCCCCAGATTTGGCCCAGACATTCCCAGTTCTGGCCCAGACATCTTCAGATCTGGCCAGGAAATATACACAAAAGATGGTACAAGGCGATCGATTTCAACCAGTTACACCGGTCATCATCAGGCCTAATCAGATGTTCTCTGATTGGGCCTGATGATGACCTAGCGACTTCAGTTAGAACAATTTTGATGTCACAATAATTCACCCAAGACAAATTGTACATATTGAATATTTTTGAATTTTGTTGACAAATTGTTATCAGTGACATCAACAAGTTGCCTATTAAAATCGGTAAATATTTGTTGTTCTTTAAAACGAGATATAAACCAACTGTATCATATAAACCGTTGAGGACGAACGGAATGTGAAAGCTAACATTGGTCTTTGGGGGAAGTAGGTAGAAACGCGAAAAGATTCATGACTGGAGCCCACTCTATATATCTCTTGAAACTCTGCAACGAACGAATTTGTTCAAGTTTATTGTAAGTTTGATAAATAACTCACACAGTGCTATCAAGTTTAAGACCCCAGTTTAGTCTGAATGAGTGAGATCAACTATGTTTCGCGCTAGTGTGCAGGCAGGTGCGCGGTGTGAACGGTTAGCGCGTTCCCTGCTATGAAATGAATTGGCGTTGCAGCGCCCGCGTCCAGCTGCCGGTCATAATTTACTGCAACTGCGGCGACAACGTTGTCGCTGCAGCAATTTGGCAGCCGAACAACGGGTCTTTAAACACGCAGCGATCAATTCACAAACACCGCTTGAGTCATGGCGGGGAAGGTGTTGTGCTGTGCCCGGAGAGCGATTGCACAGCGGGGGTTGGATTGTGTGACGCGTGTTGAGTAAAATGGATTAAATTGCTTTGTGATAATTCCTCGTGTACTGAGGAATTACAGCAACAGTTTTTTTTACAAATTACAGCAACAGTTTTGTTATAAGTACAAGCGAGTCCAGTTATTCAAATTCGAGCAAATATTTTATTTCGCTTTTGGAACTATCAACTTTACATACGGTTTCATTATTTTAAACTGTAATCCCATTCCATAAGTTTAAATACCCCCGTCACAGCAAACCTGCGTACTCAGCGAATTTTCAATGATTATATATGTGACTCACTACTACATAGAGCTATTTACCAAGTTTCACAAAAATACATCCATAAATAAGTGATATATAGCATTTTATTTATTCTCCATAAGAAAAACATTAGGGTTGAGGACGCAGGTTTGCTGCAACGAGGAAGATAAGTAATGTGTTTTTTTTGCAATTATCAATACAACTGAACCAGGTAAGCTACATACCAAGTTCTCTTAATGTAGGTTCATAATTAAGGGAGATATACAACTTTACTTAATCTCCATATGAATAACATGGGGGCCGAGTATGCAGGTTTGCTGCGTCACTATGCAGGTTTTTTACGGGGACTATCAACAAAAAACTTGTTTTTGTGCTAATATCAATATTCCACAACTATTTGAAGCCACATACCAAGTTTCATCAATATACATTCATAAATAATCGAGATATAGAATTTTATTTATTCTCCATAAGGATAACATTGGACAACGTACTGTATTTAGCACTTTGAATATCTCTGCAACGGTTGGACGTAGAACAACGATTAAAACACCAAAATGTTTGTTTTGTTGAGCTAAACACATTAATAAACTGCGAAATGTGAAGTTTTTAGTAAAACTATCTGAGAAAATCTAAAAACCTTTTTCCCATAAGATTAACATGGGACACGTTTTTTTAGATTTTATCCGCAACCACTTAACCAGGTTAATGATTCAAAATCCTAAATTATTTATTTTTTTAAGCTCTATAAAATGGTTGTAACCAAAATTGAGTGTTTTTAACATTTTGGGGTCAAATTTGCAAAAAACCGATTTTTGGAAAATTGTAAACCCCCATAAAACTCCCTTCCCATAGTGTGATCGATATGGTTTTCGAACTTAAAGTCATAAATGCTACTCTCAACATTTGTGCCAAATTTCATCAAAATCGGGTGTTTATTTCAAAAGTTATCGCGGTAACGGACATACATACATACATATATATATATATATATATATATATATATATATATATATATATATATATATACATATATATATATATAAATTTGAACGAATAGTGTTTTTGGCATCTGGGGACCTCAAAACCAAAAGTTATCATGGTCTCGGGCTTAAGTCTTACCATGCCACCTACGGTAATAGCTTCTTCCCTATAGGGGAAATTTGCTAAAACAAATAACTGATCTTGCTTCACAACTATGTGTTTTGTTAGTAACCACAACTGATGTTAAATGTTCAATTAAATTGATTTATATTATTCTATTAGATTAGCATTGTAACTCTGAGAGCAGGGGCGGAGTCCTGAAGGTGGAGGGTTTCGAGAACCCCAAAGGGCACTTCTACACGCCAAGTGCTTTCAAATAACATATACACAATCATTGAAGACCTAATAGTTTCGCCAGTAGCCTGCTCACTATCGGATTATTTTTCAGTATTATCTTTATATTAATAGGCAAGCACAAAACTTGTCCTCCTTTTTTTCTCAGCTTGTGTGCATCGTAGGAGACATTCGCGCATACCGTTAGAAAGGTAGTGAGTGTCCTGTAGATGAGCAGAAACCCTTTATAATTACATCGGCCCTCAGGGCTGCGCCCCAGAAGCTTTCAAAGTTTCAATGCTAATCGTATGGAAGAAAAGTCATTGACTAAATTGTATTTTTGGCAGCTGTTGATATAAACAATTCAAGCAAAACAGCAAAAGAAGAGATGTTTCAAACATAATGTTAATAAAAACCTCCACTAATTACTGGAATGGTAACACCTTTCTCTTATCCAATTTAAACTCCACATTAAAAATAAACCTGTTTGAGCGGGAGAGAGAGGAGAGAGAAAGATAGGTCATTTGTGAAGTTCAGCATAAGGACTCTGGTTCAAATGCAAATTCTCACGAAGGACGTTGCATAACATTCACGCAATCAGCCATTATGTGCCGTTTTGGGTTTACATTTTTGTCGAATTTCGACCTCTGGGTGATCGCTAGTTATTATTAAACACTAGATGTTACCCGCAGGCTTCGCCCCGCAAATGATTTGTTGAAACTATGAAAGTTGTGTGTGCTATATTCTGTGCTCAGCCCGTGGAACTACGTACTGCGAATCAAGATCAGCTGTTTGTATTTTCATCAGATCAAACAAAAATTAATGTCCATAGCCATAAGGAATACATGGGAACTTTGAATCACCGTGGGGCAAAGTCCTACGGGATTTTCGCAACTTTAAAATGCCTATATGTTACTCAGGACTATCAAGTACCTCTCTGTCAAATTTCAGCTCAATCAGTCAAGTGGCTAGAGCGTGATTGAGCCACAAATATACAAACAAACTTACAAACTTCCACATTTTAGCGAATATACCCAATAGGGAAGAAGCTATCACCGTAGTCGGCATGGTAAGACCTAGGCCCGGGACCATGATAACTTTTCGTTTTGAAGTCCCCAGATGCCAAAAAACACCATTCGTTCAAAACTGTATATATATATATATATGTGTGTGTGTGTGTGTGTGTGTGGTGTGTGGTGTGTGTGTGTGTGTGTGTGTGTGTGTGTGTGTGTGTGTGTGTCTCCGTGTCCGTGGGTGCGATAACTCTCGTAAAAATGGTCCAATTTTGATGAAATTTGGTAAAAACATATAAAGCATCATTTATGACTTTAAGTTCGAAAACCAGCCATATCGCTTTATCTAAAGGGGTATTTGAGGGGGGGGTTGTACCACAAAAATTGTTTTTTGGAGTTTTTTACATATAATATTTTAGTAAATCCAACTTTAGTTTTCACCATTAAATTAAGCTTAAAAACACACAATTTGGTGTTTTGATAATTGCTCTACGTCAATTGATTACTGACATACTGAAAGAGCTAAACACATTACGTTGTCCAATGTTATTCTTATGGAAAAAAGAAAAATTTGACATCTTGCTTATTTATGGACTTATCCTGACGAAACTTGGTATATTGCTTCATATCGTTGTGGTCTGTTGATATTTGCACGAAAAATAATTTGTTTGCCGATAGTTCCCGTAGCAACAACCTGCGTACTCAGTCACCATGTTATTCTTATGGAGAATAAGTAAAATGTTATCTCCCTTAATTATGAACATAAATTAATAAAATTTGGTATGTTGCTTCACCTAGTTGCGGTATAAAAAAAATTGCATAAAAACCTATTTTTTTATACCTTGCTTCAGCAAACCTGCATCCTCAGGCGCCATGTTATTCTTATGGAGAATAATTAAAATATCATAAATCATTTATTTATGAATGAATTTATTTATTGATGAAACTTGGTATGTGGCGTTATGTGGTATTAGGATACATGTATATGCATTGGAAATTCGCTGAGTTCGCAGATTTGCTGCTACGGGGGTATTATAATATTAGTAGGATAGGATTGAATCAATTATTGTAACGCTGAATTAGTTATTATATTGTATTAAATATTGTTATTGAAGTACACCAAATGAATACTTGCCCAAGTGTTCGCTAATCGAGACAAGCAAATTGGCAGGTGTTTAAAGAAGCTGACACAAGAAAATCATTATTATGATTAAATTTCTTGTATTCTGAGGAGGGTTCAAGGTCTGCGGCCGGTGCAGTGGCTATGCAATTACCGTCCCAGTGATTGATCGCAGGAAGGCCCGTCAGTGCACATTCGGCCTCTCGCGCACGCACACCCACAGTCGCGCAGTTGACTGACCTCTATACCTCCCAAGGTCACCTGAGTCACATAAGCTTTTAGCATTCCGTGGTCCTTGCCGGTTGGATTTCGACTGTCTTTGACTTGCAGATGGCCGCTGCTAATGCCTGCCAGCGGGTGACGGAGGTCGCGTCAAGGGCGGGAACGGTGGCCGAGAGATACCGGTGTTTCTGCCTGCCAGCGGGTGACGGAGGTCGCGTCAAGGGCGGGAACGGTGGCCGAGAGATACCGGTGTTTCGGATTTAGTTGGTAAACTGATTGAGGGGTTATAGTAAGAAAGAGGAGTTATTGCAGAGGAGTAGAGGAGTAGGGGATTTATAGTAGAATTGGAGTTATTGAAAATTGCAGTAGGGACAACAGATAAGGGTTAACAGATCGCAAAGCACTATGAAACAGCTGCAGTAACAAAGAAGTTGACAATATTTGTATTTAAAATACGACAGACAATGAAGTTGAAATTCGGAATGAAGTTGACTAACGAACGTGTAACATTGTTCGGATTTCCGGCCGGTTTAGCCACTTGTAGCTTGGTGGGAGAGGTTTGGTGAACAAAAAGCAAGTTGTACTAAATAACACTGCTAGGTCTGTTGTACTAAATAACATTGCTAGGTCTGTAGGATTTTCGGTAGTTCAAGTTCCCCTTGAGAAGCTCCAGCTCTCTGCTTCTCCCACAAGTCCAATAATTAACTTCCATGTTAATTCCCTCCGTCCCTCCTCAACGAACAATCCGAAAGTTCACTTATGGCTCATTGTATAGCGTAACAAATAGAGTTCAGTGGGCAGAATGTTGATGTCTCAAATACTTGTTGGGGAAAATAACAAAGCACTCAATACTTCCGATTGTTGTTATGGGTTTAACCAGGGAGGTTTATTGTATAACTGGAGGTAACTCTGCTTAACGATTTTGGTCAAAAACGCGAGCCGGTGATTTTGTCAGGTTGATACACTTGGTGAGGCAAATTTCTCGTTCTTTGAACTATCCTGATTGGCTGTTTTATTACTATAAGTGAATCTACTCATACAAATCACTGAAATAAAAGTTGGAGTAAATTCATATTTTAGTTTGATTTATCCATCTAATCTTTCCGTGAAACATTAATTATTATAAGGAAATAAACAAATACAAGTTTATTGAGTTTCAAACCATGGATAGGTACTTGTTTGATTCACTTTGTCAATTTGTTCGATTTCAGCGAGTAGTTCTTTGCCTCACTAAAATTTGGAAAGAACGGCTCACAGTATTGTTCAACAATGGTACCTCCAGTAATACCAATATAACTCATTGGGTTTAACGGTTTCACTATCTGTGATATCAAAATTCAGCCCACTGAAATCGTAGGAATTTTCTTTCTCTTCAAAATGAGCCATCATAAATCAACAATAACCACTGAACAGGGTGGAACTTTGAAAGTTAACATTGGTCTTATGGAGAAGCAGGTAGAACCACCGAAAGTTCCGTGACTGGAGCCCCCTCTCAACTCAAGTTCAACAAGTTATTTCCTGTTTCTCAGGTTTTGTCTGGTTTGTCACAGTATACTGAGGTTGTACTCGAGCCAAGTGGCCGTCCAAGACTGGGGCTGAAGGCCTCCCAGGCCAGTTAACATGGGGAGCACCTCCCAATACTGCGGAGCCCACTTCAACAATTTCCATTGACGTAATTTCACTGAGTGCTCACGAATGCGAAAGGCATATCCAACGGATTGCGATGATTCACAAAAACCACAACTCTCCTAAATAAATTAATTCGCTTACTTCTTTCATAATTATTCAGTACCCAGCTGCCAAAGTCCCCGATTTCACCCGCGAATAAAACATGTGTTGTGTGCTACAGGCTGTATATAACCGTGGAACTGCTATATGATCAGCTGTTTGAATTTTCATCATCTCAAACCGAAGTGAATGTCAATAAGAATAACACTGAATTGGGACTTTGACTCCCCGTGGGGTGGAGCCCTATGGGAATTTCTTAAAATCCTTTCTTACTGGTTACCTACGTTATGGAAAGAGTATACGTGCCAAATCTCGTGGTTGTACATATACAGGTTTGACCTGGGGGATGATAAGTTTTTCGTATTTATATATATATTAAAAAAATTGCATTGTATTACTTACGTTATTTACTGAGTACATGCATTTTCCACGAATACAATACCTGGAACAAACAAAACTATCAGCATCGTAATACAAGTTGTGACATTCAATGTAATCAGGATAAATAAACTACGCCTCTTACCACAACGAAATATATTTAAACTTATACTGTACTTACATACAAGACGGTAAATATACTAAAGAGATGGTACCAGGCGATGGATTTCAACCAATCACACCGACATCAGGCCCCATCATCCCAACATAAATTAATATAACGAGTTTTTACTCTGTTTAAAAATAATCTACGATTGGGGTTAGTGGTCAAGTGTTACTAATCAGTCTGCTACATCCACCTGTACATTCATGTTAGCAGATCGCCAAGTACAGCACTACGAAAAAAACTCATACCATAAACTAGTTTTCAGTGAAGGCAGAATACACAGCTTGTTAAACAGTTATGATCATCAACAATCAATTATGACCCGGCTAATGAGCGGCTGCAACCAGACATTTATGTGATTGCCTGGAGTCTGGGAGCACAGACAACAGAACCGAGGACCGAGGAGAGCTGCAGGACCAACTCTGCTTCCTCTGGGCTTGTGTTCGGATGGCCTGTATTGTTGAACGGAAATACACAATAGGCATCAATTAAGTACAATAAATAAAACAAACACATTATCCTGTTCTTGGAGGTTCTGTACTCCCTTAAGAGTGGGTTCCACTCGCGAAACATTTAGTGTTTCCACCATCATCCCCTAACTCTCAAAGCCCGTCCCTTCTCAACAGAATATCTTATATCGTTGATGTACGGGGTGTTCTCAACGTGCAAACAAATACTTAGCGATTTCGGTAAGCAAACTATCGATACACCAATAATCGTTCATCATCATTCCAAATGTTTAATATTTACGATTTTTTAATGGGTAATCTATTTTTGATATCGAAATTCTGCTCATTGAAATCGTTAGATATTTTTATAGTTCAAACTAGATCGCACGCAGCACGCTGACGTGAGGGAAGTGAATTTCCGCATTAAACCGTTAAACAAATCTAATAAAGGGTTTAAAACAACACTGGTAATATTTTTTTTGGAAAATTGAAAATTTTTTTGGCTATTCCGATGCTCCTGGTTATATTTAAATTGGCTATTAGGATGGCAGTGTTGTACATTATAAGGTTAGCAGGAGGTATAGTCAAAATAACAAGTTGGTGTAGGGGTATTGGGGGTGATAAAACTACATCAAGATAAAAAAACAGCCTTTTCCAGTGTAAAATCCCATTAGACAACGTACTGTCTTAAGCCAATTAACATTTTCTTTAATAACTTGTGCTAGAATGATAAGAGAGGGCTTAAAAGTTTTGGTATTTTACGTACAATAATTTAATATGCACTAATGTTACATTTGGGGCTTTTCTGACTCTTTTTGGGCCCAAAACTCAAAATTTTAAAAATTAAAATCCCAAAAAAGGGGGTTAGAGTTGTCCGATTGTTTTTCCCAACGAACTTGTCCAACCGTTTACAGAAGGGAAGGTTCCTACCAAATTTCAAGTAAAACGGACAAAAATTGCGAACACATACACATATGTATATCGGGTTGTTAGCGACCTCCCAAAACGTGTTCAGGGGGTCACGTTGGGAACTTCTATGGTGGTCCCGGGCTTAAGTTTCACCGTGCGGGTCATGCTAATAGTTCACTAATGAACCAAACATCAACGATATCGGGCAATCCGCTGCGGAGGGACGGGCTTTGATAGTTGACATTGGCCCAGATAGAAACGCTACATGTTTCATGACCGAAGCCCACTCTTGAGGTGAGCACCACGATGATTCAGGTACAGTAAATTTAGTTTTAATATTTTATTCTACCACAAAATGTTCATTAGCAATTTTTGAAACCACTGTGAAATAGTTTAAATCCTCTCTAATGGTTCTGTACCAAGTGCAGTTTTCCAAGGCTGAGAGTCCTGGAGGTTGGCAGTCCTGCTCCTGATGGTTGACCTTGGACCCCCTTCCATGACCTTCACTCCACTTTCACCATTTCTCGCCATTCCGTTCCGCGTTTAATGTTTCCGCGTTTCGTTCATTTCCTTCGTAACAAACTGATCGGATATTTCAATAACGTCTTATCTGTGTGGTTTGAAACATATTAGTAGTATCATAATTCATGATTATTTTTGAGTTTGTATAATTTTAAACGTTTATCGATTTAATTATTAGCTCTGAGTTATTTACGAAGAGTTTTAAACATGTTTAAAACATGGAACAATTTTAAACATGTTTAAAAATCAATACAGCTTGTTTCAGAAAACTACTCATTCATATTATACGAGAACTTCAACAAACTCTGGAATTATTGTCCCTCAATTAACTAAAACAATTAACACCCCGTCATCGCATTACATAGCCAACATTGTCTTTCCTCAGCTCCCAAATTGCATTAAAAATCCTCAACGATGTAACATAAATATTACAAAAATAGATAATAAACGAATGGCTGGTAAACATTGGGCGTGATGGAATAAGGTCGTTGGTGAGTTCACCTTATACCTTAAGGGATACTTCAGTTTTGCGTGTACGTGCATGGAGCAAGGTGAGTGTCTGTCTCTGTAGAATGTTTGAATGCATGTGTTTGTTCGCCAGTGATGAGCAATATGGTGTGTGAATGTGTCCAGGCTAATAACAATGTTTATGTGTAATTTATCAAAGTGTATTTTGTTTTAGAATATACTATAAATTAGCCAACAATACGTTAATTCGTTCCATTCATTATTTATTATGCTACGTGCAAGAATTAATTATTCAATATATTTATTTTAAGTTATTAATTTATCATTGTATTTTACAGTCAGGTTATTATTTGTTATTCAATAGTGATATATTTTCCCACCTTTGTGATTTTATAGTGCATTATTTTCAAAGTGAGGACTGACGGACTCTTTCCCCACGCACAGGCATCTGCCCATGTGGGGAAATAATTCAGTGAATTTTCTTTGTATTTTTTGTACCAATGTCTCTAACATGCTGAATAAATCATTTAAATTTAAATTTCTATTTCAATTTCAACATTTCAGCAGTTGTTCTGAACGCCACAGCTCATAAATGTCCGAGTCGGAAGTTCATATGATATAAGCGCACCCTTATATAATCGTCGAATATTGCCACAATGCCTCTAGATAATAAGGTTCTACCTCATCACACTTTATTTATTCTTCATTACCAACACCATAACAAATACATAACAAGTACATAACGAAAGGAACATTGTAACAAATTCAATTAGATGTGCAGCTAAAACAATGATGCAATTCAATAATTCAATTCACAATCTATAACATACGATGCAAATATAGCAACGATTGACTAGTTACATTCAAGCAGTATCTGTGTATAAATATGAATATTTAATCTTAATATATAAATATAAAGATTAATACAAAACATATATACAGGATTAAAACAGCGAAAAGTTGACAATAATTACAGTGCGAACATCCCAACAACAAAAGAAAACGTTAACAAAATTTGATTTAAATTTGTACAGCAAAGTTTTTACATAGGTATTTTTAATAGGTAACAACAACATTTAAAAAACCAAGAAAATATGAGATTACACTAAAAATAAACAGCCTTCTCTGGTTTATAAGACTACACGCAGAACCACTGGTTTGATTATCCACATTAATGTTATGACTGGAGTTATAAAACTCGGCTTGAATTTTACCTCGATAAAAACATTTAATGTCCTGTACTAAACCGCCGAGTCAGGGTTCCATTCTGAATAGTGTTACTTCATGTAAAGTATGTTAAGGTAAGTAACAAATATCGACACAACGAAAACCATCTAAAATCTATGCTGTTGTACTAGGTTTTGTTAGACATGCGCAAAGCCTCCCCCATCATTACACTGTTGGAACAAATTACACAACAAATCGGAGCTTCTGCATTATCTACAATGACAGAAATTAAATCCAATTACATTTAACCCGTCACAATGTCGGGTGAGACGACTGCAGACGGAGGAGTTCCCATGTCCCTGGGCGACAATGGCGACGCGACAATAGGCAACGATTGTGACGAGTGGAGGCGGAGTGCATTTTGGGACAAGCACACAATTAGCACAGGTTCAAGGGCAGACACTGCAAACAGCGGCTAAGTACACACCGTATGTCGCGGCCTTGGCTGAGGCGTTGGTGGAGGTGTGATGCGCAGTTTACCTAGGTGGCGAATGTAGTGAGCATTGGTGGGCATTGGTGGGCATTGGTGGGCATTAGTGGGCAGTGGTGGGCATTGGTGGGCATTAGTGGGCATTAGTGGGCATTAGTGGGCGTTGGTGGGCATTGGTGTGCATTGGTGGGCATTAGTGGGCATTGGTGGGCATTAGTGGGCATTGGTGTGCATTGGTGGGCATTAGTGGGCGTTGGTGGGCATTAGTGGGCATTGGTGGGCATTAGTGTGCGTTGGTGGGCGTTAGTGGGCATTGGTGTGCATTAGTGTGCATTAGTGGGCGTTGGTGGGCATTTGTGGACATTGGTGGGCGATGGTGGCGATTATTGTTTGCTTTGGTTACAATTGCATGATGCAGAATCGATGTTTCAAGAGTTACCCTGCGTGCAAGTTGACTTTGTTTCATAACGCGATGGTAAAATAAACATTGAACGATTGATCACCCAGCGACAAACAATGAATAAAATTAGGGGAAGGACAGTTTTAAAATGGTGTCAAATATTTCTTCTAACAGAAATTCTGTTGTGTAATAGAAAATTTAATCTTTTTCAAATGACTTTACTGCAAAATTTCATTATTCCTTGGGTTAAGGATTTTTTAAATCGATACGTGAGGCCCAAACCTCCAAATTCAAAGCATAAGCAAACTCCTTCCGCTGTATTCCGAGGTCCGTTATCTAACACTCAGGCACTTATGGTGTTAGAGTATGTCATAGGCGAAGTTCAACGCATTAAACGATACTGTATTAACCGTAATGGGATTCCAACAGCTTAGACGATTACTTAAGTTTGTAAAAACTTGATTGTTTACAATACAAAAATATAGCTTAAACACTTTTGTAATTACAATAATTCATCGCATATTTATGCCACAGTGAAATTTAGCTTTACATAGTTTGCTGATCTGACGGCTCTATACTCGTGAATAAAGTGAATCAACCACGAGAAGGTGGTGATGTAGTTCTGAGACCGAGTGACGTCGTCGCAACTCCCGTGGGGGCGGTGATCAGACCCTTGACCCTTGAGCCATTGATTTGGCAAAGGTCAAGGTTGGGCGAGAACCCTTCTAATTCATACACTAATGTCACGGACAGTTTGGAAATTTATTAGCGATTATTCCGCTACGTTCCGATTTCCCTGTCTTGAATCAAATCTTTGAAGACAATTAGCAACACTGGGCTTTGGTGTGTGATGGCCTAAAGTCTTGTTAACGAGCGAGCCCATTCACCCCCACCCTAGCGCTTATTTTCACATAATTTTAATGTGCGATTTTTAGTTTTTAACATTTTGTAAGTGAATTTTAACTAACTTTTAACAAACAATATGTGTCTTTGTAACAATAAAGAAATGTAAACTTGACTTGACTTGGCCACAACTTGTCTCGACGAGATAATCGTAAGTTTAAATGTAATATTTCTTCCATTTGTCACGAGTTATTCAATTTGGCGATAGCACAAGATTATTTCTATCTAACCGCCGTATCGCTGACAAAGCGCGATAGTTGTTTAAACCAGAACGAGGTCACCAAAATCGGAAAACAATACTGACTTTGAACTCCCTTAGCACGATTGGCTACTCAACCCAGTAAACCCATTGACTTTGATCCCCTACCAGTCGACCATGACCGTTAGGGTTGCATTGTGAGAACACCATTGGCCAATGTTACCCTCGTAACGTCTCGCCATCGACCAATGGCGGTGCGCGCGGGGTCCCAGTCATGGCTGAATCCGGAGACTTGCACAGTTCGTTGCTCTTTTGTTCTCATCCCTTACAAAACCCCGATTGGCAGAACCTCCCTCCCTCTTTCGGAGAGGCTTCAGTCAAGGGAGATTTTGGCCTTAATTCGACTAATTTTAACCGTAAATCCTCATAGCGTCTGAACATGTATTCCGAAATAAAAAAATTGCAATCCCTCGGGAAAAAGTGTGAAGTAACAACACTAATTCCCTAAAAATTTGCAAAAATTACATCTTTTTTTAGCGATTGATTATTTTTCTAATATTATATTTTTGATATTTTTGTTCCGTACGTCTCCCTTACTTTATCAAAATATATTTCATTAGACACTATAGAGCGTTTGGCGAGGAAACACACAAGCAAGATACTACAAGAGAACAACAACAACAACAGCAACAACAGCAACAACAACAACAACAACAACAACAAGACATACAAGAGAAGTATAGTTTACATTAAGGATAACACCTTAGCAAAAAATTCTGTTCCATTTAAATGAAAACGACTCCCCCAATACCACCGTTTCCCTCCAATTTTATCACCAAGAGAAGATACTAGTGGCATGAAGGGGCCATAGCCCCTAACCTTGCTCCAACACTCCGATCTCTTTACTCTTTAAATACTGCAAAACACAATGTAAGTAGGAACACATGTCAGTTAAAAAACAAAGTAGACACTTAATCACATGTTTCAATGTAAACAAAGCAGATGCTTTTTAATCCCCATGCTTATTCTTATGGGGGATGTTTTATGTTATTTATCGTTTGCTGGTTACATTTTAAAAATACTGCTATTCATCCCGAGTCCCTGGAATACATACCAGGGATGCCTGGATGAGTCCTTGGCTGGTCTTGGAATCATGACCTTTATTTGAGCCCTCTCCCATTATCCAGCGGTTAGCCAAACTCACACAATTTTGACTTAAATATTTCGCTTACTGAATTATATAAAGATTTAGCTTTATATAGCATTTCAAATTGATAGTATTCTCAGATGAGTATAACGACAATATAATTGATCGCCGGGTAAAGGACGGAGGCACGATCCGTGTGTTCGGATACACGCTAGGTGTTATATTTTGTTGCAGAAGAGTATATTTATTTTCCCACGTTCATCCTACGCGTAATACGAGCAATGTCTGTCTGTTTGTTTGTACAACTTTCCTCGGAATCCAGTGGAACGATTTTGTTAAAACTATGGAATTAGGGACTTTTCGTCCAACAAAATCAATTGGTAAAAACCTCAACCCCAGGAAAATACATATTTTGTTAAAAATCTCATTTGAAAATTTAAAAAATTAACATCGGTCTTTTGGAGTTTCAAATCAAAACAAAATAATCATAACTGCGAATAAATTAACCAGTGAACTGTCAAAGTAGCACTAACACGAGGTAAAGTAAATTATTTCTTGAAAGCTGTGACTAGAACCATTGAATAAAGATTGCATACAGAGTGGACATCTCTTTCACCCACGAAACGAAACAAATGCCAGTACCAACGAGTGGCTCGGTCTCCCCGACGCTATAAGGTTTAACGAATTACCAAATGACGTACTAAATAAGGTAATGTTTTCCCGATCACAGAAATCTATACAGTTGTCTTTGTTCCAACAATGCTTAATATTATATGCATTTCGTTAATGCATCTGATTAATTTATTCTACTCCTACTTAAGATTCAATTAAACGGTGTAGAAATCACGAATGCCATTGCACATACCTCCAACTCATGTTATTAGCTGTCATCGAGATGGCGATATAGTCGCGGCGGCGAGTTCAAAGAACATTGTACAAGCCGCGAAACTCTCGACATCGCCTCACTTGTAAGCTGACCTACGAGTCTATTGTTTGAATTCACGATATGCACCGAGTTCCGCTTGAGTGCGTTCTACTTCACAGCTTT
This sequence comes from Allygus modestus, assembly GCA_963675035.1. Classification (NCBI taxonomy): domain Eukaryota; kingdom Metazoa; phylum Arthropoda; class Insecta; order Hemiptera; family Cicadellidae; genus Allygus; species Allygus modestus. The sequence goes on from OY776112.1 coordinate 348,142,019, forward strand.
CAAGAACTGATGTAGGTCTGCCAGCCTAGTTTTGAGTTGAGAGATACGACAATTGCGATTAAGATATATAACGAGATATATCATCGTATTTGTGGCGACAATTTTTATTTTAGGTTTAAATTCAATTTTGTCGACTCCGATTGTGGGGGTGTTGAGGGGAATATTGTCCTCAACCCTTCAGTCGTCCGTCTAACGTCAACCGCGTGACATCTCGGAGGCTCACGATTAGATTCAGTTTGTATACTTGGATTAATTTCTTTCGACTTGATACGTTTCCTTAAGATTCGATCCATTCAAATCCAGCTAGTCCATTTATTCAGTTTTATATATTGTTTCAAATTTTAACTGACCAAGTGACAGTAAATACAGTTTTCTACAAACAATTGTTTAATTTACAGAACCTAATTTGCGGCAAAAGTGCGGTACGTAGTTTCACCGCCACAACTTTAACCAAACAAAATTATACAAGGAGATAATTTAAATTAAAGAGGTGTTAATGGATCGGTAATGTGACGCGATTTTTGGAGAAACTATATATTTACGACCTTTCGACGAGTTACAAACAACGTGCAGGCTTATATTGAAAAAATACAATTCCTACATTGTTATTGTACGTGTGTACTCAATTCTAATACAAGCCATTCATCTTTATAATAGACTTCCACTGCCATTAAAGATATAACAGGATCATGGACAGTGTAAAAGGGGGTTCTCTTGGATGAACTCGTTTACAGCGTCCGGGATTTCATGGCTGGTCGTCCCAAACAGTATAATGATGTATGCTAGTTAAAAGTGATCTCTGTCCAGATTACGCAGAAGAAAATGTATTATTTGATTTTTTTATTGACTTGGCTAATGCAATTAGTGTTATGTTGATCTGGCTGAATAAAGACTTATGACTTAAACATACTAAAATCACTCAAAGCTTCATAGGGGAGAAACTTGCAACTCAAGACACAGAATTTTAAACGCGTTTGTAAATAAATACGGAAAATACGGATTAGTTTCTCTACGCTTGCGACTTTCTGCTGACTCAGGGGGAATAGTACCCGCACTAGAAATTCCGAGGCGGTGAGCAATCAGGATTCAATTAGACTTTGAAAGCCGCTCGCTCAGAAAGCCGTTAGAAAGCATACGCCGGAGAAAGTGCTAAAATCGGGTTAAAAAGTGCGGTAACTCGGGCCTACGTGGTGTGTGGCTCGTGGCCGACCAGCTGAAATAGGTTATGGTTTCACCACAGCGTCCACAGCTGTGAGCAGCCTCGACTGGAGTAATTGTTGAGCAGATGTTGATACTACATGTGTTGAGAGGTCTTTGGCCCCGTACGATACTGGCACGGCTTCGTGTGGGACGTGGCTTCGTTTTGTTTTGTTGCAGTGCCTCCAGAGCTCGCAGAATGCGTCGTAAATATTGCACAAGCGTTGGCAAAACAGATTGGTTACTTCTTTTTGGAATTACATTTAAGGAACTTCTGTGTGCTGATAACGGAATATTCGTAGTTTTGATTTTCCCATAGTAATATAAAATACGATCACCTGATTTCAGATTTTACAACGAGATGAGATACTTAGTTTCAAGCTTATAGTTTCCTAGTGGCTTACAGGGGCTATAGCCCCAAACATATGTTTTTTTTGTACGTAGATAATTACAGCTGATCGATCATTAGTTCATTTAGCTTATTAATAAAAACACTGTAGTGATATTTCTATAAGAAAATCATTGGATCTTTGAATTCCAGTGTACCCCACGTAATTTTTGACATTTCTGATATTTTTCCCACCGTTCTTGGCCCTCAAGCTTTAAAATGAATCATCATAACCTAACTTAACTTTTTCCTAGCTCGAGACATTTCGTGGGGACCGATTCGCTTACGGAATTAAATTTATAGATATGGGACTTTAAATAAATAATTGAAAAACTTCGCGTCTATTGGTAAAATAAAGCGATGGCAAAATATGTATCAATTATGTTTGACATATAATAAATGTACACTTATATGAAAAACTGAAACGCACGATATTATGAATTTATTTCAAATATACGTACTAGCTGCGCGGTCGTCACACGGGAATCTAGCAGACGTGGGAACGTTCATAACCTCCAGGTACAGAACGTCAAGGTCCTCTTTTATTTAAACTTAGTAATTTGGCTGTTTCAAATCGTCAAGGTTCTTATTTATAATGCTTTTAATTTAGATGCTTCAGAAAGTCAAAGTAAAACGTAAAGGTTGTATAAATAAATTAGATGTACAACCACCAGTTTCAAAACGTCCAGGTCAGTAACTCGCTCGCTTTCAGTCCAATTATAAGCAAGTCAGTTATTATATTTATAAGTAGTTTGACCGGAGTGGATCCAGGTTTGGTTTGGAGTGGATCCAGATTTGGTTTGGAGTGAAATAGCATATTCAGCGTTTACGGTTATAACAAAATACTACCTTGACGTTTTATACCTTTACGTTTTGAAACACCTCCGTTTTCTATAAATTGTTTTATAGTAATACGTTTACGTTTTGAAACTGGAGGTTTTGAAAACAGTCTTATTTTACATTTAAAAAACTGAGAGTTAACGTTATATACTTTTACGTTCTGAAACCACACATTATTTTAAATAGTACCTTTACGTTCTGTACCTTGACGTTGTGAAACGGACCCGCAGTTGCAGAGTCATATGTTTTGAAAAGTTTACATAATGATCAACTGACTACCTAAATAAAATATAACTCCATAAGATTAACATTGGGCCTTTGAAGTCCTAGGTGGAAGTTTTTCAAACCTCCAAAAGGCACATCTAGATGATAACAGCGTACTACTGACACCAAATATGTATATAAAATAATAGTTTTATAGGTCAAAAATTGCAGAAAAAATAAATAAATTCTTTTAATAATATTGATAACGTGTTTGCCCCTGTAATTGTTGGGAGGTATAACAGGAATTAAAAATATTGTGCAATATTAGGTAAAATACTTACCAATTTGATTTATTATTTTTGCTAGATAAAGAAGTTTTTTTTTAAACGTTAATCTGCTATGTATAAAAACCCTGACTGTTGTGATAAGGGGGAAAACACCCCCATACGCAAAGCGATAAGTTGTATGAACATTCATATTAATTGACCGTACGACTCATATTTGGTGGAAAGGCCATCTTGATACTGGTTGATATCAGTCGGGTTACACGGGGGGGGGGAGCCAAGGGCAGCCAGGGTGGAGTTCAATTGCGTGAGGGGCCGCTGATAAGGGAGCAACACCCCCTCAAGGTCAGTCAGCTGATCGCGTGTCATACCGGGTCCTTTGCCGCCGGGCCGTGAATTACTAATCAACTGAGACTGATTGGCGTACAGTCTTGGACCGGCCTCGGTGTAATTCACCTTAAAACCTGTTGAAAGTTGTTTACAGCCTTGCGTTATTTATTACGTTTTTTTCTGGGTGAGGCTGAAATGAGGATTAAAATAAATAATTATATATATATAATGTTCTAATACAAAAAAGTGTATAAACTCGCTAACGATACAGTGAACGTTTGAAATCAGCATAGGTGACATTGTACCAGGATTTGCGTGAAACAAGTGGCATTGTAAGTAAATGTTGGTTTTTATAAGAATGCATTAATTTGTATAACTAATTCTCGTAAACGATTTAAAGTACGACTTTGGAAGAACAATACCAAAATCATAAACTCTAATTATTTTATTCCCACGTTCCTGCTCGACACCGCGGCCAAGTTGGTGATCGTTGATTTCAATAGTTCCCGGGCTAACGAAACTTATCAATCCTTATAGTAATAATTCATCTTGCTTCACACATAATTTTTAACGGGGTTAAAACACCAACATTTTTAGTAGTCCCTACATAAAATTCCTACGTTTGGCTTACCATACTGTTACATTTTGCTTTAGTTGGTAATAAAATAATCTAGAGTTCATTTATTTTAGATCATTACATTTTTGCTTTGTTGGTAAATTATATTTGCATTTAAATTCTATATCTATAATCCGCCAAGCCGATTTTTGTAAACAGAACTCCTCCGTTATTCCTGGACCGATTTTGACGATTAAGGCGTAAAAAGGCCCAGATTTGTAGTTGCGCAAAGTGGTTTTCAATTTCCAATACTGTTTTACTGAAGGGCACTGGACACACTCAAAGTTCAATGTTTTCCCATAAATATAACATGGAGAGTAGTTTGAACTCAGTTGCATTCTAAAACAGGTGATGATACAGAAAAATACAGGTAAACAGTAAGAACAGCTGATAACTGTTATAAACAATAAAATTTTGTTTTGCTCGATTTATAGCAACAGGTCTACTAGTTTATGTATATTTACCTGAGATCAGATTATTAAGATAAAATAAAATAAACATTTCCAAACTAAACCGCTTTAGTTATAAGATCAAAGTACATCTGGCAAGCTCAAGTGAATTGCAAGTCGTTCGGTTCAACGTATAAGATCACACCCCATACATAGAGCAATAGAGACACGAGCGGCGTTTGGGAGTGGGCGATAGTTTGCAAAACAACAAACAGATATTACCATTCGGCTGGGAGAGGTAAAGAAGAGTTAACAATGGCTGTGGCCTCGGTTACACCACACGGCCATGAGGGGACATCAACTTGGGCCTGCGGAGACACAATGGCTGGGACATTCAGCACAGCGTTCAATGCGGGAACACCATTATAAACTTGGTTATACAAGGTGCGTTGACACGTGTCAAACGGCTTTATCACCTGGTGATTTCCTCCTTCTGAGAGGTATTCATTCTCAGTATTCGTCTTTATTGTGGTTTTAAATGAGTGTGTGGGGTATGAGGCGTAATAGACACATTATGACTGTATATTGCTTTATAATCAAAATGTGTCTAATTGGTAGACTGGGTTGAGGGGTCACCAACCTAATTTTTAGAGTGTTATTTACTAATATCACCCAGATTTGATGTGCAGTTTGTAGCTACGGTTTAACTATGACAAATTCAATATTATTTTACTTACGGCCTCAATCCAAATTTGTTCTTGATGAACGCGTTTCGGCGCTATGCCATAATCAGCATCCGTGCATACACTAGGTTGTTATTCATACATTCTCCGCTTCGTAGGTCTATAGTAGCAAAATGCGTCATGTCGATAAAGAAACTAATATTTACACACACTACGCATATAATGCACGATTAAAGAAAAATACTATTATAAAACCTCGTGCGCACGGGTCCGGGAGCTGGCTCAGAACTGCGGGTACGAAATGTATGGATGCTGTTGATAGCCTAGCGCCGAAGCGCGTTCATCAAGAACAAATTTGGACCGACGATGTAAGTGAAATAATAATAAACTAGTAGCCTGTCGCGGCTTCGCTCGCGATCACAACGTAATAATTATATTATAATACTGACATTCCCGTATAAATATTGTGCTACCGTTCCAAAGCCAACATGGCCTGCTGATTAACTGTGTTTACTATATCCAGCTGATTGCTTAAAACTTATAGTTATTTCCCAATGTTAAGCTTATGGGAAAAAAACTCAACTTTATGGGGCCCCAGGGCCTCACTCACAAATTATTTCTCTATAAAAAAAGTTTCCTGCACAACTTCACGTTAGGCTCTTTCCAATGACAACAAAAACATGAAAATCGGTTCAGTAGTTTAGGAGGAGTGATTGTCACAGAAAACCTGCTCGCCTATTAAATAAGTATAGATAGATATAGATTGGTATATATGAGTAAAACTTGGTATTTTAAAAGTAAAAAGCGTGAAGTTGGGTTGAAAAGCAGTAATAAATAAATATTTCAAATGGATTTTAAATTGTAAGGTCACGTTATACATGAAGTAAAACGCTACATATATTTATCATTGTTCAATTCCAAAAGAGACCTCGGAAGAGCGGCACTGTTCTGTGAAACTTCATATGGCACAACAAATTTACGACGACTAGTTTGCGGTCCCATTCAGCTGCCCACTCACGGATTCGGGCATTCCTCCTGTTCGCAGGATATATAGTTTATGGCGGAAATGCTAATTAGTTGTTCGAACTCTGGGTTGTCCTTGGCGGAATATTTTCTATGTCGGGAGTGGCTGTTGGTTTGCCAAGGTCGGTCCTGATGTGGGACTTCTAAGCCAATTTTACTCTCTATAACTGCTTTTCGTTCTCCAAATGCATAACTCCGATATTCCAGCTTTTGAAGTGGACCTAGTAACATCGTTACACTGTCGAGGTCACTCCGCTGGTTACTGTACCGCGAGCAACGGTTTCACTTGATTATTGTGAGCATTTCTGCAAACATATGGAGTTTAACATTCGCTATTTCGCGCCCCGAGTTAGAACAGTATTGTTTTTTATCTTCAGATAACCCCTACCGGTATCGATATTACAGTCGAGTCATTTTTTGTTTCAGATTATAAAAAAACAACAAGAGAAATCGCATAATGTGTTTACATGTAAACGATTAAGCATTACTTTTGTTTTAGGTACAACATGGGGCGTTTGTCAATGCTATCTTGTATAGTTTTTGCTATGGCAACAAATAATTTTGAATCTGAATTTGATCGCAATGTGACATGAGTTTTTTTTCAACACCAACGGCATCTTTGTTAAGGGTGCGCCGTACCTCCCTTCCGCACGCTCAAGTAATGGGTTTGCATCTCCCTCATTGTAGGCTAAATTGTTAACCAATTAAAAATAATTTGATGTTATTTAATTCAATAAATGTTCATCTAGAGATCATACGATTTAAAAATCCTGATTTTAATTCAAAATAAGTGGTAGGCCATTAGTAATGTTCTCAAATTAAGCGTTTTTCTAAAGATTCCTAACGTATGGAGGAAAATTATTTTGGAGAAAAGGAACCGTATGATCCCTAGATTGGAATCTGAAAAGTGTGAAACTGCAAATAGTTTGGTAGAAATCTGTAAAAAACAGTGCGATCGAGGAGAACAAAATGGTCTTCAAGCGTAAATATGCATGGCCCTGCTTGTTGGCGGCGCCGGCGCGGCGCTAAACAACAATGAATTCAATCTGGGTAGGGCGCACCCTTAATAGAGTACACAAACGCTTTTAGGGAAAGCGGTCCAAACCCATTAAAAACTTTTGAAAAATTAAAAATTACCCCTCAAGTTTTCTGGGTAATGTAGGGAAATATCCTATTCAAGGCATTTACAAACTACAAACAATAATTTTATCGAAATAGTATCGAGTAAAAACACGATTGAAAAAATTAATCTTATCAAAATTCACAAGACAAAACAAATGCAAGCAACAACGTATACAATGGAGCGTTCTGTTTAGCGGCGTAATAACAAGATACAACGCTAATAGTACTCTACAACTATCATTCTTTGTGACCGCATACAAGTTACATATGAATCCCCAGATTGTGGCATCAAACAAAGCTGAATAAAAAGTTATCTTGAGCCAACACGGCGTTCAAACACAGCGGCCGCCGTCTTGGCTTATCTGGGGCGTTCCGCTGGATTATTGTTGCGAGCTTTGTAGTTGTAAACGAACCGGCTTAGTTCTTCATTTGAGACATATTCTACAATTAAGGCATTTTTTAAATTTGAAACATGTTTTTTATTTCTGAAATTACATCTTGATCCCATAAATAAAAATGGTGTCTTGAAAATAATCACAATCCAACACGATTTCTGTAATTTTCCGTGGAATTTAAACGCTAAAAGCCCATCGGATAAGAAATAAACTCTATATTGGCTGCTAAGACAAAAAAAACAGAAAGAAACCCAATTCAAAACAACAAACAACTAACACAACTACAATAACAAAACCAACAAACTACAACAAATGTATGGTTTCTGTTTTTTTGTGTTTTCGGGTATGTTTGTGGGTTGGTAATGTTGTTCTTCTAGTTTTATGGTTTGTTGTTTTTTTGTGTTCCTGTTACATGGTTGGTTCGAAAACTATACTGACCTATAAGCTGTGGTATAATTGGGTGAGTTCAAAAAATGTGAGGCTAAACTAGTGCGTTCAAAATATATAATTACTGTAGTTATTTATTTCTTTGTTTACGTTACAGCTACAGGTTCTAACCAAGACTAACGTAACACAAGCAGAATACAAAAATGAACACCGCATGATCCTAGTCTTGTCGTAAGTAAATAAATAACAAATATTAATTAATATGAGTTTGAAATACATTTGAAATAGGGATTATATTGTTGTGAAAAAATGCAATCTACTCATGCAGTTCATTCTTTAGCAGGTTGCAACATGTTGTCAAAAAATCACATAATACATCACAGTACAGTGTTATGTCTTACTAATTTGAGAACATAATACAACACTAGTTCTAATCTAATCTAATCTAATCAACACTACACAATATTCTACTACCCTAAATATAACATTGGGGGTCTTCTCCACACTACTCTATAATAAGGGTGTTTTGTGATACAGTGAATTAAAAATGTAATGTTAATCTGATGAAAATTAATAAATACCTCATAACGGTTTTTGAAGACCCAGGCAACACGGGTTGTGGTAGGACAGGCATCAGCATCGGACTGAGGGGGATCAGCCCTTCTGGCCGCCCTAGGATCAAACCCATGCCTGAATCGCGAGGTATGATTTGCATACACATTGTGTGGGTATTGGGCAAGGGCCGTGAATTGGTTAATGTGCTCTATGTTGAGCGTTACCAGAGAGGGGGCCGAACCCGTTAGGCAGCTTGACACGAGGCGCGTTTAACAATATTGATTGCAACAGCATTGAGCCATTTTAGCGAATTTCCCCTATAGGGAAGAAGCTATTACCGTAGTCGGCATGGTAAGACCTAGGCCCGGGACCTACTTTTCGGGATAACCTTTCTTTTTGAGGTCCCTAGATGCCAAAAACACCATTTGTTAAAAACTGTATATATATATATGTATGTGTGTGTGTGTGTGTGTGTGTGTGTGTGTGTGTGTGTGTGTCCGTGAGCACGATAACTCTCGTAAAAATAATCCGATTTTGACGAAATTTGGTATAAACGTGTAAAGCAGCATTTATTACTTTAATTTCGAAAACCAGACATATCGATCAATCCTAAGGTGTATTTTGGTGAGGCGGGGTTTGTACCCCAAAAATGGGTTTTTGATTTTTAACATATAATGTTTGAAAAAGTCAAATTTTAGTTTTTTAAATTAGAATCAGCTTAAAAAGATGCACAATTTGGGGTTTTGATCATTGCTCTACGTCAAATGGTCACAGAAATATTGAAAGTGCTAAACACAGTACGTTGTCCAATGTTATTCTTATGGAGAATAATAAAAATTGTATATCTCGCTTATTTATCAACTTATCCTGATGAAAATTGGTATATTGCGTCATATCATTGTGGTCTATTGATATTTGCACTAAAAAAATTGTTGGCCGTTAGTTCCCGTAGCAGCAAACCTGCGTACTTATCCCCATGTTATTCTTATGAAGAATAAGTAAAGTGTTATCTCCCTTAATTATAAACATAAATTAATAACATTTGATATGTGGCTTTACCTACTTGAGTTATATTTATAATTGTATAAAACCGCATTTTTTCCTTGCTTCAGCAAACCTGTGTACTCAGCAACCATGTTATTCTTATCGAGAATAATTAAAATGTCATAAATCGTTTATTTATGAATGTACATTGATGAAACTTGGTATGTGGCTTTATGTGGTATTAAGTTACATATATATGCATTGGAAATTCGATGAGTACGCAGGTTTGCTGCTACGGGGGTATTTTTTTTGCGAAAGGTTTTTTTCACAATATAGTGAAACTTGATTTAAAATTCTATTTTACACCTGTGACAAGGTCCTACTGCAAAGTTTACTAAAACACACTCTGTCAAAATCCAACTGATAAGATAGCTTGTAAAAATATGATTTTAACTAATAATGTAAATATTGTTTGTTACAGTAATTGTAATATTCTCAATACCGAATGGTGGAGAAAAGTAGACTATTTCATTAAAAACTATTTTGTATAAGAAAACCTAAAATTTCTTTAGAATACTTTATCTTATATAGTGACGCAAAAAGTCAATGTGTCTCGCATACTACATATACATTTTTTAAACGTGCATATAATATGTACTAAAGGATGATTGAAGATAATAATTTGAAATTGTTGTTGTATATGCAAATGTGTATTCAAATTGTAACGTATATGTATTGTTTGTGGTCTATGATATCCTCTCTGTTGCGAAGGTTATCCGGTGGTTTTGCATTCCAAGCAATGTCTCATGGTTTCCATATTAATTATGTAATCCTGTTTAATATAATCAAGTTTGTGTTCATTTATAAAATGATGTTTTATTTAATAACACAAGTACAGAAGATACAACAATTTTAAAATTAAAGGGCTACAATTTCATTACATCATTAAAGCATGTACAACCGATGTAATACTTAAATGGCTATCTAATCAACAGAAAAATAAATCTTAATCTATGTTTTCATGGTTTAAAAACTCTGTTAATCTGGGTGGCTACGCGTCGCTAACCAACAGTTGTGTAATTCAACCCCGGGTTTCGGCGTCTCGCTATTTCTATTAGCACTGCTCCACTTCCGCGTCCGTCCGTCGCTCAGCTGACAAATGTTCTCTTGTTTGGCGGAGTTCACTGACTTCTCGCCACCGGCAAAAAGCTTATTACAATTTATCTGCTTGAAAAACAACAAGAAAACTCCCCATCAGAGTAGTTATGAGTAAATAAGTAGTACATTGAGTGGAACAATTAAATGTGCATAATTGGCTGGTTTAAGGAAATAACATACATTACTTTATCAACAAGATTTGACTGATGTTTTAGAGTGATCGTAATTAATATGGAAGTATTATATAATAGTGATGGTTGAAAATGATTTGATTTATATTAAATCATCAAAATACAGAATATTCAATCACACTAAGAGAAGAAGGCAGATGCCTGCCCCTGAAATTTGATATTTTAATAAAACTTTCCAACATATTCGTTTCACAATTTGCAATTCTTTAGTTAATTGCGATTGTCTAATTTGTAATCAATAATACCTGATAGGGACACCAAAGTTGTATATTTCCCTAACTGTAATCATGCTGGTTTATTTTTGTAAGTGAACTATCGTAATTAAAATCGAGATGGGAAGGGGGGTGTACAAATATGTATGAAAATTACAGATTTTTAAAGTGACTTTGATTCGGCTGTTAATCAGAGCTCATGAAAGTTTAAATGTATTTAGTTTATTTTATTTATAAGACGGTTTTACACAACAGTTTATAATGTTGGCAAATCGATGTGTTTCCAAAGACTATTTTCTTCAATCTCACCTACAATACAACTTTGCGTTTACTGATATATCAAAATCATTGCGTTTGTGTATATATCAAAATCACTATTTCCAGGCTAAAAACGAGAAGAAATCGAAAGTCCCGTGGGCGCGGCGCCACTAAGTGAGTCAGGGGAATGCCGGGAACGGAAATGCCTGTGACGTCACCGGGCCGTTCACACCTCTTATTACATCTGCATCTGGGTGTCAGGTTCAAGGTCTGAGGGCTTATTGGCCTCTCGCGCCCTTGGCCTCGACCCACGGCCCTTCGTCCTACGGATGGCCTTATTAGGACTGGGCCTACGCGGCGAGGGCCTCGAGGGGCTGCTGTGACCAGAGGTTCTACATTGCTACTGGTACAACACCGTTGTCTAAAAATCACTTTTTTGGGTTTAGGGAGCACCAAAACGAATTTTCCCACTTAACAACTCAAATTCGAGCACGCTGACGAAAGCAATACCTTCTCCATATACTTTAAGCTTATTGACAAAGGTCACCCATAGCCACCATATGTGACTATATATGGGGGGAGAAAGTAAAAATTATATAGTTAATGGAGGTCGGAATTACATTGATAAATGTTGATGGTTCGTATTGAAGAGTAAATAAACTCAAAGGAGAGAATTCATTGGGAAGCTTTTGTATTGAATAATTAATAATCGTTCATATATAATATTTATAATTTGCAGGTGCCTTATGGCCTTATGGCTTATTTATAATTTGCAGGTGCCTTATGGCCTTATACCTTATTTATATTTGCAGGTGCCTTATGGCCTTATGCCTTATTTATATTTGCAGGTGTTTTAAGGAATTTCTGTTTACTGTTTACAGGGTTACCTCTTAACTACGTAAAACATTTCATAAATTAAGGGATTCGTTATAAGGAGCTGTGAGCGGATGGTAAAACTAGTGTTTGTTAAACATCGAACTAAAAAATAAACATCACAATTGCAATAAAAAATTAGATTTTATAAAAAGATTCAATCAAAATTTGAATGATTTCCAATAATAATCCCTCAGTAGGATGGTGTTGGGTATTTTAAAACTTCAACTGAAGGTATATTAGAAGAATAATTATATCAATATAATTTAAATTCACATGTATCGTGCTGGGATATAACTAGGCCTACATACAATAATTGTATGAAGTTAATCATTAAACACATACTGGATAGTGCACTTGGTAAGTCGGTGCATTTGGGAGGAACTGCTGTCCTCTATTAAAGCCTATCTTTCTGGTTAGTAATAAATATCACAAATGCAGATTTTTAAGGTGCAAATTTGGATAGAAACATGCGGACTGTAAAGACGGTTAAAATTATTAGGTTTGTACGTGTTAGCAAGTTTCACACAATCCATAAATAAACTAAAACATTATTTCTTTTAAATCAAAAACTGTCAAAACAATTTACGGCCAGTTAGATAAGAATCGCAGACGCATGAGTAGTCCACATAAACAAGATAGGCCCGTGTTTACGTGCATAAAGTGCAATTATGGGGAAAGTGTAGGAAGCTCGTCAATGAGTGTTGCGGCCATAATGAGAGAAAACCTGTTCGGAAATGAGCCAATGGGTCGGGCCGGCTCACGACTCCAGGACCATAAACCACGGTACCGGTCCCCGGGCCCGGCGGGAGTGGGAGAGTCTATGGCGAGGAGCAGAGATCACGGTACCGGTCCACGGGCCCCGGGGGGAGTGGGAGCCTATAGCGAGGAGCAGATATCACGGTACCGGTCCACGGGCCCCGGGGGGAGTGGGAGCCTATGGCGAGGAGCAGAGATCACGGTACCGGTCCACGGGCCCCGGGGGGGAGTGGGAGCCTATAGCGAGGAGCAGATATCACGGTACCGGTCCACGGGGCCCGGGGGGAGTGGGAGAGTCTATGGCGAGGAGCAGAGATCACGGTACCGGTCCACGGGCCTCGGGGGGAGTGGGAGCCTATGGCGAGGAGCAGAGATCACGGTACTGGTCCACGGGGCCCGGGGGGAGTGGGAGTCTATGGCGAGGAGCAGAGATCACGGTACCGGTCCACGGGCCTCGGGGGGAGTGGGAGCCTATGGCGAGGAGCAGAGATCACGGTACCGGTCCACGGGCCCCGGGGGGGAGTGGGAGCCTATAGCGAGGAGCAGATATCACGGTACCGGTCCACGGGCCTCGGGGGGAGTGGGAGCCTATGGCGAGGAGCAGAGATCACGGTACTGGTCCACGGGGCCCGGGGGGAGTGGGAGTCTATGGCGAGGAGCAGAGATCACGGTACCGGTCCACGGGCCTCGGGGGGAGTGGGAGCCTATGGCGAGGAGCAGAGATCACGGTACCGGTCCACGGACCCCGGGGGGAGTGGGAGCCTATGGCGAGGAGCAGATATCACGGTACCGGTCCACGGGCCTCGGGGGGAGTGGGAGCCTATGGCGAGGAGCAGATATCACGGTACCGGTCCACGGGCCCCGGGGGGAGTGGGAGCCTATGGCGAGGAGCACAGATCACGGTACCGGTCCACGGGCCCCGGGGGAAGTGGGAGCCTATGGCGCAGAGATTCCGCATCGACAGGGCTACGCTAGCGAGTGGAACATTGCTGACAAACATGGGATTCCTATAGCGGTAATATAAAGTCAACAGTGGCAACCTGCAATCAACTCGACCAATCGACCAATTACGAGCGTATTCAATACAGAAATATCAACAGGTTCAACGCGACTCTTAATAAGGGGACAATTTTACTATAAACAGTAAAACTACATCACATGCACTCTTCAAAAAGCAATATCAGTATTCAAAATGGATCTAGGAATACTGTACAGAAGAATTTTACTTAAAATATGGAAATAGGGGATTTTGAGACTCAGTAATCGATTGGCTAAATTTCCAGCTTATCAAAAACAACTAGTTGGCTGTCAAAGAAAGTAGTAAAGGACAGCGACATGTAGTATGGGACATTCTTCCAGCAAAGCTCGGCCTGAAGAGGATACTGTATGTTTAATTAAAAATAAAGGGATAAAAATAAAAATACATTAACAGCTAAACTCTGAAGATAAAAGCATCCGAAATGGTTTTACAAAAGTTATTTGACTGAGATGTTTTTACAGATGCAATTCAGACACACCCCTGCTCGTAGATTGCCTACCCAGCGCCCGGCCTGTAGCTGGATTGCCTACCCTGCGCCGTGGCGGGCAGTCAACCCCTGACTCTCCATCACTGCGGAAGGACCACAGGCCACAGACGTATTACGTAACGCTCTTAGTGGAGGGGACGGCGGCGCGTTACGCTGTTATTTGAAGGTGGTTGTCTAGATCAGTGTTAAGTAACTTAAAAATTGGGGAATACAATGATAGAAATCTTTTAAACAATTAAAAGTTGGTACTTGAGTCAAGATTGCAATTAGCGTTTAAAAATATACTTAAAACATTCTTCCATATTACCTGGAAAAATTTGTTGGTATATACTGTAACGTGTATTTGGCATCTTATAAATTACCTTGCATCTCGGCTTTGCGTTTTTTGTTGTTGTTTTTTTCCGTTTTTAGAGCGCATGACCAAGACAGCGTCATTATTGCACAGTGGTTGTTAAGAGTTTATTGTCCTTTAAGTGTTTGCTAAATATCAACACTTCTTTGTTACGTTAAAGAACAGGTTTTATTGTGTTTAAAAAAAGTCTAGTTAATTTACAGATCAAATTGTATATATACAAGTTGTTATAACAATGTTAAATTGTTCGGTTAGCTATGACAGAGTTATACTCTCTCGTACAACCTATAGAGAGTATATTGGGTAGCGTTACGTTGTTATATGGGGTCGGGGAGTTAAACGGGGAAATGCGTTACGTAATATGTGTATGGCCCCTAATCTGTTCCTGCGCATGATATCATATGCATTTACATGATCTTAGTGAACTTAAACTCAGAATAGTTTTAGATTTGAACAATTTATATACAAAATGAAAAACTATTGCAACCAAATGTTTGTTTATTGTATTAGATTTAAACTTGAATTCAAGTCCCTTAAAACCAATCATAGAACGACCTTAAATTAATTCTAAGTCCCCTTCCAGCACATTTAAACTGTTTTCACTCACTCTAGACACTGATGTTATTTCACTCGCGCATTGCCTAGCCGCCCTAACCCGGAAGTGACCGGATTGGTTGTGTTATTGCAGCAGTCGCTGAGGTTATCTATCGTCGGGTGGCGCCTCTCTCGGATGTCAGCCGGCCCTGATATATGTTACTCTTCACTCCTCACTCTAGACACTGATGTTGTTTCACTCGCGCATTGCCTAGCCGCCCTAACCCGGAAGTGACCGGATTGGTTGTGTTATTGCAGCAGTCGCTGAGGTTATCTATCGTCGGGTGGCGCCTCTCTCGGATGTCAGCCGGCCCTGATATATGTTACTCTTCACTCCTCACTCTAGACACTGATGTTGTTTCACTCGCGCATTGCCTAGCCGCCCTAACCCGGAAGTGACCGGATTGGTTGTGTTATTGCAGCAGTCGCTGAGGTTATCTATCGTCGGGTGGCGCCTCTCTCGGATGTCAGCCGGCCCTGATATATGTTACTCTTCACTCCTCACTCTAGACACTGATGTTATTTCACTCGCGCATTGCCTAGCCGCCCTAACCCGGAAGTGACCGGATTGGTTGTGTTATTGCAGCAGTCGCTGAGGTTATCTATCGTTGGGTGGCGCCTCTCTCGGATGTCAGCCGGCCCTGATATATGTTACTCTTCACTCCTCACTCCATTAATTACTTCATTAGCTGTGATTGCTGTTTAACGTCAGGCATGTCCCACTCCCCCCTCTCCCTCCCCTACATTGCATTCCAGCATTCCATTGTATTTTTGTTGATTTTTCCCCAGCGTCTAAATCAACAAAGTTAATTAATAACACATCGTTGAGGGTTCTGTTTATAATCGATTGAAACGGATAAAATTTCAGATGCAAAGATAGATTCTGACTTTATGTTATTTATCTTTATATTAATAGGCAAGCAAAAAACTTGTCCTCCTTTTTTCAGCTTGTCTGCATCTTAGGAGAAATTTGCCCATACAAAAGGTAGTGTTCTGTAGATGAGCAGAATGCCATTACAATTTACATCGGCCCTCAGGGCTACGCCTCACAGGCTTTCAAAGTTTCAATGTTAATCTTATGGAAGAACAGTAATTGATTAAATAATTCTATATTTGACAGCTGTTGATATAACAAATGCTAGCAAAACAGGGAGAACAGATGTTTCAGGCATAATGTAAATACAAATACTACTAGCTACTGGAATGGTAAAACCCATCTATTACCCTTTTTACCTCCACGTTAAAAAATAAACCTGTTTGTGAGGGGGAAGGATGAAGGCTGGGGAGAGAATGAGGTGGAGAAGTTTCAGGCATAAATAAAATGGCTTCTGTTTACTAGAATGGTAATACCCTTCTGCTATCCCTTTTAACTCCACATTAAAAAAATACCTGGGGGTGAGGGTTGGGGAGGGGGAGGGAGAGAGAGAGAGGGAAGAGAGAAGGGGAGAGAGCTGAGCGCAACAAAACCCACTAAATATTAAACTTTTTAAAATATTCCATTAATATTTGGTCGAATTTCGACCATAGGACGGTTTCTAGTATTTATGGTTATATAATACCTATTTACCTTTATTTGTTCCTCTTTTTATTGTGAGTCGAATTTATAGAAGGAGTAAACGACCCTCAAAACCAGTCCCTTATAAACATTCTTCATAACCAGTCAGTATTTTGATTGACTACAAAGAATCCCTTGATTTATGATGCTTTACTACTGTACATAGTAAATTCATTAATTGTTGATGATAACATTTCTTAATGCATTTTAGGCTTAAATTATAAAACGGGGAAACATGTCAGCAATCCAAACCTGCAATACAGTTTTAATCAATTGTTAAAGCTTAAACGTTTGGTGCATTAAATGGGTACAGTATTTCGATTGTACGATATAAGGTCCAAAGTATCTTAATATCTTAATACCGTAATTCTAAATATCTCAATATTTCTGCACGACACCAACGCAACTAGGACGTATTTTAAGGCGAATACGATTGAATGATGAGTGTAGAATGGGTGAGGTGCCTTGAGTAGCCTTGTTACTGACTAAGACCGACTGATTCTTTAGCCAGTATCATCAATTAATAGCCCAATGACCAATGGCAGCTGGATCCAGTATCGAACCTTCACAACATTTGCTCAGCATTTCGCTCAGGATCGGTCTGGCGAAATTATGATTATGATCGTGCAATGTGTTCAAATCGTCTCATCCAGTGTTTGTTTGCCAGCATATTCTCGCAGCAGAAGAGGCGCAGCGACCTCGTCGTCAGTGTTGAAAGTTTAATTATATATCTGTTGTTAACGGCAGTGGGAGGCGCGGTGTCCGCCTTGGGTTGCAACAGTGAACGGCAACGATAAGTCGGAAATCCGACAAACACAGCCTCGAGAAACAAAACATAACGCGAGTAAATTACTTATATTGTATCACTCTTGTAAATATTTCTCTCTTGCCTAAAAGCGAGGGGAACTTTCTGAATCCACACGACTTTTGATAAGATTTCACAGAAAAACAAGTAACTCGGTTTTGAACATTTTTGAAGTATCACTGAAGTATTATGGTTTGCAGTGGTTACGCTGACAAAATACAGTTTAAACATAAATTATGTATTGTAAAATGTCTAGATTTATAGGATTATGCCGGCTAATAACAATTACCGTAGATTTATATATGGTAAACGTTAGTAGGTGGAAAACATTCCTTAATATCTTGCAAAGAAATGAACACAATTTCTTACGATTATTTAGACAAATCGCCCCTTTATTCAAACTTATCTAATCACTCAACCGAGTTTCGTACAAACTCCTTGATAGTTCCTATAAGTCGTCAATGACTTTTTTCGCAAAGATATTTTTAGTAAAATTAATCTACGAATTAGGAATATGGTGTTTCTTATACTAGATTTTACTTAACAAAATCGACACACCAATTATTAAAGACGTATTAACCACTAATGTGCACTGTGCAATTGCGTAAACCTACACTGTTTCCGGGCTGAAACCCCCGTCCGCCACGTAACAGCCCCCCACCTGAGGTTTGACCGTTCGCGACCACAGTGGGGGCCGTGGGGTGCAGCGAATAACCCCGCTTTCCCGGGTATTTTTACCGTTGTTTAGCGCGGGATCAAAGTGTCGGCGGCGAGTGTATGGCGGGTATGTAGGCCAGCCAGTCAACGACCCGGGCGAGCAAGGACGCCTGTGTTTGTATTGCGTCTCCCCGCCGTATATAATGTGACTCATCTGGGTTCCGACCGTGTAAACTACATTAGGGTTGGGGTGAACGACTTGCGGATGGGGAGAGTGACAACCCCCGAAAGTGTCTTTAAACAAACCTTAAGCCAAAGAAGCGAGGCTGTGGCTTTATTGAGTCGGAGGAAGTAACCTCCAACTCAGTATGCCGGTAGTAAATGATCCGACGTAAAAAAGTTAAACATTTACATATTTAAAGGAAATTAAAATTTTGAATTCATAACTAATTGAATAGTTAAGGTTTGCAGAAAACAATATCAACAACTGGCTGGAGGTTAAATTCTCTAAAAATCGTGAAATGCAAAAGACCGCAATACAGGTGTTGGGGGTGGCCTACCGACGCCTTCACTGTCGCTAGATTGCGTCCGACGCCGTGCACAACCAACCCTTCGTTAGTCTGGTGAGTTCATGCGATCGCATTACCTGAAACCATTTCAGATGGTTTAAAATAAGTAACAAAGCAGTAGTCACTTTTATTATTTTTCTTTAATCTCTAACCATTGCTAAACATATAATTTTTTAGAGTTCACAAGGGAGTTCTGCCTCTTAACTTCCGAGTACAATAGCAGTAGTCCGCAATTACTTATAGTAGCGTAGTAGTAGTATTAACACATTTGCCACTGGTCTCTCAATCAATGGCTTTCTAAGAAGACATTAAAGTTTGGACCTTTCGCTTTCAAAACGTTAAAATATTTCAAAAATTCCACTTGGATTCATTCCAAATAAAACTAAACAACAATTTTTACCAAGCGCTTAAATTGTAATACAACGCTATAACAAAGCGCGCCAAACACAAAACATGAATAAGTCTTCTGTATGATCTGTTTCAAAGAGTGGTTTCTTGCAAATACTCCGTTGACCGCGAGCACTTTAAATTTACATGCAGGGTAATTTAATTTTTCAGGACATTTCCCCAACTACTGTTTTACAATCAACATAATGATTCCTGAAATTGCAAGTGTTCTTCCCGATTTCTGCAATCAGCCCCCCGCACCGCGTCCAGGGCCCAGGGCGACCCTTTGTGTGTTTGGGTGCCGAGAAAGTGCGGCGCCGCGGTCACTGACCCAGACGATACTTTCGCTTTTGCAATCGAGCTCGGCACACCGCGTGGTCTCGGTGCGGCGCCTGTGTTACACATACCTTCTACCGGCTACAGAACGATTCTTCTTAGTTTGAGCACGTTGCTATCGATAATCGTATAAAATTAGAGGACTCCCAGGCTTAAAGCAAGAATAACGCAACTGTTTGTCCTTTTTTGCAGCAGGCTCAGGTGGCTGGTGTACGGTTTAATTGTCCATTTATTTGAGTTTTTTACTTTTCCGAATTTGAATTTGGATTGTTCAACCAATTATGTTTGCTTTTATACATTTTAATATAGTTTCTGGTTATAAAAAGAAGAATCGCTCGAATTTGGTCCGGAAGTTCCGAGTTTAATACTTAGCACCGATGAGCTTCAGCAGAGTGACAGACCAGCGAGCACAGAATAAACATTTATTCTGTGCTCGCTGTGACAGACACGTTGATTTCATATTTATAATCTAAGTTTAAAAGCTGACGCTCCTTACAAAATATTCGTGAGCGAATCTCTGAGACAAGAAGAACTAGGTTTAGTATTACACAGAACTAAAATCAATTTTAGTTGATGTAAAAACATACAATATAATAACCAACGACTGAACGACTTACAAAATTTAAAAATAACTCCGCTTTCGCAGTAATCGATGCAACAGCAGTTATATACCAAAATTCTCACCCTGAAGCGAACTAAAATTAAAGTATTTAAACTAAACATCATTGATGTGTGAAATGTAATCTAACCAATTTTGAGTCGGAATGTATTTAATTATTCTCAGCTTTTTAATTATATACATAGGTACTGTATTGCAGCGAGAGGGAAGTATGACAAATGCATCCAGTGAGAGTCGGACTATAGTTTCTGTGTGTTCAGTTTTGGCATTTGTTTTTCATCTGCAGTTCAAGGCGCAGGTAGGCAATTCGGCTACACGCCAGGCGCAGGCTAGGCCACCCCCAGACAGGGTGTATCTTTTTTGCTCACTACCGCAATAGTCCAATTCCACGCGAAATCCCGAACCTCCACCTTCTCAATAGGCTATCCCAAAACAATGATAAAAATCATAACTTCGATATCACAAATAATAATCGTAATCCATTCCAAAACATTCACAAATGTTGTTCAATGGAATATTGGTTTACTCGGAAGGTTGTTTCGTTAGTTCAACGATTTTAGATAATTCTTGAAAATACTTAAGTACAACTGTTGTGTTCTCCACTAATAAGGAGATTTAGAAATATAGATAAGTATTCTCCGACTGATGAAATGGGTAGGAGACATTTTAGGTAATACCAATTGCATTTTAGACTGCACGGTAATTTGCACGGTAATACCGGCAGTCTAGACTTCACTTCCGCCCGGTACGCGTCGCACCCCCCCTTTTGTGTTTGGTGTTTTTTTAATGTTTGTGTTCGTTGTCCGTTCGATGTCCTTATGTGTTTTCGTTCGTGTGATGAACGTCATGGCGACCTTCAAATGAAGAGATTGTTTTATCCTTGTACCAACGGCCTGATGATGACTCCACGGAGTTGAAACCGGTTGCATGAAGCAACAAATTGGATAACTTAAATGCAAGTGGTTGGGATATAAACCACTTTTAAGTAATACCAATTGGATGTGAAAATACTTTACAACGTCAAGGCAGTAATAAAAGAAGGCTCAGCTGACGAAGAAGTCGTTATGTTTACTGTGGAAGGCAGCAAGAGTGCAACAGCCCGGAGAACAAATAACTGAAGGTAGCTTTCTAACTGCAGTACGTTGCGCTGAAGAACTAGACATCGTGAAGGTGGAATCGAGAAGGTGTTACAGTGCCATCCTATCCTGCTCTTGAAGAAGGTGATACAGTGCCATCCTATCCTGTTCTTGAAGAAGGTGATACAGTGCCATCCTATCCTGTTCTTGAAGAAGGTGATACAGTGCCATCCTATCCTGTTCTTGAAGAAGGTGATACAGTGCCATCCTATCCTGTTCTTGAAGAAGGTGATACAGTGCCATCCTATCCTGTTCTTGAAGAAGGTGATACAGTGCCATCCTATCCTGCTCTTGAAGAAGGTGATACAGTGCCATCCTATCCTGCTCTTGAAGAAGGTGATACAGTGCCATCCTATCCTGTTCTTGAAGAAGGTGATACAGTGCCATCCTATCCTGTTCTTGAAGAAGGTGATACAGTGCCATCCTATCCTGTTCTTGAAGAAGGTGATACAGTGCCATCCTATCCTGCTCTTGAAGAAGGTGATACAGTGCCATCCTATCCTGCTCTTGAAGAAGGTGATACAGTGCCATCCTATCCTGTTCTTGAAGAAGGTGATACAGTGCCATCCTATCCTGTTCTTGAAGAAGGTGATACAGTGCCATCCTATCCTGCTCTTGAAGAAGGTGATACAGTGCCATCCTATCCTGTTCTTGAAGAAGGTGATACAGTGCCATCCTATCCTGCTCTTGAAGAAGGTGATACAGTGCCATCCTATCCTGCTCTTGAAGAAGGTGATACAGTGCCATCCTATCCTGCTCTTGAAGAAGGTGTTACAGTGCATCCTATCCTGTTCTTCCATTACACATACGTTTCGTACATTGCAAGCCACCCCTAATTCTTGTCTGTGGCGTCAGTTGCAAAGATTGTCCTTCTCGAAGTTCCTTTGCTGGAACCCTCGGCCCACACTGACGCGACGACCACGGGTCTCCGGCTCGAGGAGACGGAGTGCAACAGTTGGCTGAATGGGAGTTCATTCCTCTACCACCGATGTCGGTTTCAATGGAACTGCGCCGCCAAGGTCAGCTGCGCTAACGAAGCTGCTTGGCTCTCGTTACCTGACATGACGTTGCCTAGGTCGGGGACCCTCGCTGTATCATCATCATTACTATAATCTACCCCCCCCACTCCCCACACACCGACCCGTCAAACTTTATATCGGCGATGGAATCTGGCGAAATAATTCATCAGGTGTAAGAATCCACGCTGGCGCATTCGCACTAACGAACGGTCTCGCCAAGATTTTGAATATAGTTTGGGCTGATCGAGAGATGGTATGCGTATTGATTTTGTTGAGTTATTTGACTTTTATTATTTCAACACCGTCAGCATCTTTGTTAATAGAACACACAAACGCTTATAGGGAAAGCGGTCCAATCCCCTCAAATCTTTGTAGACACCCCGGGATTTGAACCCGTGACACCGAAGCCCGAGACGCTAACCGAAGTCCGAGATGCCCATTTCATTTTTTCAACTTTTTTACCACGCGTTATTCGTTTAGTAATATGAAGTAAGTAAATGAGTTACAGAGCACATTTAGATTGTAAATCTACCAAAGGTTGAACATTTTTTTATGTTGAAGTAAAGAATCAGAAATCATTATCAGTATCAGCAGTAATTTGACGCATTAAACACAAATATAAACAAGGCAAAAAGGTCAAACAAAATATTTACATCACAATGTCCGAATTTTTGAACATTTTTAATTACGGCTTTAAAAGCCGTTACTTTTTATAGATCTACTAGCTGTTACCCGGTAGACGATGTCATGCCTTTGACTATTACCAACTAAAACCAATATCACCAAGATCACCTGTTCAAGTAAACATGTCATTAGCTTTTATGTAAAAAACAATATATTTCCATAAGGTTTATATGGGAACCCTTTTGGGCCTCTTGGTAGGAACCCAATGGAGTTAGGAGGAAATGGATGGCTTAAAAACCTTCTTCGTGAAGTTTTACATATATATACCAAGTTTCATAGCAAACGGTCCTACGGTGTCCGAGTCCATAAACCTCAAATATATATACAAACAAACAATCCAACATCCTTTTTTATAACTATAGATATCCATCAACACCATGCCAGATCATGACGCAGTAAACACAACTATAAACAAGGTAGTAACGTAAAAATAAAGTACTGTATTTAAATCATAATGTCCGTAATGTTTTTTTTACATTTTAGCGAATTTCCCCTATAGGGAAGAAGCTATTACCGTAGTCGGCATGGTAAGACCTAGGCCCGGGACCATGATAACTTTTCGTTTTGAGGTCCCCAGACCTCATTTATATTATTATGTCGTTTGTTATTGGTATATATATATATATGTATGTATATATATATATATATATATATATATATATATATGTCCGTGGGTGCGATAACTCTCGTAAAAAAGGTTCGATTTTGATGAAATTTGGTACAAACGTGTAAAGCAGCATTTATGACTTTAAGTTCGAAAACCAGACGGATCGACCTATCCGAAGGGGTATTTTGGGGGGTTTTGTACCCCAATAATGGGTTTTATGAGTTTTTTACATACAATTTTTGAAAAAGTAAAATTTTTTTACCATTGGAATCAGCTTAAAAAGACGCACAATTTGATGTTTTAATCATTGCTCTACGTCAATTGGTTACTGAGATATTGAAAGTGCTAAACACAGTACGTTGTCCAATGTTATTCTTATGGAGGATAAGAAAAATTGTATATCTCGCTTATTTATCAACTTATCCTGACGAAACTTGGTATATTGCTTCATTTCATTGTGGTCTATTGATATTTGCACAAAAATCCATTTTTTGCCCGATAGTTCCCGTAGCAGCAAACCTGCATACTCAGCCCCTTGTTATTCTTATGGGGAATAATTAACGTGTTACTCCTGTAATTACGAAAATAAATTAATAGAACTTGGTATGTGGCTTTACCTAGTTAAGTTATATTGATATTTGTATAAAAGCCCATTTTTAGCGTTCCTTATTTCAGCAAACCTGCATACTCATCCGCCATGTTATTCTTATGGAGATTAATTAAAATGTCATAAATCGTTTATTTATGAATGTATATTGATGAAACTTGGTATGTGGCTTTATGTGGTATTACGATAAATTAATATGCATTGGAAATTCGCTGAGTATGCAGGTTTGCTGCTACGGGGGTATTACCATTGCTCTACATCAATAATTGAGGTCCCCAGATGCCAACATATATACATATACATACATATACATATATACATATGTGTGATATATACATATGTGTGTCCGTTACCGCGATAACTTTTGAAAGAAGCGCCCGATTTTGATAAAATTTGGCACAAATGTGGAGAGTAACATTTATGACTTTAAGTTCGAAAACCAGATCGATCGGTCTATGGGAAGGGAGTTTTATGGGGGTTTTAAATTTTCCAAAAATCTGTTTTTTGAAATTTTTACCCTAACATTTTAAAAACAATAGATTTTGGTTATAGCCATTTTATAGAGCTTAAAAAAACAAACAATTTAGTATTTTGAATCATTAAGACCTAGGTTTAGTGGTTGTGGAGAAAAGTCAAAAAATGTGTCCATAAAATTTCCCATGTTAATCTTATGGGAATACGGTTTTCGGATTTTCCTCAGATAATTTCATTAAAAACTCCACATTTATTTCTATCAATCAGTTTAGCTCTACAAAACAATCATTTTAGCGTTTTAATTGTTGTTTTACGTCCAACCGTTGCAGTGATATTCAAAGTGCTAAACATAGTACGTTGTCCAATGTTATCCTTATGGAGAATAAATAAAATCTTATATTTCGATTATTTATGTATGTACATTAATGAAACTTGGTGTGTGGCTTAAACTAGTTGTGGTATATTGATATTAGCACAAAAAAAGTTTTTTGTTGATTTTTCCCGGTAGCAGCAAACCTGCATACTCGGCCCCCATGTTATTCATATGGAGAATAAGTAAAGTTTTATATCTCCCTTAGTTATGAACCTAAATTAATAAAACTTGGTATGCAGCTTCACCTGGTTGAGTTATATTGATAATAATTGCAAAAAACACATTTATTATCTTCCTTTTTGCAGCAAACCTGCGTACTCAATTTTAATGTTATTCTTATGGAGAATAAATAAAATGCTATGTATCACTTATTAATGAATGTATTTTTGTGAAACTTGGTAAGTGGCTCAAGGTAGTAGTGATACCCATATATATGCGTCGGAAATTCGCTGAGTACGCAGGTTTGCTGCGACGGGGGTATTTATTTGCGGCTTTGCATGTAGTTACCCTTTAGCACCACACTGTACAACTTTGATATTTCACTTGAGTTTAATTATTGTGCCACTACATGCAATGTTTTTGATATATTTTACAGTCATTCAGAATTTAAAACCAATTAGCCTAGGTCACCTAGGTGCTAAATATACTTCCGTGTAATGGTAACCCCTTAAATAACCGAATGCCGAGTTTGTAACCGCTCTGCATAGCTTTCCTCCATAATTATTAGTTACGCTCCAGCAATCCACTCGCTACTGACTCCACAGTGACAACCCCCCACAGCTCTGCTACCACTCGGCGGGGGCGAAGGTTTCACTGACGAGAGAAGCCGTTACATAACCACTGACAACTCGGCTACGAGTGTCGTGTATGCTGCCGGCTGGCTACATAAGGTTTGTCGGATTTATGTTCACGTTTATTATCTGTCCTAGTCGCAGTCATTTATTGAACGAATATTTCATACAAAAACTGTGTCTGAAACTTAAAGTAGCTTTGTATTTCATTTACAACATCTAGATATATTAGTACCTGGGGGCCGAGCTTTGCTCGGGGGAAGGCCAGTTAGTTTGTTGAGATGACTTGCAGTAATATTTCACCACTTCCCCCTACTGATAATCAGATTTGTATAACTCATTTGCCTCTTTTTTACATTTTTAAGGACACTCCAGTTGTTATTTATAGCTCAATATCCCTTTGATTTATTTTACTACTCTATTTATGTAATCTTCACTCAAATCTTTTAATCTCTGCTCTCAGGAAACCACATGTTAATAATCATGTACGACATGAGTATTACTTTGACAGTTCCCTGGTTGATTATGAACAGCTGTTCCAATTCTTTTGTTTTGATTTGAAACTCCATAAGCCCAATGTTAATTTTTTAACTTTTCATTTTAGTTTTTTTTACATTATTTGATTTTTCCTGGGGATGAGGCCTGTCTAGAACTTATTTTTATCCCATAAATTGGTTATTTCGAACATTTGAAGGAAATCGTTGGAGCCGTTTTTCAGATCCGTGTCAGAAGCAAGCAAGCAACAAGCAAGCAAGCAAACCTTACTCATATTAGAGTATAGGATAAGATTTCTGTAGAAACATATATTTTTCAAACAATATAGAAGCGTGTGATAAATTATTATGAAGATAAGAATTTGTTCATTTAGTTTTACGCTCTTCAAAATATTCAGAAAAACACCTAATGTAAGTTCAATTTGAAAATCATTGACCCAAAAGGTATATATTTGTTGGTATATTTGTCGTTTTTACATGGCTAAACTAAAATAATCAGCCTAAAAATACTGTTAAGAATGGTGCGTACCTGGAACAAACGAAAGGTTTAGTGTTAGAGCCGCTTGAACATATTAATTATAGTTGTTTCCTCACAAATAGATGAAGTAAGATTTTAAACATTAAGTCAAATACATGGGAATAACGATTTCAAGTTTAGAATACTAGTCGGTGTAGATATAGCCAAGATCTCTTCTTCTCACCTTTTTTCTTGTTAGATCCTACTAGAGACCTCTGAAACAAGAGAAAATTGTACTTTCCAAAACCTTGTTGTTGTTATTTGTTTTTAACATACATTTTATGGACAATCGAATAGAATAATATATAATTACAGTGGCTATTAGCTCATTCTGCTAATATCAGCCACGTGGACTATCCTAAGGTCTTGAACGAGCAATGCCTGTATAAAAAATTAATTTTCGAACCCCGCAAATGGATTTTTAAGGTTTTGAGCCTCATAATACTAGACTGAAATTCTTATCCCAGAAAAACTCAAATTTTGATGAAAAACTCATCTGAAAATGGAAGATTTTAACATTGGGCTTATGGAGTTTCAAATCGTAACAACATTACGTAACTGCTGATCAAAAGCAATCAGTGAGCTATCAAAAACAACTCTCAAGTGGTAAAGTATTGCTTGTCTGACTGTGTGCTGCTTTGTTACTTTCATCCGATCAAAGCTCAGCCCCCAGTGCTAGCTGTACGAATACGCTCGGGATAGTAATTGATAGATAACCCGTTTCCAAGTCGAAATTCAAAGACAATTTTCTGCCACGGAAACCTCAGTAGCATAAGACTGTCTTATATGCATGTCCCCACATGTGCCACAGGGAGATGGTATGATTGAGTCATGATTACTTTGCGTTTTGCACGCCATATAACTATAGATTAGCACTTGCTGCGTGAAACGCGGGGTAAAGAAGATTATACAGTTTAGAATCGCGCATCCAACAATTATGTTGAGACTCAAACACAAGCTGTCGGTTCGCCACGGTCAGATAGAACTTACACCGACTTCACAACCTGTCGGTTCGCCACGGTCAGATAGAACTTACACCGACTTCACAAGCTGTCGGTTCGCCACGGTCAGATAGAACTTACACCGACTTCACAACCTGTCGGTTCGCCACGGTCAGATAGAACTTACACCGACTTCACAACCTGTCGGTTCGCCACGGTCAGATAGAACTTACACCGACTTCACAACCTGTCGGTTCGCCACGGTCAGATAGAACTTACACCGACTTCACAAGCTGTCGGTTCGCCACGGTCAGATAGAACTTACACCGACTTCACAACCTGTCGGTTCGCCACGGTCAGATAGAACTTACACCGACTTCACAACCTGTCGGTTCGCCACGGTCAGATAGAACTTACACCGAATTCACAACCTGTCGGTTCGCCACGGTCAGATAGAACTTACACCGACTTCACAAGCTGTCGGTTCGCCACGGTCAGATAGAACTTACACCGACTTCACAACCTGTCGGTTCGCCACGGTCAGATAGAACTTACACCGACTTCACAACCTGTCGGTTCGCCACGGTCAGATAGAACTTACACCGACTTCACAAGCTGTCGGTTCGCCACGGTCAGATAGAACTTACACCGACTTCACAAGCTGTCGGTTCGCCACGGTCAGATAGAACTTACACCGAGACTCAAACACAACCTGTCGGTTCGCCACGGTCAGATAGAACTTACACCGAGACTCAAACACAACCTGTCAGTTCGCCACGGTCAGATAGAACTTACACCGACTTCACAAGCTGTCGGTTCGCCACGGTCAGATAGAACTTACACCGACTTATATTTCCTAGGTTAGCTAGGGCTGTCAATCAACCCCATACAATCAGGTATCTCGGCAGTGGCTACGTGCTACGTGTCTGTCTCTGTGTTAGCACCGTTGCCACTGCGCACTGCCTCACTGCCACCTCCTCCCGCCTTCCCTCCAGAACCAGTTCGGTCCAGGACGACCACTTTCCCTTCGCTATAGAAAGTGAGCAGCGAGTACATTGTACACACTCCGACACTCGCTCCCTGCTACTTTACACATAGTCGTGGCACACACTGTACATACGTTGTCACTTTGTTTCGTAAGAGAACACACGTAATCTATATTCAACGAAGCAACGACTTGTGTAGAAGAATTTACTGTACAATATGTTTTCAGCTGGCTTAAGCACACACACATAACTTACTAGAGATGCATATTTATGTTTCCAACATTAACGATTTTCGGATTGAAAAATAACGAATCAAATTTAAAATATAAGAAATTTACATTAAGAAATTTGAGTCGCATCCAAGATAAAAATGTTACAAAATATACAATTGAAAGTCACAGCTGCTAGAAGCTTCACTTTGATAAAGTAAATCAAATAACTCTCTCTCTCTCTCTCTCTCTCTCTCTCTCTCTCTCTCTCTCTCTCTCTCTCTCTCTCTCTCTCTCTCTCTCTCTCTCTCTCTCTCTCTCTCTCTCTCTCTCTCTCTCTCTCTCTCTCTCTCTCTCTCCATATATATATATATATATACTGGTTGACGCCGATTTCAGGGGTGTTGGAGGGATCTTGTTTAGACCCTCGGCCTCAACCCTTCAGTCGTCCGTCTAGCGTCAACCTAGTGACACCTCGGAGGTTCACGATTCGATCCATTTTTAAACTATACTCATTACTTTTGACTATATTTATTTAATTAAGATTAGATTCAATTATTTAGTCCAGTTTATCCATTTATCCAGTTTTAGATATTGTTTCACATTTGAATTTGCCAAGTGACAATAAATTCAGTTTTATACAAACAAGTTTTTAATTTATAGAACCTAATTTGCGTAAAAAGTGCTTTACATAGTTTGGCTGCCACAACTTTAACCAAGCAAAATTATTCAAAAAGTTAATTTCAATTAAAGAGGTAATAAATCGGTAATGTGAAGAGATTTTTGGAGAAAAGAATCGATAAATGCGTTTATGTGGCTAAACTTAGACTTTGTGGTAATCGTATATTTAACTTGGCACTGCCTTAGGATATTGTATTCAACAGTCATTATTTGACCCCTATAATTACCACTTAATAACTTGTAGGGTAATACACGAAGTTTAATGGTTGATAACAATCATGAATTCATACGTGCAAAAAGTTAACCAAATAAAAACTGTTAGTTTCTAATTCAACGTAACTCAAAATAATAAACGTTGTCAGCATTATGCAATATATCTGCCGTTTAGGCGTATTATTGTAAAATAAAATGATGAACACAGTACTACGTAAACTTCAAGATCGAACCGATAACTCATAACTATTGATTGTGACACCAAAATTTCGTTAGTGATATCATTAGGATGTTGAATATCTTGAACCATGTTCGTGGTTGGGTAGAAATGCATAGATAAAATTCATTAAGAAGAAATATAAAATTTCAATAAATGCGTTTAAAATGTTTTAAGTGAGTTCAATAGGGCTTGAGTTACTACATCATTATAAACATCGAGTTAAAATTAACTGGAACGTGTTTTAACGACAAACACGCGTCGCTATCTGACAAAGAGTGTGGTAACAAATATAATACCTAATGGACAATTCTTCGAACTAGACCTAATATAAGACTCTAATGCAACAACAAGTTCATTTTACTGTTTGCCCAACTTCCAACTGACCTTAGCGGAGAAGTCTCCGTGGCTCGGGTAGACTTCGACATGGCATGGTGACGACTGGCGCAGCAACACCTGGGGGCCTTCATCCCGGGGTATTCTTGGCCATAATCCTGTATGCACTCGCTGTTTGCACGGGCATACAAACGTAACATATCTAAAGCCAGAGAACCGAGTGCTTATATAAGGGGGCGATGACACGGACCCGCAAGGTCACGTGATATCAGCTTCAACCAGCTTAACCTTGAAGCTGATAAGAGAAGTATTGCTTTATTAAAGCCGCGAGGTTGTCGTGTTTGCGCTGTTTCCATTGCGAGATAATTTATATTTAAGTCTTGGGGGCCGTGCATATATTACGTCACGCCTCCCTGGGGGGAGGGGGTGCGGCACATCGTGACAGACCGGAGGGAGGATGGGGGTGAAGGACTGCGCGACACGTCACGCTTAATGAAGTTAAAGCCTGCGAGATCGTCAGTTACAGTGACGAAATACCGTACACCACAATAATAATTAATAAGTGTGACGTGACAGGGGGAGGGGGGAGTAATGAGCAGCGTGACAGAGCGTGACACAGGAGGGGGGGCTCAAAAAGGGCTGAATATGTGTGTCGTAATTTATGCAAGCCCCTTCACGGGATTTGTTAACTGAGCGAAAGGGGTTGTTTTAGAGGAGCAATGTGAATAATAGATTACCTTCGTTAACCTTATAATTGTAAAAGTATGATTGATATTGTGTATACATTTGGATTTACGATTCTTTGGAAAACGTTTAAAAGTGTCCGCCTGTTCAAATGCTTGTTTACTGAAGTATAACTATAAACTGTAAAACCTGGTAGAAAGAAGTTTCCCAGTTTTTTAATGATTCTGGATTATAAAATAGCCATATTGAACGTAGTGTTAACTGTGCTAAATGAAAAAAAAATATCCTACACTTATTTAATTTATACTCTGTTACGCCCTGACCAACGAAGGTGCCAACAGTCTAAAAATTAGTTGTACATTTTTTTAGTTTAAACTTATAAAATCAACAAAGCAGTTTTCGTCGTAAAATCGGCCAATAGCATTCCTAAGGTTGAGTGAGAAGTTAATAACTAGTCGTGACACGAATTACATGCTCCGTTCACTCCAATTGAATTAAAACTAATGTAACAAACCACTGATTAGTATTTTACACAACAAATCCCCATTTAAGAAAAAACGTTACCACCAGTGGAATGGTGCTGCCGAAAGGGAAGTAATTTTTAAAAGCAGTGATTCTGAAACAGGATTTGGAAACATAAAGTGAAAAATAAACATTTATAAAATGTTAGCTAAAAGGATTTTGGATATTGTATTGTCCTCTACAGCCTTCAAGGCTGCAAAAAACCGCAATTTGGATAAACTAAACTGGTTTGAAGCCCTAGATGAGCACTAAACTGCCAACATTCGTCAAACCGGCGCAAACCAGGAAACAGTGCCAACCTCTAGCAAAGCCTCGACTGCATATTGTAACACTTCAAGCAGTAATTTATCACGAAATGAATTCATCCAAATAAACAAACAAGTTAGAAAACATATTCCCTTCACGAGCTACAGCCAAACTAAATGTTCCCTATAATTTACACTAGACGTGAATATTTCTCCTGGGACTGGTTTCCCCGCGGAGATCTCCGACTCCCGTTCCCCCGACCTTGAACTTGACTCCGGCCCGGGGGCTTCGCCGCCGTGGCGTTTCCGGAGCTTCCCAGAAGGACCCGTTCGCCGCCCGCTGATTAACAGGGTTCGCGGGATCGGATGAAATGATGGGTGGAGATTGAACCGCAGGATAATTTCAGGGGGGAGGAGAATGGAGAAAGGGAGAGGAATTGTCGACCGGACATGCAGGATGCACCGCCTCCGCGATCTGGCGGAACTCTGGATGCAGTTGCTCCCGATGAGGCCTATAATAGCGGGGAATTAAGTTGACAGTGGGTTGTAGCCAATAGCATGGTTGTACGCTGTCACTGTTGACATTTTGCCGTAGAAAAATATCCCTCGAATGTTATTCCGATCAGCTGGTGTGACGTTTTGGCAAAGCAGCACGTCTACTATAGGCTGATCTTGGTTGATAGCCCGAAAAACCACGCCCTCAACTGGCAACATAATTGTCCGTTATTATAGGCCGGGTTACTGTCACCTTTCACGATTAGCCGGTCCAAAATGTCTATGATATTTATTTCTACCAAAATATAATACGCATATTTTGAATCAAGATACAAGTGAAATATACTTTAATTAAAAACATTAAATTTATACATGGTACAACAAAACATTTTATAAAACAAAGTCTAAACGTAACCATAAATTTATTATAATCTCAAGATAGGATACAATTATAAAACCTGTGGTGTATGCTGCATTCTGTACGTGACCCGTGAAACTACGACGACTCAACATCAGGTGTTTGCATTTTTATCAGCTCAAACCACCGTGAATGCCCATAAGAATCATACTGTACTGGAACTTTGACTCCCCGTTGGGAGGGGGGAGCCCTATGGGAATTTATTAAAATCTTTTCTCAGTTACCTCGGTTTCTCAGTGAAAACCAAACGATTCAGTGATCGTGTACGTCATGGTAAGAGAATACGTGCAAAATGTCGAGGCTGTATTTGTACTGGTTGGGCCTGGGGGCAATCGGTTTTTCGCATTTATAGATATAGAGATAAATCAAACAATAAATTATATTTACAATACTACAAATTTTAATTTTAAACAATTGTTGTTTCCATTGTTCAAAACAACCTGAATTGTACTTTTAGTCTTGGATACCATCAGGAGTTGTCGACGCAATTGAAAGGACCCAGAGTTTGAATTATATTCTCATTTAAAGATTCGGGAGGAAACAAAAGGATGGTCTTGATTATTTGTCATCCCAAGTTATACAATACAAAAAAAGATAAGGAAAGCGAGGCGAGGCGAGGCGAGGCCGGTCTCGCAACTGTTGCCAAAAGCCAAGGACGCGCCGGCGACACCGCGAATAAAAATGAAACCGGGCAATAAAGTCGGCGAGGGATCCCACATCGGGGGAATTATGACGGCGACATGACCGGCGAAATTGATTTATATGCAAATGGACGAATCCGCGGCGCAGCTCGGCCAGAGGTCCTGTGGGTTGAGGCTTCGGTCAACGGTACAGTTCAAGGTCTCCGGCCGCACGAGTCTACGCACTGCTCACGCGGTGCCGGGGGAGGGTCGCAGTGTCGCAGACTGACGACTGTGTCATGTAGTGTGATCAGTGGTCAATTAATGTTAGGTCGATTCATGCGGTGAGTCGTTGGCGTGTTGGTCAAGGCGACGCACTCCGCAACCACGGCAGCGGCCTTGTCACGGGTTCGAATCCCAGTCCCGTGATGTTATCATTACTGTAATACTCGTACTATAACAGTACCCCTTGCTTTGCTGGATCTACGCACAGATCTATAGTCTTTGTGTATGGACAAAGTAAGTCAAAAATAGGCTGCCAACCTCTTTAAAAGATTTCTGGTTTCAGTAAGACACGATAATACGCACCCTCACCCCTACCCAGCGCCGGCAAGAGGTATTTTTACAAACTTAAGCATTAAAGCAGCCATGCTATTTATGACCAGAAAGCTACAATTTAAATACAGTCTAAAGTTAATATACCGCTATAATAAATTGAAATACCTAAAGAATTCTATACTTTTCATCTCAAAATTCATTGCCTATTTCAGAGATATCCTTGCCTAATTTCAACGATCTGCTAAACGAAGTCTTTTCCGATTCCTAGACGAGATATTTCCGTTTTATATACATAATTAACGTTTTGACTTCATTTTGATTTGCCTTCGGATCACTGATTGAATTATATTTCATTTTACCTCTTGATATAACGTTTTGATTTCTTCAACAACTGTACGATTGACACGTCTATAATATAAGATGGTGAAAACACTGATCGACAAACATCAACTTCCCCAATGCTGCGATGTGTATCATTCCGTCGAAAAGTAAAATTAATGCTCATTGTGTCTTCTGTTCGTTCTGCCCAAAGCTAAATAATTATTATAAAATATGCTGTTAATTGTGTCCAAAAGTAAAGACAAAACAGAAAATATTGTTTAATATATTTTGGATTGAATTATATTAAGTATCCAAGTAATTAATTACTCAAGTTCATTCGGTCAAATGATATTAACTATGTTTTCTGTTTTGACTTTAGTTTTGGACACAATGACCAACCTTCTCTTTTGGACAGAATGCACAGCCTATTTTATAATTATAATTTAGTTTTGGACAGAGTGCACAGGATAAAGTATTCGTTTTGGACACAGTGAACTTTTGGGCCGAGTGACCTTTGGACACAATGATACACCCAATGCTGTATGAGAACATCTCAAACTTGCGATGCATTGCTAAGAAACTTGACGCGATTCTTGAACTGTTGTCAAGTGCCCTTATACTGTTCTGCCAATCCTCCCCTACGCCACCACTCCTCCCCCAGGCCACGAGTGGCGATGGTGGCCGGGCCGGTATGTCGGGAGGACCGTTGGACTCTCGGCTTCTCTTGGCCTCCCGCCAGCCTCGGTTGCTTGACCCGTGCGGCGCGGCCCACACATACAAATGTTCTGCATACATTACTCGGCTGTTTTATTTTTCGCGTAAAGACGCTCGCTCGCGCCCCGGTGCCACTGTGGGGCCCCGCACTGATCCTATCTCTTTATTGTCAAGCTAGCCTTGAGACCTCGGGTTTGGCTAACAAGCATTGAACAACGCAGGAGTGGGCTCCACTCGCGAAACATTCCGCGTTTCTACCTGCTTGCCCATAACGCCAATGTTAACTTTCAAAGCCCGTCCCTTCTAAACGTTTGTTATGGAGCATTTTGCGGAAAAATCCGTAATTTCAGCGAGCAGAATATTGCTGTCACAAATAATAATTGTTGATGACAATTCCAAAGTATTCAATATTTACAATTTGTATGGGAGTTTCATTAAAATTCCTATACTCTTATATGAGCAATGTTTGCTTGATTGTTTGGTTGGTTGGTTGGTTGCACTATTATATCGAAAAGGGCTCCAAGGATTTCCTTCAAATTTTGGAAATAACTAAGTTATGGTATAAAAATATATTCTAGACACGTCTCATCCCCAGTAAAAATCAAATAATGTTAAAAAAAAACGAAATTGAAAAGTTTAAATAATTAACATTGGGCTTAAAGAGTTTCAAATCAAAACTAAAGAATTGTAACAGCTGTTCATAATCAATCAGGGAACTGTCAAAGTAATACTCATGTTGTTTATGATTATTAACATGTGGTTTCCTGAGAGCAGAGATTAAAAGATTTGAGTGAAGATTACATATATAGAGTAGTAAAATAAATCAAAGGGATATTGAGCTATAAATAACAACTGGAGTGACCTTAAAAATGTTGAAAAGAGGCAAATGAGTTATAAACATTTGATTATCAGTAGGGGGAAGTGGTCCCCCAAGTATTACTCCAAGTCATCTAAACAAACTGAGTGGCCTTCCCCCGAGAAAAGCTCGGCCCCCAGGTACTAAATCACATACCGACGATTGAGGATAATCCGTTGAGGAGGGACTTGTTTTGAAAGTTGACATTGGCCTAATGGAAGAAGCAGGCAGAAACGCAGACTGGTCCGTGACTGGAGCAGTCACCGTTAACAGTGCTAACAGTGCGATACAGTATTTTGGAAATGGGATGTTGATTGGCCACCCCGAGGGTTTGGGTCGGGTAAACTGCTAGAGGGTTGATCTAACATTAACAAACTGGCTTGAAGAATTAAATATTACTGCAGATCATATAAAATCGTACAGTTTAAACACAATCTCTTTATCACCACAACCACGGATTTTCTACTGCATTTCGAGTTCTTTTATAGCAAATACAAAAGTTTGATACAGTTCGGTTCACTGTGCTTAGCACCTGGGAAAGGCGAGAAACTACTGAATTTCTCGTAAATAAAAGTAGACATTAACAAAAACAACAGAGAAAGAGTGATTTTTACTTTCTAATTTGTTGTCAAAAGTAGATTGTAACACTAACGGTACCATAGAGGCGAAAAGTCATTCCAGAGCATAAGCTAACCAGATGCCAAGCACTGTGACCCGAACTGTAATGTCTTTACTCCAATAAAGAGTTATGAGAGGAGTGTAAAAATGTTCTACCAATCATAGTCGTCATGTAGTGTCGCGTTTTCGATTAATTGGTAATGTAATGAGCTATATATTACATCCCAAAACGCTTTAAATCAGTAGCACAAAGAGCCTGTTTAGTTAATTCAATTTGTACAGAGCTTTGTTTAAGTCGAATACGTTGTTGCTACATTACCTTTTTATTGAGCTAATCACTACCAATACCAAAGGGGTTTCGCACATCCACCTGTCCACACTTTGGCAAGCTGTACCACACTTCTTTGGACATCCGCGCACTTTATCACCCAATCAACTTAAACCGTCCGATTCGCCTTGGAAGCGAAGTGTCATTAGAAAAACTCGAAGCGAATCGCCTTGACGAGTGGAGTCAGAGTTGACGCGGGATGCAGGCGAGATGTCATAGCGAGGTGCATCTGCGGTACAGGAATAACCGCAAGTGGTTAACTCAAGGTCGAGGGTCTTTGGCAGCCAACCAGAGTCCAACCGCCTGCTATCGTGCAGTGGTGGTCGAATAAAAAATCAATCAATCGAATCATTCCATAAAATTGGTGGAGTAAGTGAATAACATTAGTCCAACTAAGCGTTTAACATCTATCCTCGATTTTAGTACTTTCGTCTTCTATGAACTTTATTCCAGACTAGAAGACACGTTGTAGCTTTGCCCTCGTAAACTATGGCAGTTGAGTATGCTGCATTCTGTGCTTAGTCCTTGGAACCGCAGAGAGTCAAGATCAGCTGTATGCATTTTCGAATGCCCATAAGGAATACATGGCAACTTTTAAGCCCCGTGAGGCAAAGCCCTATTTTTTAATCGGTTCTTAAAATTTCCTATTTTAGATCTA
The DNA here is from genome assembly GCA_963675035.1 of Allygus modestus. Classification (NCBI taxonomy): domain Eukaryota; kingdom Metazoa; phylum Arthropoda; class Insecta; order Hemiptera; family Cicadellidae; genus Allygus; species Allygus modestus. The sequence goes on from OY776112.1 coordinate 348,179,589, forward strand.
AAGAATCAAGGCACCTAATTTCACTACTCTAGCATGCCGGGAGGTCGGAAGCTTAGTGATTACGAGTGAGTGAGGGCTTTGGCTTGGAAAAAATAAAACTGACAGAATAATGTGACACGTTTTAATGACACCCACTTTTTCAACGCTGTTATGCGATGCCGTCTGCATTAAACATGTCATAAGCGAGGTCATTTCCAGCCACCTGGTTTTGACAAGTCAATACCACTGCTACTGATTAACGGACCCGGCACCTCTCCTGGCTACAATACATTGCGGCAAGTTGTCGGCAAAAGTGATGATTCCATTGAAGAGTTGATTTATCGATTTAATTATGCATCATCATGAAACAGTATCATTACTAGTGCCGAAAGTGGCCTTTCCCGGCACGCAATCGTGTTTTCCGTGCGAGGCGGCAGCTGAGAATTTTTCAGACGATTTTATCAGGTTTTCTGAGTAATATTTCTCACAACATAAATGGCAACAATAGTGTTTACATCGTGTTTACGTTAATATAATTAGATTAATAAGAACAGCTGATTTCGAATTTAACACTGCTATTGCTAGACGCATCGAGCTACTAGCGCTCCTGGTGGCAGAATAACTAATAACATTGATAATAACTAAAAATATGTAACAATGTTGTGTCCCGGTGCTGGAACTCAAGCTGTAGATCCACCTGTTAGAAAAAATGGATAGGTCTCTGAGATGAAGGAATCTCTCTCTAATTAAAGCCTTCCGATAAAAATAAAAACAATTTTCTTTATTCATACAACATTTTGGAAGCAGAATGTCTAAGTTAAATTTAAATAAATCAAAACCTGACAACCTGTCATTTGCATATAAAATCTTTAAAAATACTTGATTTTCCACAACTGACCTTAATTATAAGGAACTGATTACTATCTTTAACCGGCCTTTCCACTGCTGACAGTTGCCAAAAGCCAGACCTTCGCTCCGCCTTGCCCGCGGTTATGTAAAGGCCCGTTTCCTGGCGGCATTAGTCATCTAATGACACAATGCAACCAACCGCTGCAGCGAAGGTTTGGCAGCAAGGCCTTGAGCATAATTTGTGCATGTCCACGTTTTCAATTCATATTTTATTCTCTCTGCGTCGTCTTGTTAGAACCTTTTCATTGTTCGGTTCATCCGCACCGTCGTCGGATTTGAATTTGAATGGGTCTTTTGCAAATTGAAACCTAAACTTAGTGTCGATTAATTGTGAGATTGATGCACGTATGCGTCGTCTGTTGTCAGGGATACAGTCATTGGGACAGAAGTGCCCGGAAAATTGCATGGTACTTAACCATGGGAGTGGTACTTTGACAGGTCAATGTTTTCAATGAACTGTTCGGAATTAAAACTCCTTAAGCCCGATGTTACGATTTTTAATTTTGAAATCGGTTTTCCAGCCGAATTTGAGTTTTCTTCATAGAAGGGTTTTGTCACTCGATTTCTGAGGCCCAACCCCCGTATTGCAAAGCCCTTCCGTGGGACTCCGAGATCCGATGTGCAATCAAACAGACATTGCGTGTTTAAAATTATAGGACTATTAGTCAGGACTTTGGAGAAACAGATAAACTAAAAGGGTCTGTAAAATTAGGGTTTGTAATCTGTAATATTCGCATTACAGATTTCGTACATCTTTTGTTTTCTTCCCTAATTAAAAGGCGTAAACTTGCTGATTGTTCTTGCAAAAACAACAGATTGCAATTTTCAATCCGTGGAACCAAATCAATGCTAATCCTAAAGTATACCAGTATACTAATGCTAAAACTCAAATTCCAAGGATACCTTGGCAGAGGCAGAGGGTCGTAACGGTCTCCACTCTGCATTCCCACCACCGACTGAGGAAGAGGAAACTCCCGAGCCAGACATTGTCAAATTCGGCGGCACCGGTGGCCCATTTTGGGAACCAGTTGCGGCAATGTTCACACCTGTCGTTGAATCTGATTAGGCAGCGATGCGTATTACAACGGTGATTTGATGCCCCAGGTATGCAGAGGGAACGGAAGAGACGCGAAACCGTTGGAAAATCGTAAAAAATCCTCTTTCCACCTTTACCGGGCTCAACATTGTGATAGGTTTGCCCAAGGTTTGTTAAACATTTTGGATGTACAGTATGCCAAAACAGTCGTCATCACCGGAAGTTGCCAGACGCCATCTCAGAGTTTGGTTCCATAAAGACAATGATAACTTTAGGCCTCCGTCACTCCTCACCTGATCGTCACAAACAATTCATTTTGGTGTCAAATTAAAGCTTTCGTCGTTCTCTAGTGAAATAAAATTTAGATTTTAGAATTTTATTTTTAAATTATTGAGAAACTGTACAGTAATAAAATTTAAAATCAATCCATTTATTATGAAGTCATAATGCCCAAATTAAGGAAATCGAAAATGTAATTCCCTTGAGAAGCTAACCTTTATTTTGACACCTAACTAAACAATGTTTTAAGACAATCGGGTGAGGAATAACGGAGGCATGAAGTTAACATTGGCTAAGGCCAATACTAACTCCATAAGTGGAACAATCCTCCAAGATGACGTCCGACAACTTGCGGTGATGAACTACAACCGAAATCAGCTGCTGTTGAACGAAAAGCGAGTTTTGATAGTTTTGACAAATTAATTTCATCGGTCTTTTTAGCTAATTTCCCCTATAGGGAAGAAGCTATTACCGTAGGAGGCATGGTAAGACTTAAGCCCGAGACCATGATAACTTCTTGTTTTGAGGTCCCCAGATGCCAAAAACACAATTCGTTCAAATTTATATATATGTATATGTGTGTGTCCGTTACCGCGATAACTTTTGAAAGAAGCACCCGATTTTGATTAAATTTGGCACAAATGTGGAGAGTAACATGTATGACTTTAAGTTTGAAAACCAGATCGATCGGTCCATGGAAAGGGAGTTTTATGGGGGTTTTAAATTTTCCAAAAATCAGTTTTTTGAAATTTTTACCCTAAAATTTTAAAAACACTACATTTTGGTTATAGCCATTTTATAGAGCTTAAAAAACAAACAATTTAGTATTTTGAATCATTAAGCTAGGTTTAGTGGTTGTGGAAAAAGTCAAAAAATGTGTCCATAAAATTGCCCATGTTAATCTTATGGGAATACGGTTTTTATATTTTCCTCAGATAATTTCACTAAAAAGTCCACATTTCTTTCTACCAATCAGTTTAGCTCTACAAAACAATCATTTTGGCGTTTTAATTGTTGTTTTACGTCCAACCGTTGCAGTGATATTCAAAGTACTAAACACAGTACGTTGTCCATGTTATCCTTATGGAGAATAAATAAAATGTTATATTTCGACTATTTATGTATGCATTAAACTTGGCATGGGGCTTCAACTAGTTGTGGTATATTGAACACAAATTTTTGTTGTTGATTTTTCCCGGTAGCAGCAAACCTGCATACTCGGCCCCCATGTTATTCATATGGATAATAAGTAAAGTTTTATATCTCCCTTAGTTATGACCTAAATTAATAAAACTTGGTATGTAGCTTCACCTGGTTGAGTTATATTGATAATTGCAAAAAAACACATTTCTTATCTTCCTTGTTGCATCAGACCTGCGTACTCAATTATAATGTTATTCTTACGGAGAATAAATAAAATGCTATATATCACTTATTAATGAATGTATTTTTGTAAAACTTGGTAAGTGGCTCTAGGTGGTAGTGATGCCCATATATTTGCATTGGAAATTCGCAGAGTATGCAGGTTTGCTGCGACGGGGTATTTATTTTTTTAGCTCATCTCCTAACTAGTTGTTGTTCTTTAATAATAAGAATAAAGAATAATTAAGAATAAAGTTTATGAGTCGACAGTAAAGTTTATGTTTTCTCTCTATCTTATCTTTCCTTGGATTTAAACATGCAACTTAAAACCATACGTCAAGTTTAACATACGTACACCAAGTTTGTTTGATAAAGTACGCATTTGCATATGACCGTAAACTGTGCGGATTTGACCCATTCCGACCTCAGTCCTGGACAAAGTGCCGCCACACTAGTCCTCGTCTGGAGAGGGGGGAGGGCACTGCGCCAAATTCGGCAACGTTAGGGTCAAGGTCGACACGATTTTGGCGGGCAAATGTTCTTCTCAAGGTGCCTTTCAAGGAGCCAGAGACGCAAAAGACTGTTGAAAGAAAAATTAGTGCAAAAATCAAATGAATAATGGGAGTAAATTATGATATATAAGGTATTGTTTTATACATACTATGAAATAGATACATTTTATGTAAATTTTATATTCAACATAAAGCGTGGCAAGATCTTTAGGGTATAGATTTTGTTTTTACACAAGAATGTTGTACAATAATTCGTTTTATTAGTGAATTTCCTATGGAAAGTGAACTATTACCACGGTGAAACTTAAGCCCGGGACTACCATAGAAGTTCCTAACGTTTTCCTAACCCTGAACACGTTTTGGGGGTCGTTTTGGAGTGTATTTATATATATATATATATATATATATATATATATATATATATATATATATATATATATATATATATATAGAAGAAGGGTACTCTGGTAATTTAATTTTAAAAATAATATAGACATATATATATATGTGTGTGTGTGTTTGCACTCTAGCGGTCACATTTTTTGTCCGATTTACTTAAAATTCGGTAGGGATGTTCCTTTCAATAATCCGTTGGACAAGTTCGTTGGGCAAAACAATCTAAAAACTCTAAACCCATTTTTTGGGGATTAATCTTTCAAATTTCGAGTGTCTGGGGCCAATAAGGGTCAGAAAAAACCCCTGAATGTAGAGTCAATGCATGTAAAAAGATGGGAATTAGTGAGGCAAAACTTGAAAGCCCACTCTTGTCATTCTAGCATAAATATTTACCGTGTTATTAAAGAAATCAATCAAACACAGTACGTTTTCTTATGGGGTTTTACATTAGAAAAGCCTGTTATTCATTTGTTGGTGTACTTTTATCATCCCCAGCAAACTCACGCCTACTTTCAAGCCTGACTTTACCTTCTCCTAACCTTATAATGCGCAAAATTGTATTCCTAACATTGCAGATAAATAGAACCAGGAGCATCAGAACAGCCAAAAAATCAATTTTTTCAGATTTCATAAAGAATTGGAATAAATATATATTTTTACACTGATTTTGAGTTTTAAAAGTTTGTTATGTGGAAATTCACTTCCCTGACGTCAGCGTGCTGCGTGCGAACTCGTTATTTGGATTTAAAGTACCTAGCATAAATCGTGAAAGGTTTGTTCTGATTAAAACTGACATCCGTTAGCTTTTTGCAAGCTGAAGCATAGTATCGTCTTGATGTGCAAATAGCTAATTCGATTTTTTTAAACTTATAGTTTACCATTATTTTATAGTTTTGCACCACGACCGAGATCGCGACATAAGAATGAAGTATCATGCAGTCACTCGCCGGTGAATATTAATTATTTGTTGTGTATAGTTTCCCTTGTGCTTGTGCTGGACAGGTAGGGGTGGACAGAGCGATCAGTCCTCACCCCGCTGAGCACGTGGCGCGGCGGGTGTCTATGTCGTGACGTCACATCTCCATGGTAATGGGACTAAACACTCATCCCCCCCCCTAACCGCGACATTACACTGTAAAGCACATTCACAACCACAACCACCACAGCGCCGGCATCTGCGCCGGTTCACTGTGTTGGCTGGAAGAGGCTGGAAGTCGCTTTAACATGCGTTACATTTTGACTAAGTTGAACCATACGTTCTCCAAAGGTAGGTGTAGGCACAGAGAATGAGGGAAACCGTAAGAAATAAAACTGTGCTTTGGTTGGCTGGGTGCCAACGTAAGACAACCGCAAAGATTGAGATTTAAGTTGAAAAAAATGAAATGGAAATATATTAATCTAATCTAGTTGGATAGAGTTCCATAAGATACAAACACGTTAAAATCATCGGAATGTGTTAGTTAAATCTGAATTTGGTTTAGTTAATGTTTACCATAGCTAATCCTATACGAGCCAGTACACCTTGACTGTAGCAGCATCTTCAGCTTGAAACAAAATGTTATAATTTATTCATCAACCGAAATTAGAATGTGTAATCTAACTGACATGGAGACTCAAAGTCGAAAATAAGGCAAGGGCGAGAGGGAGGGGGGTGGGGTGGACGGCGTAGCCAAAACAGAAATCTGACCATGAACCCAGCACCTGGCCTTAGGCTATTTGTAGCAAGTACGACGGCTGTACCGCTCCGCCTACATTGTAGCAGATCGCGCGTATCGGTCCCTCACGGCCACGCGGCCACTGGACCAGCCACCAGTCCCCACACAACCGCACTGCACTGGTCTATGGTCTGACCGGCTGTGGTACATTTGGGCTGTGGTACATCTGAAGGGTAAGGGTTAAAGGCTCTAATACAATGTTAACCGTGATAAACTGGGCATGTGGAAGTACAGCCTAGAGAGAACAATAAAGTGTAAGAAGATAGAGAAAAACCTTCCAGAAGAAATGATCAGAATAACTAGATGTTTATCATTAATGAGGATTATTTTTTCAAATGGAAAACTTAGATAGAATAGATAAATATATCCTAATATTGAATGCACAAGCAGATTGTTTGTCACGGTGAGATCTCAGGAACTGGACTTATCGGATCACTGGACCTGTAGTTATGATTGAAGTACCTATGACAAGGTCTAGATGCGAAGGTTTGCAGAAAATCATTAAAAGTAACATCGTCCCTCAGGGCTTTGCCCCACAGCCCTTCAAAGTTGCAACGTTAGTTTTAAAGAAGAACAGTAATAAATGATATTTACCATTTGTTACTGTCGAAGGTAAATCACAGTACTGAATCAAGATCAGCTGTTTCTTAGCAGAATTTCATAGCAGAACCGTATTTTCTCGAATTCGAGCAGCTGGACTTGCTAGGAGTAATTTATTACGTTACGCCGCAAAAGCTATACGTGAATGTAAATGGTAAGATAAAAAACTTTATGTAAAGTTTAGACAATATAACGCTCTGCAACGTTCTGACTGTCACCCTTGTTTCTGCGCAGTACAGAGCGGCGCGCAGGGGTGTCTGCTGACCTACTGCGCAGTTGCGAGTGAAAGTCAGAGCTTTGACCCCGCGCCTGTCGTAACGCCGGCGTGGTATTGTCCTGCCGTGGTAGCGGGTCCTCCGGCACGCGGATAGCAGTATGTGGTCGGACGTGGGGAGGAGAAGCTTAGATGACTTTATAACTGAGGGGGACTAATGATAAACAATGTAGATGTGTTTTGCAAAAGGTTGTGCCGTCAGGCCATGAATCGCTGTAGCCTATGTTGGAGTCATATCAAGAGATGAACTTGAGGATCATAGTAGTAATCGAACATTACTCTTGTCTTGACCCTTGGAAATTTACACATAAACCGTGTGCAACACATCAGATGGTTACTTGTATTATACTGCAATGCAGTGAAACGGTATCTAAGCTTTCCGCCATAAGTAGGCAAGGTTATAAACGACTCTAATGTTACTGCACTATTATCACCAACACTTCAAAAAGTAACTATTGTACGTAATATTGTTGGCTAAATGAAAAAATCATACAATTTATTATACTGGGGGGTACAAAAACCTGAACAATTTACAATACTAGTTGAGGTGGTAATTAACAATAATGGATCAATAATCGGATACAGCGAACACAGTAATCAGTATTTTTAATAAGTATCTTCTGTACTTGTTGGCGAGAATTTATTCTCTTTGTCTAAACAAATTCCCATAACTACTGGACTTCTGTACTTGTATCCGCTTCAATTGATAATATATATTATTAAAAGGAAATATATACGTATATGTACGCACATAATGTAGTGATGCTAAAGCGATTATGGGTAACCCAGCTAACAAGACGGTGCTTAGTTCAAGGTTTATTGAGTGAAAAAGAGATTTTCTCTCCTGACTAAACACCGCAACGTGTCAATCATCGCATGTAACGATTTTGTTTCTTTCCAAATACAGTTTTACTGTGAACTCGTCGAGTGACAAGAACTGTTATTGTACGGTAATTTAAAACGTCTCAGGGCCCCGAGCTTTGCGTCTGCGTGGAGGTGGTGGGCATTGGGCATGCGCGCGGCGCGGCGCTGGCTAGCGGTGGACATCCGGTGGGACGGAGCACGGGGGCTGCATGCTGAACGCGGCGGGTCTACTGGAAGGTCCTAGTGCACTTGGTTCGTCTTAAGTGTAATCGTACAATTCAAAACAATTCTAGAGTAGTATTGTAAAAAGGGCTGAGTTACCTACAATTACCGCCCAATTTCTCTCTTGCTCTTCTTTACAATATATTTCAAAAATTGTTCTTAATAGTGGTTTTCCTCAACAAATCCATGTTCTCGGAGTATCATTTAGATTCAGGAAGGTTAAATATACTAATAGCTCAGTCTTGGAGACGAAGAAATTGAAACGCAAACAAGCAGTATCCAACCATCGGTTATTCAAGGATGTCCAAGACATATCACGCCATCAATCACAGCGTCCGCCAAAGCAGGGAACTAAGGAATTTTTCGACCACATCTACAAAGATAGAATACTACCTTGCAAACAGTCCAAGTCCTAAAATAAATTTCCAAATATGACGAGCATGCCTCTCTGTTGTGATCTCTCAAATATCAATGGAAATTTAAATAATTATTAAGACAAGGGACATCTAAAAGTCATAAAATAATAATAATCTAAATAATAATTTTACATTTTTTTCTATCTAAGAAGATAATAGGCAAACGGCCCATTAATGAGTGGCACTTGAATTACAATTGATAACGCTGCCTCAAGGAGCAACACCAGCGGCGATGGTGAGAGGGAGTGACGCGACCGGAGAGTGAAGAGAGGGGAATCGGCGCCGAGGAGAGGGGGGAGTAGGAGGGGAGATAAATGAAAAATTGCTCAAATAAGTTTGACTGACAACGAAGGTCAGAGCACAAAAGGAGGAGTGCAAGAATAGTTGCAGCGAATGTGGCGTGCCTGACCCGCCTCAATACAACCTCGCCCACCACGCCATCTACCGGATAGAACCTAGAACGAGGCGCCGTGTATACCACTACACAGACAGGGTTACATGCGAATACGATATCTAGAACTTAAAAGGTGCAAAGTGTTACACGTTCCAAAAGACTTTATGGGAATTAGGAACTAGAAGGAAGTAGTAAAACACTATAATTACCCTAGGTACTTGAATGTTTTGCTTACACATTGTTTTAAGGGACTGCAAACAATTTACCTGTAACCAAAACAAAAACTTTAGAAACATATTTAAAAACAACATAAAATAACTAGTACAATAGCAGAGTTTATTATTTAAGAAATCTTAATTTAAAAATCACATGCATCTGCTTTCAGTTATTTCATAGCATTATTTCATAGTCAACTCGTAGAAACCAGTTGATTCCATAGTATTCCGCCCTTACTGCCTTGCTATGAGTTGGATGTGTCAACTGAATGTGCCCCCTACAGTACACAGCCACGGCCAGGTAGGAAGTACACTCTAGCCGCTGCCAGACCTGATATTTGCCTTGCTATGAGTTGGATGTGTCAACTGAATGTGCCCCCTACAGTACACAGCCACGGCCAGGTAGGAAGTACACTCTAGCCGCTGCCAGACCTGATATTTGCCTTGCTATGAGTTGGATGTGTCAACTGAATTTGCCCCCTACAGTACACAGCCACGGACAGGTAGGAAGTACACTCTAGCCGCTGCCAGACCTGATATTTGCCTTGCTATGAGTTGGATGTGTCAACTGAATGTGCACCCTACAGTACACAGCCACGGCCAGGTAGGAAGTACACTCTAGCCGCTGCCAGACCTGATATTTGCCTTGCTATGAGTTGGATGTGTCAACTGAATGTGCCCCCTACAGTACACAGCCACGGCCAGGTAGGAAGTACACTCTAGCCGCTGCCAGACCTGATATTTGCCTTGCTATGAGTTGGATGTGTCAACTGAATGTGCCCCCTACAGTACACATCCACGGCCAGGTAGGAAGTACACTCTAGCCGCTGCCAGACCTGATATTTGCCTTGCTATGAGTTGGACGTGTCAACTGAATGTGCCCCCTACAGTACACAGCCACGGCCAGGTAGGAAGTACACTCTAGCCGCTGCCAGACCTGATATTTGCCTTGCTATGAGTTGGATCTGTCAACTGAATGTGCCCCCTACAGTACACAGCCACGGCCAGGTAGGAAGTACACTCTAGCCGCTGCCAGACCTGATATTTGCCTTGCTATGAGTTGGATGTGTCAACTGAATGTGCACCCTACAGTACACAGCCACGGCCAGGTAGGAAGTACATTCTAGCCGCTGCCAGACCTGATATTTGCCTTGCTATGAGTTGGATGTGTCAACTGAATGTGCCCCCTACAGTACACAGCCACGGCCAGGTAGGAAGTACACTCTAGCCGCTGCCAGACCTGATATTTGCCTTGCTATGAGTTGGATGTGTCAACTGAATGTGCCCCCTACAGTACACAGCCACGGCCAGGTAGTAAGTACACTCTAGCCGCTGCCAGACCTGATATTTGCCTTGCTATGAGTTGGATGTGTCAACTGAATGTGCCCCCTACAGTACACAGCCACGGCCAGGTAGGAAGTACACTCTAGCCGCTGCCAGACCTGATATTTGCCTTGCTATGAGTTGGATGTGTCAACTGAATGTGCCCCCTACAGTACACAGCCACGGCCAGGTAGGAAGTACACTCTAGCCGCTGCCAGACCTGATATTTGCCTTGCTATGAGTTGGATGTGTCAACTGAATGTGCCCCCTACAGTACACAGCCACGGCCAGGTAGGAAGTACACTCTAGCCGCTGCCAGACCTGATATTTGCCTTGCTATGAATTGGATGTGTCAACTGAATGTGCCCCCTACAGTACACAGCCACGGCCAGGTAGGAAGTACACTCTAGTCGCTGCCAGACCTGATATTTGCCTTGCTAATGGTCGGTTTGACCTCGCGGTTTGTCAAATCTCTAATACGCAGCCAGGCAGGGCCAACGTGGCAGCCTGGCACCCGCATACCCCGCGCCGTTCCCGCACTTGGCTGATAACTTCCGTTCAAAACTGAGTCCGAAGTAATGTTTCTTCTTAGACGATGCTAATCTTTTTTAAATTAAATTATTGTTATTGGTTCTGTGAATCGCCTATTACATTATGCAGTGCCGTGAGGACAAACTAGTATGATTTTAAAATTAATCCGACATTTAAATTTCAAAATTTAAGGTTTAGACAGCCACATTGTCTAAGAAGATGTTTTTGTCGTTTTTATGACACATTTTCATGTTAGTGTTCAGATATTGGTGTGATCAAATATCAAAATACAAGGCCATTTAATAAGCTAAGGCGTGAAACAAGCTATTTTATTTTAAAACGTTTCCATTATCTACTGCTCGTTTAGGTTAAAAAGTCACAACTACATTAAACATAAACATTTAAGTTTTGACAAAATTAACAATTCCGACATGTTGTTAAATATACAAAATTATTACTGCACTTTGTGTTGTAGTTGCAGCCCAAGGATGTCAACTTTACGGGATGTGCACAGGTCATCACTATGGTTTCTCCAGTTTTGCTAAAATTACTGATAACTAATGAACAATTTTCTGGCGAATTTCCATAGCCAACATATACAATTATTTATAGTTGAGAGCTCGAGCCAGAACGAGTGCGCTAATTCAATTTTACCAAACAAAAAAACTGTAGGACAAACATGCAGTTTATATCTTTCTATTGTCAATCCAAGAGTAAGAAAACATTGGTAATTTATTTTATAAACTGCTCCATTAGCCTTCTCTTCAATTTGAGATCCCTTCAAATTGGTAAGATTTCAATCTGGTCACATGACCAACTTGACCGATGTGGTTATCGGTCAAACTGGTCATATTTTAACAACTACTCTATAGTTTATGTATGTACGCAAATAGTTAATATGACAGTAATGAACCTTTTAAGTTGCCAGAAGAAGCTTAAATCCCGTTTTATAATCCAAAAGTAATTAATTTTGTACAAAACCAAAACTCATGTTGTTCACATCTACAGTTGAATTATTCTTTCTTTGTGCCAGGCGCTCTTCAAACTGCATTGTCTGCCATCAGCTGGCTCCAGGGACAAAGAAAAAGAAATCAACTACTACAACCCCGTCGACGTTAAGGTGAGGAAGTAGACTATCGGCAAATACATTCTTAAATTCGTTGAAAGAGCAGCTTTGTTTGGTGTCTCCAGATACACGACAGGACCGCCCGGATCCAGCCAAGGTCGCTGCTGCGCCGAAATTCGCCTTCGCCGCGCCACAGCGCCACAGAGGTCCACGGTCCGTGGCTTGCACTGGACCGCTACATATCGTGACTGTCATTGCACACTGACCATCCATGCTTCAACTCATTCTTCCATCCAGATATTATAGCATATCGACTGTATCTCTGCCAATGAGCTTGCCATGGAACATTTACTGCCACAGTTTATAGAAGATGATGTCATTCATTAATGGGGGTAAAGAAATCTTTAAATATAATTCTGTAAGAGAATTTTTAAAGTCAAAATTGTGGGAGTTTGGCAAGTCGCAGAATGATTGGAGACGGCCTCAAAGGTCTTAATTCCAGGGACTCGGGAAAAATAGCGGTATTTCTACTAATTTACCAGCAAACGAGAAATAAAGTAAAACATCCCCATAAAAATAGCATGGGGTTTGAAAAACGTCTGCTTTGTTTACATTAAAACATGTGATTAAGTGTCTACTTTGTTTACAAACTGACATGTGTTCCTACATGGAGAAAGGTTAGGGGCTATCACCCCTTCAAGCCACTAGTTATAAGTCATAATAGTGGTTTGCTGATGTGTAAAGGTTTCACGCCCAAAGTCGTTCTGACGAAACCATGAAAGTTTAATATAAATTAGAATGCTTGATCAAATATAATTTTTATTAAAAAGGTGTCTAACCCGTTACAAATAAAATCAACGGGTTCTCTTCGGTTAACGGGTTGTCTTCGGTCTAACGACAATTAAATTCGCTGATTAAACAGTAAACTATTGTGACAGCTGTGTAAAACTTAATGTATTTCGTAAAATCTCGTTTACAATTCTCACATCTCTTAAAACACGATTACCTAAAATTTGAACGGTTTGGAGAAAGCGGGTCAAGTATTAAATCCCCGAGGGAGGCTGTAAGGCTGTAACATAATATTTCCGATAATGACCAATTTGAAACAGGATACAATAAGAAAGTTTACTACCGACTTGCAACTCTCTTAACCTTTGGTGCCTTTTTCGTACGATAACTCACTAACCCACTCACTTTCCTTCCACACATTAATCTTTCTTTCAGAGTTTAACGGCACTCAGCCGACTGATTTACGCGCCAGAACTGGGACATAAAAAGAAAACTTTTTCCATAATAAAACGGAATCGAGGCCACACGTGATCGCCTCGGCCGGAAACAGTGGTGAAACCCATTGTCGAAATGTAAATCACCAAAACACCGAGGGGACCACGTGTTGATTGCGGCGCGCCGCCCGTAAATTATATGGCTTTATGACATTAAGGGCGCCGTAAAATGGAATTTGGGCAATGAGGGGAGGTTCACTGAGCCTGGGTTATCAGCTCGCTGGTCTAACACTAACAGCCCTCGGTGAAGCGCGAGAGCTGGCATACTTGAGATGGGGCTTGGTCTTCAAATTCGTAAACTTTACATTTTCATAATTTTGTTGTTATAAATATATCATAATTGTTTGGAAATTTGAATTTTGTGTGTAATTAATAACGCCTAATTTAACTTGAAACGATGGTCAAATTTTGTACTGTATCCGAGTGCCGCCGGCAGAAGTTCCTCCTCCACAACCCCACCCCCCATTCCTCCACAACCCCACAACCCCACTCCCCCTGAACTCCTTCAGCCTCATCTCATTCTCATCATCTCAAGTGCCATTATCTACCCTTTAACCAAATGTAGTCAAAGTCCAGTTGTCAGTCCAATCATCCACCCTTTAACCAAATGTAGCCAAAGTCCAGTTGTCAGTCCAATCATCCACCCTTTAACCAAATGTAGTCAAAGTCCAGTTGCCAGTCCAATCATCCACCCTTTAACCAAATGTAGTCAAGTCCAGTGTCAGTTCAATCATCCACCCTTTAACCAAATGTAGTCAAAGTCCAGTTGCCAGTCCAATCATCCACCCTTTAACCAAATGTAGTCAAGTCCAGTTGCCAGTCCAATCATCCACCCTTTAACCAAATGTAGTCAAGTCCAGTTGCCAGTCCAATCATCCACCCTTTAACCAAATGTAGTCAAAGTCCAGTTGTCAGTCCAATCATCCACCCTTTAACCAAATGTAGTCAAAGTCCATTTGCCAGTCCAATCATCCACCCTTTAACCAAATGTAGTCAAAGTCCAGTTGTCAGTCCAATCATCCACCCTTTAACCAAATGTAGTCAAAGTCCAGTTGTCAGTCCAATCATCCACCCTTTAACCAAATGTAGTCAAAGTCCAGTTGCCTGACCAATTATCCACCCTTTAACCAAATGTAGTCAAAGTCCAGTTGTCAGTCCAATCATCCACCCTTTAACCAAATGTAGTCAAAGTCCAGTTGCCAGTCCAATCATCCACCCTTTAACCAAGGTCCAGTTGCCAGTCCAATCCTCCACCCTTTAACCAAATGTAGTCCAGTCCAGTTTCCAGTCCAAGCATCCACCCTTTAACCAAATGTAGTCCAGTCCAGTTGCCAGTCCAATCATCCACCCTTTAACCAAAGTCCAGTTGCCAGTCCAATCATCCACCCTTTAACCAAATGTAGTCTAGTCCAGTTGCCAGTCCAATCATCCACCCTTTAACCAAAGTCCAGTTGCCAGTCCAATCATCCACCCTTTAACCAAATGTAGTCCAGTCCAGTTTACAGTCCAATCATCCACCCTTTAACCAAATGTAGTAAAAGTCCAGTTGTCAGTCCAATCATCCACCCTTTAACCAAATGTAGTCAAAGTCCAGTTGTCAGTCCAATCATCCACCCTTTAACCAAATGTAGTCAAAGTCCAGTTGCCTGACCAATCATCCACCCTTTAACCAAATGTAGTCAAAGTCCAGTTGTCAGTCCAATCATCCACCCTTTAACCAAATGTAGTCAAAGTCCAGTTGCCAGTCCAATCATCCACCCTTTAACCAAATGTAGTCAAAGTCCAGTTGCCAGTCCAATCATCCACCCTTTAACCAAATGTAGTCCAGTCCAGTTGCCAGTCCAATCATCCACCCTTTAACCAAAGTCCAGTTGCCAGTCCAATCATCCACCCTTTAACCAAATGTAGTCCAGTCCAGTTTCCAGTCCAAGCATCCACCCTTTAACCAAATGTAGTCCAGTCCAGTTGCCAGTCCAATCATCCACCCTTTAACCAAAGTCCAGTTGCCAGTCCAATCATCCACCCTTTAACCAAATGTAGTCCAGTCCAGTTTCCAGTCCAAGCATCCACCCTTTAACCAAATGTAGTCCAGTCCAGTTGCCAGTCCAATCATCCACCCTTTAACCAAAGTCCAGTTGCCAGTCCAATCATCCACCCTTTAACCAAATGTAGTCCAGTCCAGTTTCCAGTCCAAGCATCCACCCTTTAACCAAATGTAGTCCAGTCCAGTTGCCAGTCCAATCATCCACCCTTTAACCAAAGTCCAGTTGCCAGTCCAATCATCCACCCTTTAACCAAATGTAGTCCAGTCCAGTTTCCAGTTCAAGCATCCACCCTTTAACCAAATGTAGTCAAGTCTAGTTGTCAGTCCAAGCCTGAGCTCCACACTATTAGTTCGGCAGCAGTTCAGTGAAATCTATTTGAGTTATTGATTTTTGTTATGTCCAAAAGATAATTTAGCTAAACATATCAAACTGTATGTTTCTACATAGCTAACCAGCCGCTATTGTACTCGGTTTCAACAGGTGAATACAACAGTTGTGTACTGCATCCTGTGATGAACATTTCGGACTGTTTCGAATAGCTAAAACCTGTTTAATCATCTAGAATTGCTTACGTGATCTGGTTGCATCTAGTCATATCTAATAGCAAAGAATCCCCCCCCATAAGGATAATACAGAGTCGTTGAGGACCCATGGGGTGTAGCCCTAAGGTAAAATTGGGTTCAAAACCATCTGCTTTCCCTATTTTAGACCTAGAGAATAACAAAAACATCTAACCCATCAGCATCATATGGGAAATTTATAGTGATAACAACCCAGGGCTTTGGCTTGAATACAGAGTGTCCCGGAACTATCTCATTTTATTCTTTTGTTGCCCAGGAAAAACAAAACGCATGCGGAAGGAAAGCCAAATTGACCAATTTCAGATACTATACATAGTCAGCAAAAGTTGTAATCGCCGTTAGGAATGAAAATGATAAAGGGAAAAACCTAACAAACACTCAAAAGACGACATGTCGTGGATATGTATATTGTACTCGAAATAATTTAGAAATAAATAAGAACAACTGGTCCTTAACAATTATTTTTGTGCTTGAGTAAGTTAAATACAGTCCAAGAATCAACGGCCTTCTCAGTCCTCACTTAGGCCTTATACGTCTTACGTCTCGCTAAAGATAAACAGTTTGGACAAGAGCCAACCAGGATAAGATACCGCAGTGCTAACAACCAACAACCACCAACCAGCAACCACGGTCGGAGAGACTGACAATCGCTGTTCTTATCTGGTTGCGGTTGGGTTATTGTTCTCCACTCGATTTATCTTGCCCTTGCCTAAACCATCGGTCATGCATAATGGTCTGACAATATTTTGTTTTATTTGATAGTCTTTGTTGTTAACGTGTTGCTTTGTTACAGCAATCATCTTGTAGCGAGTTCCTCCTTATCAAAGGTATTAACAGAGAGTGACTACCAAAATATATCATTACACATTTAAACATTAATATATTGTATGTAATCTAGAAAGAGATTGATTATAAATAACCTTTCTTGGCTGAATATTATCACGTGAATGGTTTGTAATTTCTGTGAGCCAACCAAAGCTTATTGATGATTCGTTACTAGGACGATGGAAACAATTTCAGATTCCTCACTCAGGACCAACTTCAGTTGTAAGTAACGTTCCACATTCAAGAATTCAATTTCAAGACAGAAAAGTTCAAAAATTACTTGGAAAGTTATGAGAACTATCTTTAAGTAACTAATGTTAAAGATGTAGTGGAAAAGGTTCAATTATTAATTGTTTCAATCGGATCAGTGCACTATAACAATTTGATAACTTCAAATCAGGCTTATTCTAAAGATGAAACAAGTTACATCGTTTTTAACTAACAAAAGGAGATCAAAACTAATCCTGATTACTATTTTGCTCCAGTGATATAACGACAAGTTATTTAAGAGTTTATTTAGTCTTATTAGTTAAATGTCCACTAATTTAATACAATTTTGTGAAATAAACCATAACAAACTAAAAACTCCATACTATGTGTCATGTAAACACTTTAATCGCATTTAGTTTACGTCCCCTTTTAAGGCGTGTTTACAAGAGCTATCAACAAACATTGTCAACTTTCTTCTGAACGGCGTAATTTCTTGACAACATTTGGATACTCCCATTAAAACCGACAGCAACAAATTTCAAATTCTATTGAGATTTGTTAGCATCTCCGGTATGAACGCGCATTCCACTAGAAACTTCTTTCTGAACCGTCTCCAACAACAAGGTGAACCTTGTCAGCAGATTACCCAGTGGCAATGCAATGCAGACTCTTCTAACAGTTGTTGGGCTCGAAATTTTGAGTTATATCCGATTTTTGAGTGGTGGGCGCGCGACCCTCTCCCTACCCACGGGGTCACTGAACTCGGGTTTGCAGACGCGCGTTTCGTTTTTACTGCGCCTAATACCAGACGGCCCTGGCGCACTTTGGGACATTTTGAAAATGACGCTCGCCTTCCATTGTATTCGGCTCGTTGACCCCGGGTTTTATTTCGTTTCAATTTATTTTCTTTGTTAAATCACCGCCTTTATCTAAAGTCTAAAGATTTGCTTCGGGCAAATTTATCAGTGTTTAACAGAAAAGTTGTTGAAAGCTAAAAATGATCAGTTATAAAAGTCAAAATTTAACACCAAAGATTTCAAAATGCATGGTTACATTTGACTTGATCCTACATTTATTTATCTGATAACTAAATCGCAGGCTTTGCCCCGCGAACCTATGTCTACAAAAGGCAAAGCCCTGGCTGTCTGACTGACTGACTCTCTCATCACTAACTCTCCACCTTCCCATGTAGTTAGAGAGCTGAAATTTTGTACACTGATTCTTTAGGCAAAAAATAGAAAAACTAAATGGTTTTCATCCTGATCTGACCTTAGGGCTCCGCCAGAGACCCCGGCAAAGTTCCCATCTACTCCTTATGTACATTAATTTTTGTTTCGTAGTAGTTCCACGGGCTAACCACAGAATGCAGCACACACATTTCTCATAAATTTTATAAATTATTTGCGGGGCGAAGTCTGCAGGAACAGCTAGTTATTTATAAAAACGATGGTAGTTTTGTGTGCTGCATTCTGTGGTTAGCCTGTGGAAATACTACGAATCAAGATCAGCTGTTTGTATTTTCATCAGCTCAAACAAAAATGAATGTCCATTAATTTTTGTTTTTTGTAACCCCCGTGGGGCATAGCCCTAGAGGAGTTTCAAAATAAAAATTGGCCTATGTCCATCTTTGGTAGATTGGCTCTATTCATTCAAAATGCCAGCTCAATCAGTCCAGTAGTTTTCACGTGATGGAACTTCAGAGTTACGCACAAACTTAAGCACAAACATCCGTACTTTCACATTTATAATATTAGCATGATCATCTACTCCTATCTCCTATCCGTCCCCGTAAAGAAGATTCAGTTAGTGGATAGTGCACATAATACGGCTTCAGCCTAAAGATTAATTAACAATGTTTATATATTTTCAAATTAATTAATAAACCACAGTAAATGTACCATAGATTAAAATATCAATTTATAACGTTATCTTGTTCCAGAAAACTTATATTATCAAAGACACGGAGAGGCACTGATTGCTCAGTAAACTTCCCCACGACGACATTGTAAAGACAAATGTACTTGAAACGCCTTGTCGAACCCAAAGAAGACAAACATACTGAATTGAGCTCAACAAACAACATGTTTGCAACATGCAACAAAACAACTGTTCATCTACATACTGTATCTGCTAGTATTACGCTGCGCTTGGTGAATATAGCAACCGTGTTTCTACAATATGTGGATCATCTAGTCCACTCTGGTCTGAACTCTACAACCGCCAGGATTATCTTATTGTAATAAAATCTACAGTAAATGTCACATGAGTATGTAATGTCTGTGTCCATGGCCATGTAAGGTGTGTTCGCTAGATCGATCCTGAGCAAAATCCTATACTCTAATATGAGTAAGGTTTGCTTGTATGCTTGCTTGCTTGCTTGCGACACTGATCTCAAAAACGGCTCCAACGATTTCCTTCAAATGTTCGAAATAACAATTTCTGGGATAAAAATAAGTTCTAGACAGGCCTCATCCCCAGGAAAAATTAAATAATGTAAAAAAACTAAAATAAAAAATTAACAAAATTAACATTGGGCTTATGGAGTTTCAAATCAAAACAAAAGAATTGTAACAGCTGTTCATAATCAACCAGGGAACTGTCAAAGTAATACTCATGTTGTTTATGATTATTAACATGTGGTTTCCTGAGAGCAAAGATTAAAAGATTTGAGTGAAGATTACATGTATAGAGTAGTAAAATAAATCAAAGGGGCATTGAGATATAAATAACAACTGGAGTGACCTTAAAAATGTTGAAAAGAGGCAAATGAGTTATACAAATCTGATTATCATAGGGGGAAGTGGTGAAATATTACTCCAAGTCATCTAAACAAACTAACTGGCCTTCCCCCAGCAAAGCTCGGCTCCCAGGTACACTTGAGAAATTTGGGGAAGGTTCCATACCGGATCCAGCTGCCATTGGCCATTGGGCTATTAATTAATGATCCTGGCTAAAGAGTCAGTCGGTCTTAGTCAATAACTAGGCTACACAAGGCATCTCACCCATTACTCATTACTCATAA
The DNA here is from genome assembly GCA_963675035.1 of Allygus modestus. Taxonomy (NCBI): domain Eukaryota; kingdom Metazoa; phylum Arthropoda; class Insecta; order Hemiptera; family Cicadellidae; genus Allygus; species Allygus modestus. The sequence goes on from OY776112.1 coordinate 348,199,648, forward strand.
GGAACATTATTCTTTCATATTCGCCTTAAAATACGCCCTCGTTGTGTCGGCGTCTTACATGGTGTAGAGTTTTTTTTCAATCTACTTTACCGCTGACATTCTTCTTTTGAAGAGATTTACTGCTTGAACAGCATGAAGATGATTTCGTCACCAAATATAAACTAGTTGCTGGTGCAACAAGATTGAATTAATCATAGAAGCAGGTATTTAAACCACATCAGTATTTCACGGTAATCTGGAGGCTATAACTACGACAATACTACAGAGATATTTGAGGTCAGCGAGAGACCGTTGATTGGAAACTTGGATTAACGAGGCATAAAGCAGCAACCAGTTGACGACATTCACCTTTATACACGTTTTAACACTTTGGAGTTAGTTTATGATTCGTAATCTGTCCTTTAATTTAAGCCAGTTTAATTTATTACTGGACTAACGTCCGCCATACAGAGTATGTTGGAGATTAAATATTACACAGGTTTCTTATCTTACAGTTTTCGTTGATAATTTTTTTCGCCAAAAGAATATGCTCAACATTGACTTTCCACTGTTAAGCATCAGCCAGTAATTATTTCAAGGGTTTGCTGGAGTACACCGGGTTGGAGCGACTGTCCCTGCCATTAATCTCAAGACTAAACAAGTAAACACAGCTGTATGTTACAGATGAGAGACATTTCACACGTCAACTATCTTAACATTCCACGAAATATCCTATACTAGAATAAGAGCAATGTATGTCTGCAAAATGTATCTCGTTATCCAGCGGAACGATTTTGTTAAAACTTTGGAATTAGGTGCTTTTGGACCAAAAAATGCCCCAACCCCAAAAAAAACTCAACCTCAGGAAAAATCGTATTTTATTGAAAATCTCATTTGGAAATTGGAAATGTTAACATTGGGCTTATGGCAACGAGGTATAAATAAATATAGAGCTTTCGTCTCGTGTTATTAAAGTGAAGGATATTTGTGTAAACAAATCACCTAGCCAAAGAGTGATAAAGACTACCATAAGTTGTGAAGAGGGGATTTGATTGGTTAAAATATTTGTTGCCATGAATACCGGAGGGTATAGAGTGTCAAATGACGGTCAGCATGTAGGCACAGTTTTTTTTCACCATACAAAACCTCTATAGATAGATACATACCTCGTTGGCTTATGGAATTTCAAATCAAAAGAAAATAATCATAACAGCTGTGAATAAATTAAGCAGTAAACTGACAAAGTAGCACATACACAAGGTAAAGCATCAACACATGATTTATTGAAAACAGTAACTAGAACGATTGAATAAAGATTGCATGTAGTCATATTTTTCACCCACGAAATCAAATATCAACGAGCATGGCTGGGTCTCCCCGGCACTAAAGTCTAAATAATCAAAACATAAAATAAATATAATTCCCAGCAAGCGGTATTGCAGAGCGGGAATGGCGAACCGGTTGGCCGGCGGCGACGCGCGAATTGAAAACAAAGACTTGGGCCAGGAAGCGCGAAGCTGGAGCCTTGCCGAAAACCGAAGGCCGCGAGGCGCGAACGACTTATGGCACTGACCTTAGGCTTGCGTAACGCACGGGCCGCTGGTAACGGGGGAGGGGCTGCGGTACAATTATTTTTGAGAAAGGGGGACGAGGTACCGCTAGGCGATGGCGGGTCGCATCTCAATATCTATGTGGGTCGGCCCCTGGGCGCCCTACAAACACACCAGGAAGTACCAACACCACTGGCTATCGGAGCCGGGATTAAGGCCAGTCGCGGAGTCTACGGCAGGCTCTAGGCGCGGAATGGCTGCGGGAGTTCCATGGTCCACTTGGATCTGCGAACATTTCTGTCCGAGAGTCGTAGCCGGGAAGCAGCGTTATAGAAACAGGCACTTCAGAACACCGAGAGGCCGACATGCCCGTTGTGACAATGTCTGATGCCGTTAAGTTATAAAAGTAAACTAACAGTTTTATTCCCTGCAATGCCTCACCCATTTAACGGCCAAGCTTTATTGACTAGGAACATTAAGGCAGACGATTACAAACAGACACTTAAGATGTTTTATAAATTGTATATCTTGGAACGGACTGCACCTCTCGGTGTGACAATGTACCTGGTGATGATAGTTAACTAACAGCTTCATTCGCTGCAATTCCTCACTCATTTAGCGAATAGACGATCATAAATAGAGACACTAAGACGATTGTTATACATCTCTAAAACGGTCTACACCTCTTGATAACCTTGATATCTCAGTGAAAGGTTTTTCAACTGCCAACTGGATTCTCGTATCACGTTACTCTTTTAAACGATTCGTCAAGCATCGATCCAAACCAATTTTGTAAAGAGCTATGTGAAGTAATAATTTGACATCGGTCTTATGAAAAAGTAAGTAAAAATTCGAAATCTTTTGTGACTAAAGCTCCATGTTATCATTTGTTTAACAGGTTGTTATTGACATTGCGAGACTAATTATTACCAAGAACAATTTAATTTGCGACATTTTCAAAGAAAACGACGGCACTAAAGGGGAGTGAAAGTGATATAGAGTCGGGTGGCGTTGCCTGAGTAGTGGAAGGTCGGTGACCCCGCCGTTGGCGAAGGAAACCGAAAGTGAAGAACAATAGTCGTCCTTGGGCTGCGGCAGTCTCGGCGGACAGCTTCCCAGGTCTGCGCGTGTGGGAGGACCCAGGGACCGGTCATCAATTAGGGTCATCCCACATGCAACCTGTAATTGGTTAATTTAACATTCCGGGTGCCAATGCCGAAATTTGGAGGCGTCTGCACGCACACGCCAAACAGCCGGGTCGTCGGGGCAGAGATCGTTTAGGGAATTAATTTAAACTGAAAAAAGTATTTTCGGCAAAGCAATTTCCGAGCTAAACACGGGCAAGGTTGGAATTCACAAAATTATACGCCTGTGCGGAGAGTATAGGACCGATCTGTTTCACGTAATTGGCCCAGATTACAGTGCATTACGAACTTGTAAATTTGAAAATTCCCTTCGGAATCGCAATTAAATCTGGGACAGAGCACACTTCGAGGCAACTGAATCTGGCAACGATTTGATTAGAACTGCTAAAGAGTTCTGCCGGAAACCCGTCAGCTGTGTAAAAAGTACAAAGACGTACCTTATAACAGGCTTTGATTTGTATATAGAATATCACAAAATTCTCTTGTGAAAGTGCTTGTACACGGAATTATAAAGACTAGATTTGAGTTATTCATACAACTGTTGCCAAAAAATCAACAATTATTTAATCGCGAACTAAGTATGTAAGCTCAGATCTCATGCAACTCGGTTGGAGTCAGTGTTTAGCATGTGTCACTTCCCTTACGTGAAGGGCCTCCGTCCCCTGATTCAACGTTCTGGTGGATAACCAGTGGATATAACGGATGGGGAATCTTTAATACCTAGTTTTGTAGGAAAATTCACAACGCATCTTAGACAACCGTGACATCAAATTACCGAGGACTTATGTATTTCCACCGTCATGCTGCGACGTGAGAGATGACACGATGGTGGTAATAAGATCATGACTAAGTCAAACAATATGCTCAAGATTTAATTTAAAAGAAAAACACGCCGTTTGGCGAACTATGACGGTGAATCGAAGTTAGATACGCTAGTGTCTAAAAGGTCTCTGTGTTTATTCTTTTTACTACTTTGAAATTCAAACACAAGAAAATCTGTAATGAGAAAGTGACGAGCGAAGAATTAGCGTTAGACTCCAACGCATGAAGACAAGATGTGAGCGCAGTGACCTGCACGGAACAATGATATCGACATTTGCATAAACAGTTGCGTAGCTGCCTGTTTGCAACTGAAATGCAAGTGGCCGTTACGTCTTGCCAAGACTGTAGAATAACAAAGACTGTGTAATGAGCAAATAAGGAGTAGAAGGTGCTAGGTGGATACATCAAATACTTTCAATCAACTCACTTCATCAAATAGATTAACAGTCGGTCCAGGCAATAGTGACAGCACTAGAGTGGGTCTCGAGTTTATCTGACAGTACTTGACTGACGGCGGCCATTACCCAAAAATTCGCTTCGGTCTTGGTCTTCGTGGTCTGGTCACATTTCCAGAACTTGAAAAAACATAGCTCTCAAATCTTATAATTTGTTCATTCTTTAAAGCCTTCCAGAATAAACAACATATTTTAGAAACTTCAGTTGTTTTGAACGTCGGCAATTGGAAAATTCCCATCAAAAAAAATAAGTTAACAGTAAATAATATTTTCAGAAAAATCAATGATCCAGCCATTTCAAAAAAGCAACACTGAATGAGGAATTGGCCAGATAATCTAGAGCCTCCGCACTAGCCACCAGCCAGACCAGACTCCGGACTATCGGCTCGCCAAAGTCGGTGACCGGGGGAGAACCCGTCGTGATAAGGGGTCCGTGACCTTGGCGTGTGCGTGTGCGAGTGCGTGTGAGCGTGTGGCGGTATGCGATGCTTCCTCCGCGGCCGCACCGGATGTCGGTCGGATGGAATTTCAGCCCCGAGATCTAAGATGTCGGTGTACATTGTTGCCGATGATAAATGGCATTGTTTATTACTGCGGCACTTGTGATTTTATCGATCTCGCTTTACGGCTTCTCAGTCCACGCGCGCACTTATGACCGTTTCCAGGGTTATGGTGTTGGGTGATTGCGAGGAGGTTGTTTGCAAGTCGTTGACTGCGAGTGGAGCTACAGTTGCAGTCAGCCAGTGCCGAGGACCCGTAGATTCTCGTAGACCCGTAGGAAGACTGTCAAATATGAACATAGCGATCCTTTCTGGGCATTCTGAATATGACTAACTAAGAATCAAGGCCTTCATCTATGGCCAACACCCTTGACATTCCTAGAAGATCTAAACTATGAAGAGTTGGTACACTGTGATAGAATTCATGTATAATAGAGATGTTAGAATGACATAGAAATTCAATAAACAAATCATATTCTATTCTCAGTCGAAAACTGACGGATTAATATTCTTACAACATCGGACATGTATGATCATCGCAAAATAAAATAATTCCACGAACGTTTTAAGACTTCTGGTGGAAAATGGCTGAATATAAACTTTTCTGTTCAGAGACGTATACTAAACAAAGTAATTTACTGCGAAGAAAGAAAACCCTAATGAAAATTCAAGAAGATTTAATCCACATCTTATTTAAAGAACAGCTTTGATGACCGCTATAACAATTTTATCGAGTTGCCAAGTGAAGGGAAAGGGGAGGGGGTATAATCATGAATAAAATCCGGTTACATCACAAGCGATAATAGAGAAATAATAAGGCAGAGGTAGCGGCTCGGCGTGGACGCCGCGTGCTGATCGCTACACCGGTCCAGATGAATTTGGAAGAGCCGCCCGGCCTTGCTGCGGCCGGCCTTGCCTTTTGTTTTATTTGTAGCCTACGAGCAGCTGTGAGTGGAAGCCTGGACCGCGACTAGCTAGCCTCGCGCCACATGGTCGACGATCATAATGGTCACATTCGTGTGGAAGTCATCAATGTCTGAATTGCATAGAGTAATTTTGGATTTGTTTAAAAAAGGCCAATAAAAATAACGGGGTGGAATTTTGGACTGTGATTCGTTAGATTCATACTATTTGGTAAATAGTCAAGATGGGAAATAGTCTAGATTTAAACTGGGCTTGTTGTGCATCAGATCAAAATCATAAATTCAAGAAGTATGTTTCGATATAGCTTTGCCAATAAGATAAATCGTCGAAATATTCGAGATTTGAAATATCGAGTGGCGTTTGGTATCTCGAATCAAATAGTCATAATCAGTTTCTCGTGTGATTTTGTCAAAGTGTAAAATACTTAGATTATTTCGGTTGATCGAAATGAACGGAGTAGTTCAAGATAGACTGACAAAATAAAAAAGAGGGCTGCCCAAGGATTGAGGAACTATCTAATCAAAAAATTAAAAAATGATTAAACTATCATAATCCACTTGGGAAGATTTATAGCGGAAATCCGCGATTGGTGTACTTTTGGATAGTCTTCTAAAAAAAGGAAATGTAGAACAGTGTGAACTGAGTTGATATCATGTGCCATCGGTGGCATTTCTGAGTCTGTGTAGCTGTTGATCCATAACGATATGTGATTAAATCGGGTTTCTTGATTAAAAACTGGCAAAAGCTCATTATCGAACAACAGTTGTCGGTGGATTGTTCAACAAAAACTGGCGAAAGCTCATTATCAAACAACAGTTGTCGGTGGATTTTTAAACAAAAACTGGCGAAAGCTCATTATCGAACAACAGTTGTCGGTGGATTGTTCAACAAAAACTGGCGAAAGCTTATTATCGAACACCAGTTGTCGGTAGATTATTTAACAAAAACTGGCGAAAGCTCATTATCGAACAACAGTTGTCGGTGGATTGTTCAACAAAAACTGGCGAAAACTCATTATCGAACAACAGTTGTCGGTTGACTGTTTAACAAAAACTGGCGAAAGCTCATTATCGAACAACAGTTGTCGGTGGATTGTTCAACAAAAACTGGCGAAAGCGCATTATCGAACTACAGCTGTCGGTAGATAATGTTAGTAAAAGTATGTTTAAACATTAATCTTAAATGTAATAAAATAAATTTTCCAAAAAAATTTAAACGCCAATATAAGAAAAGAAAATCATATTGGTTAATACAAATTTGATATTCGTAGAAAGAGCATATATTCAAATATCGTCAATAAATTGTTTATTTCATTCTATGAATGTACCATACCATTTACAATATATTTTGCCGTTTAGATACTATATGGATTTCAGCCAAACTTTCTATACAACACTTAGAACAGCTAGACTAAAGTAGAAGTCTCAAAATTCGCAACTCCTCGACTCTCTTGCTAATGGCTTCATCGACCATCGTGATGTAGCATTTTCTTTGATTATTCACTCGGAGACGATGACGAGTAACTCATCTGAAGATGGTTCTTGTAATTATCAGGACTGCTTTGTTGGACAAAATAAGACTCCTGCTTGTAAATCAAACCGTACGTGAACTTTCCATGAAAATATGCATTTCATATTAACTTGCCTTATGCGTATGACAATTCTACATATGCCCCCTTTAACTACCGCGTATTGGATTGTAGTATCGGGTTTCCTATGCGACACAAGAACATCATCGGTTTGGGGACGTTCGCAACAAACGGAGATTGAGTTGTCAATCCATCGCCTCACTTTGCCCGAGTATGTATGAGGTATGCGGATCCCTGCTGGATGCTGGTTTTTAAACTGTTATTAGCTTCTGTTTTATTTGAGTGCCTTTTCGTATTTTCAACAGCCACTGCTACTATGATCTGAATAAACCAAAGCATAATACTCATGCGCGTAACCACACTAAATCTACGGCAGAATTCAGGATATCAACTTAGATGCCACGTGTCGGAAGACCGATTTACAGCGAAGAGCATCGAGAGAGTTGAATTATTGAATTTTTAACTTAAAAATTCAGATACATCCGACGGCGGCGGAACGTGACACTCTACCGATGTTCAGTTGTCTGACCTTATAATTTATCTCCGGCTTGCAATTTTAAAATTTGTTTCTTTTAAACAGTAAGTTATTGGGTTCGAATTGACTAACCTTTCTTACTCGACTTTTCACAGTTTACACGTGGGATATTTTGGAGAACACCACGTGTTGAAGAAGTGAAGTGACCGACAAGACTTCTGAAGGAACAACGAAAACAAACATCTTCAAAGAGACTGCGCTCAAAAAGTATTTTCAACTCTGTATGGCTAGACGCCTGTTTAGTATTCGTCAATAACGTATGACTTTAAGGCCATCAACGTTAAAACTTAATAAGCTAAACAGAGATGGTATGGTGGGGAAACTCATTTATTGTAATACTTTAATATAGCTGTAATACTATGTATTGTAATACTATAGCTGCCAGCGTACCCGGTTTCACCCGGGAATACAACAGTTATGTGTGCTGCATTCTTAGGTTAGCCCGTGGAACTACTACGAATCAAGATCAGCTGTTTGTATTTTCATCAGCTCAAACAAAAATTAATGTCCATAAGGAATATATGGGAACTTTGGACTCCCGTGGGGCAAAGTCCTTTAGGATTTTCAAAACGAAAATAGGCCTATGTGTTTATTTGGTATATAAGGAAAATTCCTGTAAATTTTCATGCAAATCGGTTCAGTAGTTTTTGAGTCATTGAGGAACAAAAAACAGGCAGCCAGACAGACAGGCATACACCATCCCATTTTTTATATTAGGCATTTTCCCAGCCTTTACTGAACAGTTTTAGGTAAATTAAACCACTTTTCATAAATAATTTAACATGCGAAATTGGAAGGATTCTGTCTTTACATATAACATAAATGACCTTTGTATTAGCTGGCTACTGGGCAGTGGACTCCATGGTTACCCCAAGTAATATTTCCTTGATAATACGGGATAATGAAAATGACGCTCCATCTTTTGGAATCAACGTGTATGATACGCGACAGGGTTTGCCACACCTTCAAATTTGGTCCATGTATTCATTTGATTCCACCAACTTCCCATTAAAAAAAATTAAGATCTAAACTGGAGTCGAAATCCTCCAAGAATGCCCAGGGATCGATCGCCGACGAGGGCGACCCCGGGTGCTGTGCCTGGAACCAGTGACCTAGATGGAGGCTGGCATGTGTGGGATCACCTGTGCTCACATTACCGTCTGTCCGTGTCGAGAGAGAAAGTGTTGAATCATACCAATTGTAATATCTCGTTGTCTCTTATCTATACATTGTCTCCGATCTCTCTCTGTTTGGCCTTTAATGTAAACAGCGCTTTAATTGTACGCATTAATGTTATCATTCATCGTTAAAACGCATTACATTAGCTTGTTTCGCACAGAGATCTCTCAGGTCTCAGAGACCTCAGGCAGGTGTTTTAAAATGATACACTAGAATTACCACATCTATATATCTTCTTCTATCTTCTATATTATTAAAAGAATTTCTCGATTTTTCTTCGCAGCATATCGACCCCTAGAAATGTATTTTTCTATATATATTTGGTATAAAATTAAAGCTACTTCTCTCTAGATGTGCCTTTTTCGGGTTTCGAAAATATCCCATGAAAAGCCTTCGTCCAGGAGGCTTTTGAAATTTCAGCGAATGTGCTACTATCTGTTGTTAAACCTGTGAACTTTTTCCAATTCGCATTTGTTTATAACAAAACATATGGTGATGATTTGATCGAGTTCTTAAGTTTGACCGCAGAATACTGCACTTGCATTTATTTATTTGATGAAACTGTTTTTTTCTTTAAAGTTATAAGTAAGTTGATTTTAAAATAGGCTAATTCATTTAATTTCTTGAAATATAGATTTTTGTAGGAAAAAAAATTCAATTTTGACCACGAAGAAAAGTACCACTCATGTATATCTGGGACATAGCAAGTTTGATTTCAACTAATTTACTGTCTCTTATATGGTAGATGTTGAAAGCTGTTATTTTATAATCAGATGGAAAAGTATTTCCCCGAATACATAGGTTACAGAATTTACAATAAAATGTAAAGTAAAAGTTGTAATTTTATTTGTACATAGTTTATCTAGAAAATTGTAATATGTTTTTAAACTTGAAACAAAAATAGAATGTGTTTAAGTTTTATTTCATAATCTGTGAAACGCCAGTCATTTTTGTAATAATTTTTAATCGTTTTACCATGTATTAAATACCTTAACATCACTGATTTTCCCGTCATTTATCAGTTTATAATGCAAATTTTAGACATTTTATATAAGACAATGAAGTGAAGTGAATGAGTGAAGTGTTCAACAATTTGTGTGTTCTAACTTTTCAAATATTTTATCATGAATTATATACTTCGACATCAGTGTTTTTCTGGTTTCACATAAATATATAATAATCATTTTGTATCTAATATGTATTGAACTATATTCAGAGCGTTTTCGAGCTATTTTTGGGACACATGATTGATTTACTACTTTTAGGTTCAACCAAGTATGGTTCCTCAAAAGTTCAAAAAGATAAGTCACGAAGTGACGCTGGCTACTAGTTCCTCATTAAAATAAATCAGTTATCCACTCCATTGACACTGAATCTTTGAAAACCGATGGGGCGGAGTCCTAAAAGGATTTTTAACGGGAATTAATTTATAAACAATATCGGTGCGTATTATCTAGCTTATTTCCAATTTTAAGCTAAATGGGGGCTATAGTTTGAGGGTTAGTGGAAAAAACATCCATAGGTCATATTGGTAGGATATAATTAAAGAGGGCATTTACTGAATGCGAGAGTAATGCTGATATTACATTTATAACCTTTATGGTCGAAAATAAAAATAAAATTCATATAATATTAAAAAATAATGAAGATATAAACTGATCGCCTCTTACGGAATTCACAATCTTCACACGGCAGAGAAATGTCTAAGCCATTCAAGCTGCATTACTTGTGTTGAATCGAGAACACGTCGGGATGAATACAAAATTCTTGAAATGACCGCCTAGAATACCTAACACAGCGTCGCAATGCATTTAAAATGCAACAAATGCTCGTAAAGACCAATGAGCCGAGCGAAAAAGACGCTCGGACCAATGAACTCACTGACCAACTGAACACGACTATTTTCGGCGGTGCCAAATATAACCGATGCCAGTGATCCGGCAAAGAATTCCGATCTTGCACGCGGAACTGGTGCACGGAGACGATAAAAAGGCGATGAAAGAAACAGAGAAAGCGAGAGCGTACACAACATCCGTAAACTTGTGGGGCCGACGCCAAAACCGTAGACGGCTCGAAATAAGCGGCGAGGGTCGTCGTCCGCCCTACCACGTGTGGGGAGTGGAGTGTCGCCGCTCTCATTGAGAGCTACTGGCCCAGTGGGACTGATACAGGGGGCGGCGGAAGGGGTTGTGTAGCCGCTGTACAGAGGAATGCTGACAAACCCTTGCAGTAGCCGGAGCCTTGACAACGGTTAAACTGACAAAGATAGGAAGAGAAGTAAGGGGAAGATCGAGGAGCAGATCTAAATCCACCCAATCGTGTTATGTATGGAATAATCGAAGACACTATTCGATTTGGAAGGCATGCAAACGTCCAGGAATGTATAAAACAGTGACGCTCTTCAGAAGAGGCTTCAGTATTAATTCTCCGTCCAATGTGGGGAACTATACAACACGAAATGAATCTTTTTAATGTTTTTAGCGAATTTCCCCTATAGGGAAGAAGCTATTACCGTAGGTCTCATGGTAAGACTTAAGCCCGAGACCATGATAACTTTTTGTTTTGAGGTCCCCAGATGTCCAAAACACTATTCGTTCAAATTTATATATATGTATATATATATATATATATATATATATATATATATATATATATATATACTATATATCTATATATGTGTCCGTGAATGCGATAACTTGAGTAAAAAACGTCCGATTTTGATGAAATTTGGCTCAAATGTGTAAACTGACATTTATGACTTTAAGTTCGAAAACCAGAAAAATCGGACTATGGGAAGGGGGGTTTATGGGGGTTTTAAATTTTCAAAAAATCAGTTTTTTGCATTTTTTACCCTAAAATTTTTAAAACACTTAATTTAGGTTTAGACCATGTTATAGAGCTTAAAAAAACAAATAATATGGTATTTTGAATTATTAACCTAGGTTAAGTGGTTGCGGAAAAAATCCAAAAAACATGCTCATAAAATCTCCCATGTTAATCTTATGGGAAAAAGGTTTTTGGCTTTTCCTCAGTTAATTTTACTTTAAACTTCACATTTTCTTTTACCAATCACTTCAGCTCCACAAAACAATCATTTTGGTGTTTAAATTGTGATTCTACGTCAAACCGTTGCAGAGATATTCAAAGTGCTAAACACAGTACGTTGTCCAATGTTATCCTTATGGAGAATAAATAAAATTTGATATCTTGATTATTTATGAATGTATATTGATGAAATTTGGTATGTGGCTTCATGTTGTACTGGTATATTGATAATTGCACAAAAAATAAATGTTTTGTTGATTGTCCCCGTAGCAGCTAACCTGCATACTCAGCCCTAATGTTATTCTTATGGAGAATAATAAGTAAAGTTTTATATCTCCCTTAATTATGAACATAAATTAATAAAACATGGTAAGTAGCTTCACCTGGTTCAGTTATATTGATAATTGCATAAAAACTCATTTCTTATCTTCCTCGTTGCAGCAAACCTGCGTACTCAGTCCTAATGTTATTCTTATGGGGAATAAATAAAATGTAATAAATCACTTATTTATAAATGTATTTTTGTCAAACTTGGTGAGTGGCTTTATGTACTAGTGAGAAACATATCAATGCATTGGAAATTCGCTGAGTACGCAGGTTTGCTGCGACGGGGGGTATTAATACATCCCGTAAATTTAATTAAGATCGGACCTTTTTCACGAGAGTCATCGTGATTACGGACACAAATGGTGTTTTTGGCATCTGATGGAGACCTCAAAATGAAAAGTTATCGTGGTCTTGGGCTTAAGTCTTACTATGCCACCTACGGTAATAGCTTCTTCCCTTTAGGGGAGATTCGCTAACAAACCAGACGTTTTTAAATCCCCATGCTTTTCTTAAGGGGGTGTCTTACGTTATTTCTCATTTGGTGGTAACTTTTTAGAAATACTGTACTGCTAAGCTGCCCGAGTCCCAGGGATCAAGACCTTTAATTTGTGCCGTCTCCCATCATCCTGCGATTTGACTAATCAAGAGCGACACAACACACCAACGTTAAGGGTATTGCGATATACCCCCAACACAATTAGCAGTTTTTTATGGTTTTTTATACACGGGCGATTCGATATTTATTTATTGTTTCTCACATACACACGCTTGGACTATGTTTGGCTACCTTGGACTAGGATGTGGTTTGAAGTAGCCTATCTGTTTACACAAGTTTTTGTTTTAAACACCCGAGTCACGGAGCTATAACGGCTGCCACTGGAGTGTCGGTAGGCGTGGTTCCATAACACTTTCTCCCACTTGTGGGGTGAAAGTGACCAGTCAACGTCTCCGATATCTGAACCGATCTACACGTGTCCCACACTTTACGTAAATTAATCATATACTACCAACTTTAAATTGTGGCGACAAATGCACCATCAAATGATTCCTTGAAAACAGTGACTAGAATCATTGAATAAAGATTGCATATATAATGAGCATCTTATTCACCCACGAAACGAATCAAATACTGTCACCGAGAATGGCTCGGTACCCTGGTAGTAACTCATTAATATAGCATAGCTCTTAACTTCTAGTGTTTTGTTTTTTCATTGCATAATCATATGATTCCATAATCATATGATGTGAATGAATCACACACACACGTGTTTTTACAACAACGTTATTCCGTGACCTTGTGGGTGATCACTTTTTCGTCTACAACATTTAGAGGTTGTGACGTCACGACAATATGAAACGGAACGACCAGAACCACCGAATCATCAACCGACCAACCGATTGTTTTATCGAATGAATCGTTGCTCACTGCCTGATGTATTGAAACTTTCGGATAAAGCGGCAGGCCTCGGTAGCCCAGTGGATACGGCGTCAGATCCATGATCGTGCGGTCCCGTGTTCAAATCTTACTTTTGATGTTTACTTTTTGAAATCTGAAATGTGTTTTAAAGATTACTTTAATTTGTTCGGGGTTAAATCTCACTTTTTTGTTAACTTTTTTAGGTTTGACTTTTATTTACTTATACTAATCCCTTTATTTGTAATTATGTTGCACAACGAACAGCCACCATACAGCGCTCTGCGGAGTTAGGTTAAGTTAGGTTACTATAATTTTGTCGTGAACTGCAACCTAGTTGTTTGTTCACGTACATCCATTTTTAGATCCATTTAACAGCCACCATACAGCGCTCTGCGGAGTTAGGTTAAGTTAGGCTACTATAATTTTGTCGTGAACTGCAACCTAGTTGTTTGTTCACGTACATCAATTTTTAGATCCAATTTAACACTGTATCCACAACTTTTGATTTACCTTATATCTGCTTGAATTTTAATCGAATCACCATTTATGCTTTTCCACCACAAAACAATAACAATCGTAGTTGAAAGTTCATTCGATAAAACAAACAAACAATCGGTTGATGATTCGGTGGTTCTGGTCGTGACGTCACAACCTCTAAATGTTGTAGACGAAAAAGTGCTCACCGTCTTGGTGTTGTTGTAAAATGTTAGCGTTATCTACGTTCGTGTAACCAATGCCCCTTGCTGACACAGTTACCGTTGTGTGAACCCCTTCCCAGGTAATGTCATAAGCGCAGCAACAGCTCCTGACGCGGAACGGTTCTTGTTATAACTCCTATTATAAAGGGCGACTACAATCCCCGCTGTCACAGTTGTGAGTTTCCGGCGCCCAAACCCAAATACCCACTCCCCGAGACCCCCCCGCCAGAGTCACTGACCCTGAATTAATTGGTGTGATAATTAATGCCGGGAACGGTTGTTGCTGAGGAATAGAAACTGGGTTTATATCTATGAGGAGATAAGGGTAGGTTAAAGGTTAGTGTAAATGTACGAAAGTTATCGCTGATCTCTTCAAAACAACGGGGAAAACTATGTTCTGAATTGTTTAACTAGCTTTGCCCTCGTCTCTGCTTGATCAGCCGTTTTCATTTGGTAGCATAATCAAACCAGACTGCTGAGCAAATTATAACATAGAAAAATGTGCTTTAATTTAAAGTATTTATCTATTTTGTTGTGTTAGAAGTAGGCCTACACTAATCAAAAACTAATATTTTCCCGCAAAATTTCCACCGAGACCTTTCATTAGACTTAGATTTTTGATTTATTTATTTCTTTTATCATTCTTCGGCCTGGTGCGGCTTGTACATATGCAATGATGAATAAAGGGAAATTAACATTGGTCATCATTTTAACAGGGAATTAAAAATTGTACAGTTATTTTTGCAACATTTATTATGTTGTTGGTTTGGATAACCAGAGAACGCTTTATTTCATTTTACCGTTTTATTTTACTTATCGGAGCAATTTAAAATTTTGTGACATCTGCAAACCACCTATCTAACGAAAATTTAACAATAGTTGGTATCAGAAACCTCTATAAATTGTAGATAAATCCGTATTTTCAAATATCCAGAGTAAAATAAAACAGCATTGATGCATTGACATGTTAAAGGAATAGAACTTATATGTCCCCAATTACTTAGGGTTAGGGTTCAAATTTGGTTTTACGTACTAATTGCACCGGTGCCATATCCGCGACACAGAGCAACAGTAGCAGTAGCGGTGCCGGCCAAGGCCATTGAGCTGGCGGTGGTGCGAGGTGTATAATTGTGGATGTCTCGCCGCCGTCCTTCATTACTCTATGGATAATGTATCACATTCCACCTCTCAATGCCGACACCCTTACAACCTCGTCAGCGATGCCAGGTGTTTACTGACTGTCAATTCAGGAAGATGGGTTGAATAACTTGTGTTTAGGGTAGAATTAACTTTGTATGAGTCGAAGAGCTTTTAGAACCCAGGTCGAGCTTGGGATTGGACCGTTCCATATCATATCGAAGTTTAATAACGTTTACGTACAAAAAAAAAAACATGATGTAGTTTTTGATTAAAAAGGGGGGAATAGATAGCTCGACAACATTTGGTATCAACTTTAATGTTATTTAAAAGTACAAATCTACACCATTAATGCGTTAGTAATCTTTCTATACAGCATGTATTTCAAATTAATTAAATCGAGAGGAATTTATTTGTATTTCGTATCACAAGTTGTATGACTGTCCAGTGAGCGAGTCTCCTGTTAAGTTTACTTCTAGGTTTCAGGAGCGAATTATAATTTTCTTATATTGGTTCTTTAACATAAGATGTTATATTACGTATTTTGTTGAAGGATTGACTGTAATGGATCCATTTAAGTACGGGGGGGCGAAAATGAATGGCTTTTATGTATTTAATGAACTCAGCACGAAGCCCCGTTCGTTTTTCACAGCCATCTCAGACTTAGAACAGGTTAGACTTCCAACTATTTTTTTGTTAACAATTACACAAATACTCCCAAACTTATTATTTCAAACAGACCTCACTCAAAGCTACATTTCAATGCTTTTCTACCGCGTTGAAGCAATGGGAGTCGACAATCGCATCGGAAGAGCAAATGAAAGAACCGAGCACAATTACTCACAAAGTAACGAGAGCCGCTTGACGGACAGTCCATTACCTGAAACAAGTTAAATTGATATGTTAACGACAAAATGGAAGGAAGGGGCGTTCCGGCTAAACCGATAACCACCGACAATGGAACGAGCGTGGTCAAGCGGTCGAGACGGATGGGAGATGACTCAATGATGGCGGCAAAAACAGTAAACGGGGCTGTGGAGCGGAACAGGACACTGTAGAGGCGGCGCCACCATACCGCGGCCGGGGGGCTGGTACTGGGGATATATGGAATATTAGGACTGTGGTGGCAGACAATGTGGAATGATACTGGCAACTAGAAAATCCAGCGGCTCGAATTCCAGTAAATACAGTTCTGTTCACAACTGACTGTAATGTCATTCCAAAGGTTAGCTTAAAACAGCTGATCTTGCTTCTGTACTGTGTTTTGTTATCTTCAACAGCTGTCAAATGCTCAATGTCAACGATTACTTTTATTTTTGTTTGAAACAATTTTATTCTGGTTCTATACATCCTGGTATACTTTACATTATTCAGAGAAATTATAATAAAGAGGCAAAATAACAATATTAGGCTCGCTTCGTTTGAAGACACCCAGGAACTTATTTAAAACTTGTTAGTTAGAATGATAAACTAAATACAGAAATATATGTAAATAAAACTAGAACTAAATTGATAGAGTTCTTAAATGAAATCACCCTGCATCTCAAAAGAATCCTGAGGAAGCCTTGCTTTTAAACGCCTCCCCAAGGTCGGTACTCCTAAGTTGAATGTAACGGCTCCAGGAACATGGTGTAGATTAGACAGAAACTTTCTTGTACTTTTTCTTATAAAGTGTTCTACTGTGTCGATTCCCAGTTCTTCGTGAAGGTGAATGTTCCTGATGAACCATGGACTGTTTACGGCAATCCTTAAAATTTTATTTTGTAAATTTTTAATCTTGTTTAGTTTTTCATAAGAAATACACGTCCCCCACACTGGACATGCGTACATGATCAAGGGGCGAAGAATTGTTTTATAAATGAGGAGTGTGCACGAAGATTTTAAAGTTGACTTTTTATTTATCAATGGAAATAAAATTGATAACCGTGCATATGCTTGGGCTAATTTTTTGTTCACATGTAAGTTCCATGTTAACCTTTTAACCTGGTAGACGCCTAAATATTTTATGCCTTGGTCATCAGGATTCCAGTGAACTAGTATGTTGTCAATACGAATTTGCGGGGGAACATTATATTTTCTAAGGGGAAAAATCTTAGTTTCACACTTTGTAGGGTTCGTTCTTCCGTAAGATTAAAATTGCAACTTTGAATACTTGTAGGGCGTAGCCCTGAGGGCCGATGTAAATGTTAATGATTTTCTGTAAACTACGCACTGAGACATTTCCATGGATACTTCAATCTTAAAAATTGATCAGTGGTTCCTGAGATCTCAGCGCGACACAAAACCTGCGCGTGTGTGTGCGTGTGTGTGCGTGTGTGTGCGTGTGTGTGCGTGTGCGTGTGCGTGTGTGTGCGCGCGCGCGCGCGTGTGTGTGTGTGTGTGTGTGTGTGTGTGTGTGTGTGTATTAGGATGTTTGGCATTTACGACTGCGTTGATATGTTTAGGCCATCCCCAACCCAGCGCTAGCGCCAGCGGTGAGCGGCTAGGCAGAGTTTAATTTTTGTATTGCCTTCGCGGTACCAATCGTATCGTGGACGAGAACCTGCCAAAGCAGATCCAATCAGAAAAATACAAGAATAAAAATACTATTGGCATTGTAACATACTATGGGAAACCGGTCAACCAAACAGGTCAAACTTCTACGCCTTTTTAAGTTAACACCATTAAGGAGTTTAAACAGTAAATACGCTTAAGATTGCCACACAGTACTCGCAAACACGTCCGAATATTCGTCCGGACACTCCCGAAAGTTCACAGAATCGTCAATGCTTGTCAACAGTGTTAACAATCGTATTCTGTATTCGAGCAACTCCCATACCATCGCAAATTCGCCAAACATTCGGAATTCGGCCAAAAACTCGTCCGTATTCGCGGGTAGTGTGGGACAGGCTTTTCAGTTTAAATCAGAAACCAATGAAATGAGGTCAGCAACATTGACGTTACATGAGGCCTTAGGTCAAATGATCAATATCAACAAGGAAATCTGCACTCAAGGACGAAAGCCCATGACCTTGCAATTGCAGTTGCACTTGGCAAATGCACTGGCAGCGCATCGGCGCAGTATGTGGCTCGATGGAACTATACAAGATTTGTACATATTGGAAGGTTTTGATTTGTACTGAACAATTATCATTTGTGATATCAAAAAGCTCACTGAAAGCGCTACGTATTTTTATCTTTAATAAGCCAAAAACCGACAATTTTGAAGAATCCTTATAAGAGAGACAGGATTTGGGAGTCAACACCAAACGGCCTCACAGGAGAGGCGGGGAAAACTACTACAAAATACCTCGTGACTGAAGCCCAGAAGGTAGGCCCTAGTCCTCCACATCGAGGTCCTCCACACCACACAGTGTTGTACGGGGCGGCGCCTTCCAACACAGGGTAGCAACAAGTGGTGCGGGCCGGTGAGGGGTTGGCGGAGGATATCCTGAAGCCCAGAAGGTAGGCCCTAGTCCTCCACACCACATAGTGTTGTACGGGGCGGCGCCTTCCAACACAGGGTAGCAACAAGTAGTGCGGGCCGGTGAGGGCTTGGCGGAGGATATCCTGAAGCCCAGAAGGTAGGCCCTAGTCCTCCACATCGAGGTCCTCCACACCACACAGTGTTGTACGGGGCGGCGCCTTCCAACACAGGGTAGCAACAAGTAGTGCGGGCCGGTGAGGGGTTGGCGGAGGATATCCTGAAGCCCAGAAGGTAGGCCCTAGTCCTCCACACCACATAGTGTTGTACGGGGCGGCGCCTTCCAACACAGGGTAGCAACAAGTAGTGCGGGCCGGTGAGGGGTTGGCGGAGGATATCCTGAAGCCCAGAAGGTAGGCCCTAGTCCTCCACACCACATAGTGTTGTACGGGGCGGCGCCTTCCAACACAGGGTAGCAACAAGTAGTGCGGGCCGGTGAGGGGTTGGCGGAGGATATCCTGAAGGGGATGTTCGCGTGAGGGATAGTGACAGGGTGTCCTTCAACACAACGCGCCCCAACCCCTGGTTAGCACCTACCCTCGCACCGTCCGGGGGGTGTCACAGCTACCAAGTAGGCGTTTGAAAAAATACTAACACTTATACAAAGGTAGTCATAGTCAACAATCTTTATCCAACATAGTACAGTAGCGTACAAGAATGGCGTGTACAACAACAAACAAATAACAAATCCTATACTGTACTCTAATATGAGTAAGGTTTGCTTGCTTGCGACACTGATCTTAAAAACGGCTCCAACGATTTCCTTCAAATGTTGGAAATAACTAATTTCTGGGATAAACATAAGTTCTAGCCAGACCTCATCCCCAGGAAAAATCAAATAATGTAAAAAAAAATAAAATTAAAAGATACAAAAATTATTATTGGGCTTATGGAGTTTAAAATTAAAACAAAAGATTTGTAACAGCTGTTCATAATCAACCAGGGAACTGTCAAAGTTATACTCATGATGTTTATGATTATTAACATGTGGTTTCCTGAGAGCAGAGATTAAAAGATTTGAGTGAAGATTACATACATAGAGTAGTAAAATAAATCAATGGGACATTGAGCTATAAATGTCAACTGGAGTGACCTTACAAATGTAGAAAAGAGGCAAATGAGTTATACAAATCTGATTATCAGTAGGGGAAGTGATGGAATATTACTCCGAGTCATTTAAACTGACTGACTGGCCTTCGCCCGAGCAGAGCTCGGCCCCCAGGTACTAGTATCTAAAACTCCTAAAACAAGCTATCACAGTAATATATAAGTTCGTTTTCATTATAAACCAGGTTAATTTTAGGTGTATTTACAAATTGTAGAATAGAAAGTCCAAGCAAACCAAATACTATTTAATCAACTGTAACTTAGGCAAACAAACTCAACAAATTGGTTGCAACAGCCATTAGTGCATATAACCATAGTCGCTATTAAAGGCGGCTATGATATAACCCAATTTATTATACATTAATACGTACATTATAATTACTCTCGGTCAAAAAAACTTCAGGTGGGAATAAAATGCCTTGTGAATATTAAGAACTTTTTAAAATAAATCTTAAATGAATTTAAATTGTCTATCAATTTTATTTTATTCGGAAGGTGATTATTATACCGGATTCCTGCATAAGATGGCTTTCTCTCCTAACAAGATTAAATGAAATTATGTGATGGAACGGCAATTTTTTTACTGTTCCTTGTTAAGTAATTATTATTTGAACCTAAAACTGGAAATGAATTCAAATTATTCTTGACATGAATTACTAATTCAATACATAATGACATAATTTAGTAACCTTATTATATTAAAACACTTAAACCGTTATTTCACTTAGGACCTTTACGTTGCAACTTACAAACTAAATGCAACCGTTAACCTTTTTCTTTCTCTCTTTATTCATACCTTACAACCAAATTGTAATCACTGTTTGTTTATTCAAAAACGTATTTAGTTATTTCGATTCAGCACATGAGAGATGAGTGCATTTCCATAAGCCATTCCTATAAGCAAATACCAAGTCCAACGGTATCGTAATCCATAAAAGTACACCAATTTATAATTTTGACAGTTGGAAATGCTAATGAGGATATTTAGCACTCAGCCTCTAGATGTAGTCCATTAGGATATCGCCCCTGTCTAGCCACTCCTGTCTAGCCAATCAAATTGAATCTGGTCAAATTACTACGGCATGAGTATAATTACTAGTATTTCTTATTCTGTTAGCGTACCAATCTTTTAATATGCGTTCCATTGGCTAGATCAAATTATGAATAAACTATACATTTAATTAAGTGTACATAATTCTACACTTGTTCACTTGTACATAATCGCAGTAAAAGAGTGTACTATATTATTGCAAAATTCAACAATTTAAATCACTAAATCACTGAATCACTGTGTGAAACGCCGACTCAACTAGGGCGTAGTTTAAGGCGAGTATGAATGAATGTTGAGTGTAGAATGGGTGAAATTACTCTGTATATTCAATGGTGAGATGCCTTGTGTAGCATTGATACTATAACTGTTTAAAGTTATACTTTATTAATTAAAGTTCTAGGCTCTTTGAAATTCCGTTTCGAATAAAGCATAACGCTTGATTTAAAGTTGTGTCGATTCCCGTGTTTGACAAACGAAAATAAATTTCCATCCATAAAAAAGCAGTTTAAGTTAATATCGCTTCTGCAAAACGTGCGCAGATCGAAGTCGTAACCAGTAATTACCAAATCCCCCTCTGATGATGACAAACGGTTTTGGAAACACGTTACCCTTACTTCGCATGTAAATAAATAAATCGACTGAAGATGCACCTTAAGTACTTATCCATTTAAAATATTTGTAATTTGTATCCCCAACTGTCTATTAATTTACCTAAAAAAACGGTTGAAAAAATCGTTGAGAAAAAATATTACATTCAAACAAAATTATTTTTCTGCCTTGTATTACATATTTATTAACGATGTAAATTATTTTTAAAATTTATAATTTAAATTATATTTAATTATCGTTTTATAAAAATTCTTAAAAAATATGATGTGTATGAAAACCTTTTATTAGTTTCTATGGAAAATTTGTACATGAATTGCAGACTACGTAATTTTATAGTATGTGTTAATTTGGATGCCATGGTAACTGAGGGTGCAGAGGGAAAATTGCGGCCGCTAAGTAGGTTTTACTTTTTCTTAGATATTAACATCTGCCTGCACACTCCAGATGTATTAAACTCGTTGGTCTAAATAATTCTCGCCTCACACAATATACAGCTGAGTTCATATTCATTAGTGGCTGGCGCACCAGCGTATATGTAGTACATGTAGCATATTAGGCAAGTAAACATAACTCTACTGTAGAAACCAATGAGCGGTGTGTGGTGCCGGGCCGAGGTTCCTCCCCGTTGCCAAACTCCGCCGCAGACACTCGGCTTGTTTATTCGCACCCGCCGAAACACGAGTCGATGTCTGGCACTCGACATTCGCTAAGTGGAACACACAAGAGCAGTGGCTTTCTCGGTATCTGGCCTACAACTACACGAGCGTTCGTGACGTCAGAGCCACAGCCACAGCTACAGCTACATGCAGTAGCGCGTTGATCTGAGCGACGACTTGTCGAACTGTCTCAAAGAGAAGAGTGGGCTCCAGTCACGAATCATTTTGGTTTGCTCCCTCCACAAAGCACCTCCCTCCTCAACAGATGATCCTCGTTGATTTATACCTCAGTTTAAAGAGCAAAGAAAGAAATACCTGGCGATTACAGTGAGAAAAATTTGGATATCGCAAATATTAATCGTTCAATAACAGTTTTAAATATTCAAGTTCCTGGGGGGATAATATGGAAGGAGATGACTTGGAGTAATATTTCACCACTTCCCCGATGACTTGGAGTAATATTTCACCACTTCCCCCTACTGATAATCAGATTTGTATAACTCATTTGTCTCTTTTCTACATTTTTAAGGTCACTCCAGTTGTTATTTATAGGTTAAATAACAATTTCCTTTCAATTTATTTTATTTT
This sequence comes from Allygus modestus, assembly GCA_963675035.1. NCBI lineage: Eukaryota > Metazoa > Arthropoda > Insecta > Hemiptera > Cicadellidae > Allygus > Allygus modestus. The sequence continues at coordinate 348,222,423 of OY776112.1, forward strand.
AATACTCTAAATCAATGTCCTTTGATTTATTTTACTACTCTATATATGTAATCTTCACTCAAATCTTTTAATCTTTGCTCTCAGGAAACCACATGTTAATAATTATAAACAACATGAGTATTACTTTGACAGTCAGTTGTGAGTCAACAATCCTGCTGTGTGGTTGTGTGTTTACGTTGTTTTAACCTAATTTTTCTATTTACAGTTTTGTTGATATAGTTTTCAAATAATTGGAAACATTTTATCAAGACATGTGAAATAATAGTGGAAATAGTTTATCTTTGAACATTTTTTTCATTTTATTGTGACTGTTTGGTTAATCTGTTATCTATTCTGTTTTTCATAAATTCGTTTTGTATAGTATACAGAACCTTGGTTTTGGGCCGTACGGCCCTAATTCTGTCAATATGATGGAATTAAATGAAGGTGATGAGAATAATGGGGATACCAATGTTGGTGGGAACCAAATTATGTTTAATAGGCAGTTGGAACAAACTAAAACTATTACAAATAATGACTTCCCTCCTTTACCTACAACTAATAACGTTCCTCTAGGATTTCAACATCAAACGCAAGTAAGTATTAATCAAAGACAATCAGAAGATTTGAACAGTCGTAAGAGATATCATGAAGAGGTGACAATGGACAATAATAGTTCTATGACTCAAAATATGGAAACAAGAAACAAAAATTCAACTTATCCCCCGTCAAAAAGAGATAAACCATCTAAAATAAGATTGTATGACGTGTTTCACTCTGGTCCGTATGAAGTTATTGTATCTTCTAAAGACAAAAAAAAGATAAATCCATTTAAAGTTGGAAAAATGATTGAAAAACTCCGTTTTGAAGTTAATGGTATTACCAGAGCTGGAAATAATCTTGTAATTAACTGTAAATCACACACAACGGCCAACAGGTTAGTGTCATCTTCTCACTTTCCCGAGTTCAATTTGTTTATACCATCGAATCGTGTGGAAGTTGTCGGGTTGATTAACATTGAGCCGGACATTGATGTTGAAGAAATTGTAGAGGATTCCGTAAGCCCCTTACCGATAGTAGATGCCTTCAGACTTACTAAGTATACCTCAGAGGGTCCGATTAAGACGAATTGGGTTAAAGTGACTTTTCTGGGAGACAAAATCCCGACGGAAATTAGGCTAAATTATGTTGTGCTTCCAGTAAGGGAATATGCATATCCTGTGCAACAATGTTACCGGTGTTACCGTTACGGGCACTCGTCGCGAAACTGTAGAAATGAAAGAATTTGTAAAGTTTGTGTAAAACCTTTTCATGGAACGGAATGCAGTGCAAGTCCATCTTGTTTACACTGTAAAGGGGATCACGATTGTGCTTCAAGAATATGCCCAGAATTTGTACGGCAACAAAATATAAGGCAAAGAATGACACAGATGAGAGAAAACTTTATGACTGCTTCAAAGTACTTCCCCAAGACACACATTTCTCAGCACAATGTGGGTATTCCAACACAAACCTCATATGCAAGGAAGACACAGTTGCAGCAAAGATCAAATTATTCAATACCTCCCCATGAACATAACTATTCCTTAATACCAAACAGGTACAATGCATTGACCCAATTGCAAAACCAAGAAGATGTAGCGGAATCGTCATCAAACTCACAAGTTTGGTTAAAGCCTAAAAGGCCATTTCGTCAAAATAAGTCGCCATTTCGTCAACACAGTATCACCGATAAGTTTAGTAAATTTAATAAAACATATGATGAGGGGTTTAGTAAAGGAGGTATAAATGCTAGCTCTAAACCTGCGGTAACCTCTATTGCCTGTGAAAAGGTAAGCCAAGACAATGAGAAACACACGGATGAAAATTTAAAACAACTGTTTGAAGAGGCGTTATTTAAAATTAAGCACACCAAGTGGACCACCGACCTCATGGAAAACTTGAAAGAAACAATTCCGCAAGGTAGTGAGAATATTAACTCGACTATAACCAACATAATACAAAAAGTATGCAGTTCAATATTAGAAGACATGTCATTTAGGGCCGGATTAAATTCAATACAAACTTTGTAATATATGTGTTTCAAACTTTCTTTCTTCATGTTGATTATCTTAGTTATTGCGATGACATACACTGAACTTAGACTCATACAGTGGAATGCTTAGTCCTTATCATCTAAATGGGCTGAGTTTCCTGAATTCTTACTTAAAAATAAGATTCACATTGCAGCTGTACAGGAAACTTGGTTTAAAGAACAATTTAACTATAAACTAAGTGACTACAGTATTATAAGACAAGACAGGGAAGATGAATACGGTGGAATAGCTTTCTTTGTTCATTCCTCTATTGAATGGGACCATATTGATCCTGGATACAACAATGATCCCATTGAAGGCCTTGCAATTAAGATCCGACCAAGAGGATTTAATAAATTTATTAGCATATTTAATTACTACTGTGGTAAGGGTAATGTTAGGGCTGATATATGGGAAAATCGTGTTTTAAAAAACGATGATGATTTGAGTTTAGTGATAGGGGATTTTAATGCCCATCATACCTCGTGGGGAAACAGAAAGTCGTGTTCTAGAGGCAAAGACATTGTAAATGCACTGAGTTTCTCAAGTTTCATCACGATTAATGATGGAACGCACACTACCGTACCTTCCCCTTTTAGAAGTTCTAGCGCTATTGACCTTTCTTTTGTCTCACCACAGCTACACAACATGTTAAATAATTGGTCAGTTCTAGCGGATGCAGTTGGAAGCAATCATTTTCCTATACTCATTACATTCAACTATGCAAAACGAATTAATAACATATCCTACAGTAACATTAACAAAATTCCTCGTAGAAATTTAAAAAATGCTAATTGGGAACGTTATACTTCTATTATAAAGAGAAACCTGAACGAAATCAGAAATGAAGAAAATATATTAGAGGATGAACAATTAGAAGAATTTCATAATATAATTAATAATGCAGGGGACTCGTCTATTCCTCACATAAAATATGGACCAAAACATAATATATCTGGATTTCAACACAAACCATGGTGGAATGTTGAATGCTCAAAAGCAGTAGCTCAGAGGAGATTGAGTTTCAAACTGTTCCGTTTAAATATGACACCACAAAATTATAATGTTTACAAAAGATGTGCCAGAGAAGCGAAACATGTTATTAAGAGAGCAAAAACACAATCGTGGGAGAAGTTGTGTAATGACTTACAAAATAAAAACTCGTCTGAAGCATGGAGAATAGTAAAAAGTTTTAAAGGTAATGTTATTCATGACAACCATCTCATGAAACAAGATATCGATTTGGCTAATAGCTTCATGGATATTTTAGTTCCGGCCCATGTCCCAGAAATCAGTGAAATTAGTTGTCCAATTTCGACTGTTGATGATACTAGGATGACAGAACCCTTTACCATGAAGGAACTGGAGATTGCTTTGGCTAGTAAAAAGAAGGATACAGCCCCAGGAGCAGACGGTATATCATATTCAATGATAAGAAACTTGCCTCAAAATGCTTTGGAATTGCTGTTACAAATATACAACAGAATTTGGAAGTCTGAAGGAGATACAATTCCTAAATGTTGGAAGAACCATGTCATCGTACCTCTTATCAAACCTCAATGTGACAAAGGTGTAGCTGAATCCTACAGACCTATTGCAAAGATTTCATGCTTAGCTAAAATCATGAACACTTTAGTCAAAAATAGGTTGGAGTGGTTTACTGAACACTTCAATCTAATTCCACAAACCCAATTCGGATTCAGAAAGGATAGTGGATGTTATGATCATATAATTACGTTTGTTTCCGATATCCAAATAGCAACAACAAGAAATGAAACTATTATTGCAGCATCTTTAGATTTGTCTAAAGCTTATGACAATGTACTTATAACAACTTTAATATCAAAAATGTTTACTATGAACGTTCCTTATGTTTTTATAAAATACTGTTTTAATTGGCTCTCAGAGAGAACTATTTCATTTCAATTTGGAGACAGGGAACTATCAAGGACAGCCTATAAAGGTATTCCTCAAGGAAGTGTGCTAAGTCCTTTGTTATTTTCTTTGTATATTGCGGATGTGAATAAACATTTGTCTCCAGGAGTAACGTCCCTGCAATATGCAGATGACTTTCTCGTTTATGTATCTAACAAATCCTCTACATTAGCAGCTCGAAAATTGCAAGTAAATTTAACAAACATAGCTAACACGTTAAATTTCAAATCAGGTCTCACATTTAATCCCAAAAAGTGTAAATTACTTGTTTTCACGAGAAAAAGGGGATTAACTGAATATTCTTGTAACATATTTGGTGAAGTTATTCAAAAAGTGAACTGTCACAAAATCCTCGGTGTTTGGATTGATACAAAACTTAAATTCCATAAACATATTGATGAAACAATCAGCAGGTGTAGAAAAGACTTAGATGTCTTAAAATGCTTAGCGTTTGGGACGAAGGGAGCTCATCCAAAGTTTCTTCTAAGAATCTACAAAGCTTTAATACGACCAAAATTGGATTACTGCAGTTTTATTTTTGGACATTTAAATAGGACATATGAACAAAAATTGGATGTTGTACAAAACAGCGCATTAAGGATATGTACTGGAGCTATTAAGACAACACCCATTCAGGCATTACATGCTGAAACTGCCACAATGACACTAAATTTGAGAAGACAATTGTTATCGGAAAAATTAGCTCTGAAAATTCATTTAAATACATCTCATCCTGCTTTTTTAAAACTCCAAGAACTAAGCATGCTCACCCATCACCATCCATTTTGGGATAAAAAACATACACCAACAATTATACGAGCTTTTGACAAAATTAAAAATTATATTGGTGAAGCCGACAACGAACCCTATGGTCATTCAATTTTCCAATTCAATAAACCTCTATGTATGATAAACCCAAATATCCATTTTTCTAAAGTTCTTGCTTCCGGTATTCAGTCTAGTAAACAGCATGTAAACGATACTGTATTGCTACAATCATCGTTGTACATTTTACACCACAAATGGAACGGGCACAGGATAATATATACAGATGGATCCAAAATTGGAACCAATGTTGGTGTTGGTATATATGATCCTGCAGTTGACATGGAAATAAAAATAAAAATTCCCTCAATATCATCAATCGTCTCAGCAGAATTATTTGCCATTTTAAAATCTTTAGAATATATATCACAGTTAAATGACAGCAAATTTGCTATTGCAACAGATTCTCTTGTGTCCATTTACAACATTGAAAATGCTCTACGTGGCTTTAACAATGATCACCTAACTTTAGCAATTGCAAAAGAAATTATTAAATGTTCAAAAGAAATTGTGATACAATGGATTCCTGGCCATGTTGGAGTTCCGGGTAATGAAAAGGCGGATTCCCTAGCAAAGTGTGCAGCTCACGATGATGCATTAGTTGTAGACAATAAGTTCCCTTTGCGATATTCCGATATTTGTTTTGCTATAAAGAATAAAATAAGAGCTAAATGTAATGAATTATTGCAATCTACAAACAAAGGGGAATGGTATAAAAAGACTCAAAGTACCTACTCGAACGTCCCATGGTTTGAATCAACCAAATTCAGTAGACGTGACACCACTATGATTTGTAGACTTCGTTTTGGACACTGTTTTACAGCAGACCGACTTTTCTTACTTCAAAGGATTGACTCCCCACAATGCCTAAAATGTAATGATGGAGCTCATGAAAGTATTCTACACATATTTAAGGACTGCATTGCCTACTCAGTACATCGAAATTATCTCTATGAAATGTTGAGAAGATGTAACTGTCATATACCTCCTGATTTACGTGACATTCTTAAAGAAGAAAACTCAAAATTATGGTGTTACATCTTAGAATTTTTACACAAAATCAAGAAAATTATTTAAGTGACCATATACCGGATGAAATTGATTAAGTTTTGGACTTGAATTGTAATATTTGGACTTCATACATAAGAACTCTTTATATAATTTAAATTAATTCAGTGTGTTTTCAAAATTATAGTGTTACGTCTTAGAATTTTTATATAAAATCGAGAAAATTATTTAAGTGACCATAAACCGGATGAAATCAATTAAATTTTGGACTTGAACTGTAAACTGTAATATAATAATTTATGTTCGTAGCTCTTAAGGCTTCATGTAATTTCATACAAAGCCTCTAATAAAAGATAAAAAAAAAAAAAAAAAAAAAAAAAAAAAATACTTTGACAGTTCCCTGGTTGATTATGAACAGCTGTTACATTATTTTGTTTTGATTTGAAACTCCATAAGCCCAATGTTAATTTTTTTAACTTTTCATTTTAGTTTTTTTTACATTATTTGATATTTCCTGGGGATTTCCTGTCTAGAACTTATTTTTATCCCAGACATTAGTTACTTCGAACATTTGAAGGAAATCGTTGGAGCCGTTTTTGAGATCAGAATTAAAAGCAAGCGAGCAAGCAAGCAAACCTTACTCTTATTAGAGTATAGGATAGGATATTTAAGATATTTTATAAGCGAATTATTTGCAATATCGAAATTCTTCTCACAGGAATCATTAGGTATTTATTACCTGTTTAAAATTAGCCATCCATCAGCGATGTTGAACATTACGTTGAGATAATTTGAAAGTTAACACTGCCCTTATGGGGGAAACTTGTAGAAATGTGAGTTGTTCGTGACTGGACCCCCCTCCCCCCCGGGCCATCGCCTGACAACTAAGAACTGCATAACAGTCTCGTAAGTATGTTGAACATTACGTTGAGATAGTTTGAAAGTTAACACTGCCCTTATGGGGGAAACTTGTAGAAATGTGAGTTGTTCGCGACTGGACCCCCCTCCCCCCCGGGCCATCGCCTGACAACTAAGAACTGCATAACAGTCTCGTAAGTATGTTGAACATTACGTTGAGATAATTTGAAAGTTAACACTGCCCTTATGGGGGAAACTTGTAGAAATGTGAGTTGTTCGTGACTGGACCCCCCTCCCCCCCGGGCCATCGCCTGACAACTAAGAACTGCATAACAGTCTCGTAAGTATGTTGAACATTACGTTGAGATAATTTGAAAGTTAACATTGCCCTTTTGGGGGAAACTTGTAGAAATGTGAGTTGTTCGTGACTGGACCCCCCTCCCCCCCGGGCCATCGCCTGACAACTAAGAACTGCATAACAATCTCGTAAGTATGTTGAACATTATGTTGAGATCATTTGAAAGTTAACACTGCCCTTATGGGGGAAACTTGTAGAAATGTGAGTTGTTCGTGACTGGACCCCCCTCCCCCCCCGGGCCATCGCCTGACAACTAAGAACTGCATAACAGTCTCGTAAGTATGTTGAACATTACGTTGAGATCATTTGAAAGTTAACACTGCCCTTATGGGGGAAACTTGTAGAAATGTGAGTTGTTCGTGACTGGACCCCCCTCCCCCCCGGGCCATCGCCTGACAACTAAGAACTGCATAACAGTCTCGTAAGTATGTTGAACATTACGTTGAGATAATTTGAAAGTTAACACTGCCCTTATGGGGGAAACTTGTAGAAATGTGAGTTGTTCGTGACTGGACCCCCCTCCCCCCCGGGCCATCGCCTGACAACTAAGAACTGCATAACAGTCTCGTAAGTATGTTGAACATTACGTTGAGATAATTTGAAAGTTAACACTGCCCTTATGGGGGAAACTTGTAGAAATGTGAGTTGTTCGCGACTGGACCCCCCTCCCCCCCCGGGCCATCGCCTGACAACTAAGAACTGCATAACAGTCTCGTAAGTATGTTGAACATTACGTTGAGATAATTTGAAAGTTAACACTGCCCTTATGGGGGAAACTTGTAGAAATGTGAGTTGTTCGTGACTGGACCCCCCTCCCCCCCCGGGCCATCGCCTGACAACTAAGAACTGCATAACAGTCTCGTAAGTATGTTGAACATTACGTTGAGATCATTTGAAAGTTAACACTGCCCTTATGGGGGAAACTTGTATAAATGTGAGTTGTTCGTGACTGGACCCCCCTCCCCCCCGGGCCATCGCCTGACAACTAAGAACTGCATAACAGTCTCGTAAGTATGTTGAACATTACGTTGAGATCATTTGAAAGTTAACACTGCCCTTATGGGGGAAACTTGTAGAAATGTGAGTTGTTCGTGACTGGACCCCCCTCCCCCCCGGGCCATCGCCTGACAACTAAGAACTGCATAACAGTCTCGTAAGTATGTTGAACATTACGTTGAGATAATTTGAAAGTTAACACTGCCCTTATGGGGGAAACTTGTAGAAATGTGAGTTGTTCGTGACTGGACCCCCCTCCACCCCCGGGCCTTCGCCTGACAACTAAGAACTGCATAACAGTCTCGTAAGTATGTTGAACATTACGTTGAGATCAATTGAAAGTTAACACTGCCCTTATGGGGGAAACTTGTAGAAATGTGAGTTGTTCGTGACTGGACCCCCCTCCCCCCCGGGCCATCGCCTGACAACTAAGAACTGCATAACAGTCTCGTAACTATGATGAATCTTACTAACGATTTTGTTCAACTACAGTAGTAGTAGGTTTTGGATAATCTGTTGTAGAGGGACAGACTTTTAAAGTCTGACTTGTTTCACGATGCCGTTTTCCCGGAGGGGCAGTATCACAGCAAAAAGTTCAACTAATTCAAACGGACGACAATATTATGTTTATGATGATTTAAAGAATAAAGATTTTTCTAGTGAAATATGTCGGTGTTGGGTATCATATCATACTAGTATTATAAATGGGAACCTATGGATGTTTGTGCGTAACTCTGAAGTTCCATCACGTGAAAACTACTGGACTGATTGAGCTGAAATTTTGCAGAGAGGTACTTGGTAGTCCTGAGTAACATGCAGGTATATTAAAGTTGTGAAAATACTAAAGGGCTATGCCCCACGGGGGTTCAAAGTTCCCATGTATTCCTTGTAGACATCCAGTTTTGTTTGAGCTGATGAAAATACAAACAGCTGATCTTGATTCGTAGTAGTTCCACAGGCTAACCACAGAATGCAGCACACAAAACTATCATAGTTTTTATAAATAATTCGCGGGGCGAAGCCTGCGGGTAACAGCTAGTATTGTATATATCGAATTTCACTACATATTCTGCACACAGCTCCGCTTGTATATACAATATTTTACTGATAAGCGAGTCACCATAACAACAATTACATCATTAGACAAACAAACGACATCAGTATATGTTTGAAACACGCGTAAAAACCACGTGGTATGGTATTTTTATTAATAATTAATTAAAAATAAGAGATTCCGCCCTGACGACTGGATTGGACACACGACATCCTGTAGAGAGCTGGAACAGGCGGGGAAAGCAGAGAGAGCTGCTTACGACAAGGGGTTTTATTCAATGCTAGAAACCCTTATAATTCATAGCATGCGGATCCAGTTTCTCCAATACTGGCGAATAATTGCCTTATGGGATAGCAAAGCTTGAACGGAACAACCGTGTGTTTCTATTTAGTATTTTGAGTTTCCTTTCCAGAAGTAATTTTATTTACGTTATTCGAGCGAGTCCCCCATAACTGCTCGGATTCGAGCACACATTTTCTTATGGGATTGTCAGGATCGAAAAGATCCTATCCATTTATACTGAACTGGTGGCTTGTACGGGCTATGGAGCCTCTGAAATTTGGTTTTAGCATATGTGCATATTTTATTTACTGTTTAAACCCTGAGAAAAATAAACCGATCTGAACAAAAGTGAACGTTAACAAAGCAGAAGCTATTAGTCCATTTTTTAAGTTTGTTACTTTTTTAACTTTAAGGTAGTTTTTAAGGGGGAACTCCGTTGGGTTCTTCTTTATATAATTATCGTTCCAAATTATAACCCTCTAGGTCATACGCTTTAGAGACTGCACAATCGCACGAAGTTACATTTTTGTCATTGTACACAAATTTATTGCCATTCTACAAGTTATGTTATTTACATAATTCATCGCATGAAACATCTGTTCTCACTGCCAAGCTGTGTTTATCCATATGGAAGCAGCTGTTTACTATTAATTTCCATTGATTGCTACTCTTCCATGAGATTAACATGGGAACATTGTAAAGCCCAAGGAACGGAGGACCCTAAAGGTGGATGTTTTTAAAAACCCAGAAAAGTACATCAAGAGTCCAGAAGCTTTTAGATTAATACCAAGCGTGTTTGAAAATCTATAGTTTTTCAGACCTAAAATCGGCAACAAAAATCAATCAATTATTTTAATAGAAGACTACCTTGATGATCAACGATGCAACGGCTGATATCTATTACGTAATTTTATATTCTGATGAAATACGGGAAGTTACTGTAAGGTTTTATGGTACTTTTTTAAATATTATTAATTTCCAGTAATATACTCCATGTAGAAATTTTATTTTAAAGGACGATTGTATTACTATGTTTACACAACCAACCAAATAAAAGTTAATATTCAATCTTCCAAAGGTTATTTGAAGTGCTTTCACCCCGGGGCTGAAGCAGTAAGTTGCTTGGTTTTATTAGATTTATTTTTTTGCCATAAGTTTTCTGCGTTCCGGCGAGGTTAGTATTTATTTTTCCGATTTATTCTTTTGTATCACTAAATGAGGCGTAACTTTAAACCCGAACAAAGTCTTAAACCCGGTTAAGGTATTCTATACCAACATTATATTTTATATTATTATCTTAATATATATAAAATCCAAATACCACGGACTGACCTATCACGAAATCTCAATAACTATAATGGCTACAGAATTGAAATTTGACATATAGGTTTCCTCTATAGGTGCTTGCCAAGAAACGGTATTACGGAATTTCCTCTGTGTTCCGCCCAGCTGGGTCCCAGAGTTACCATGCATTCCGTAAGGACATTCACTTTGGTTTGAGCTGATGAAAATTCAAACGGCTGATCTTGATTCGTAGTAGTTCCACGGGCTAACCACAGATTGAAACACACACAATTATCATAGTTCACGCGGGCAAAGCTGCAACGGGTCGGCTGGTTCAGTATAAATGATTATGTTTTCGCAGCTTTCTTAGTACGGCATTCAATAGTTCAGTTTTATCTCACTTGCCTGCTACAGGTTTATTCAAAACTAACAATATATACTATACAATATAAACTTTAAAACATATTTAACATAATAATGAGAAATTACAAAGCTGGGTGGATTTATATTTTTAGTTTAGTTTCTCAGACTAGAGACGTGTGGGTCCGCATACCACTCAGAAGACTAAATTGTGCTTTTTGCAGCCTATATACAGCTTATTACTTATTATTTAGTGATTATTGCTTCTAATTTGTAAATTATAGCTTGGAGTTTTTAGCCAAATTAAAATGTACGCTTTTAATAGACCTTAATTTTTCCCATGGCGCCGGAGACAAAGATTTTAAGTGGACATAACCTATTTAAAATCATGTAGTTTTCCTTCGTTTTTCGGTTGCTGTTGGTCAAATTTTAAAAGAAAGACTCGAGAACTCTTTAGCAGAGTAAATCTACAGCAGATAAGTTGCGAGTGGACGCGGAGGAGTTCCCGAATGTGTGGGCCCAGATGAATAATTGATGTGCAGTTACCATTTTGGCGGGTACCCGAGGTCGCAGGGCGCCAACCGCTGCGAGCAAAATAACCGAGCTCTCCTGACGTACTGTAAGACGTGATTGATGGCGGTGAGGGCGCGAAGGGCGCCGCCGCTGTCTGAAGGGTCATTAATTCTTTACGCTTCTTCAGACAAGTGCAGCAAACATGCCTTACTAATGAATATGTTCGGGAAAGATTACATCTTTACAATGACCGTGAAATATATGATTAACTGTTGGCTTCAACAGCAACTCTTTTGTATAACCGTTTGATTGGTTTCATTGAAAAATATAATGTACTAACCGATGATCAGTTTGGTTTTAGACCACATAAATCTACTATTGATGCAATCACAAAGTTTGTAAATTTAGGTGTTAAAGGCCTTGAAGAACACAAATCTACAATTGGTTGGCAAAGCTTTCGATTGTGTCAGCCACCATAAACTTTTGGAAAAACTGTGTGGCTATGGCATTCGAGGGTTGCCACATAAATGGCTAACTTCATATTTAACGAATAGAAGACAGCAAGTAGATTTATCTGGTAAACTATCTGAAAGCGTACAGTTACAATTTGAAGTACCGCAAGGCTCTATACTTGGACCATTTTTATTCTTGCTGTATGTTAATAATTGCAATAAGTCAGTAGAACTTTCAAAGATTATTCAATATGCAGCTGATACAACTCTCTGTCCAACAGAAAATTCAATTTCTGAATTAGAAATGAAGTGTTTTAAAGATTTAAATTCATGTATTCAATTTTGTTATGAAATTAACCTAAAAACTAATAATTCAAATCAAGTTTTATTAAATTTTGCTGCCGCCAAAATCTTGAGGATAAAGAGTGTCCAACTATTATGATAGACGATAAAATTCTGGAAGAAGTTGTTAAGGACTTTATATTGATAGAGACTTTACTTTGATATATATGATAATAAATATATTCTGTACTAATTAAAGGTGTCTTCAAACATTTATGTTTTGCGAGAATTATCAAAATACTGCCATAAAAATATGCTGCTACTAGCGAATTATGGTTTAATATATCCATATTTATCGTACGGTATTACTCTTTGGGGTAGCTGTAACGAAAAGGAATTTAAAAGACTTTTCATCCTTCAATAAAAGTCTAACGAATAATCGGCAATGTAACATTCAGAGAGAAACTTGCAAAACTACTTTTAGGGATTTTGAAATTTTAATCCTGGCATGTTTTTATATATTTCAAACAATATTATATTCCAAATTTAAATGTTAAATGTGAACAAATTTTAGGAAAGGATATTCATAATTATGATACTAGAAATTCCAATCTCTCATGGCCACAACAACATCGACTAAATCTTTTTTTCAATCTTCCATCGCAAGCAGGTATGGCCTTTCTAAATAAATTACCTAAATGTATAATATTTGAAAACAACTCAAATAAATTTAAAAAAGAACTAGAACAATTTATAATACAAAAAAATTACCATGTCTCTAAATACATGGACCATTCTTTATTAAGAAATAATTAATAATATATAACCTGATTGAATTTAATATTCAAAAGGCATTTTAAAAGGCTCTGACATTTCTGAGACTATATTCTTGTTATTTTATTTGTTATAATATTTATATTATTTATTAATTAATTGTATTAGGATTAAAAATTTATAAATTTCTGTTTTTTCAAAATTGATACACAACCTTTGTAGTTGTTATTTCAATAAAGTATTGTTAGTGTTATTATTGTTACTAAGTAAAAGAGTGCGAATGTAGTATCCTTTCTTCATTGCACTGACTGCAATGAAGTAACATTACTTCATTCCCACTCTCTTTACTTAGCAATGAATTGTAAACGTTGCTGTAAACTTACCGTATCCACGTGGGCTCAGAATGTGAAACATGTGGTTGTAATAAAATCGTAATAGATATCTGTAAGTACACGCACCTTACCTTATTGTCGAGTTAAGAATATAGCATCTATCAGCCATCTATTAATCAAACAAAACCTTTTTGCAAACCAATGTTTACGCAAAAAAGAGACCAAACACGAAATGACTTTCTACACTCATACCAGAATAATTTGAAACCGACATAACAAAAAGTGAATACATGATTGTGATACATATTGTGAGTAGCGAATAGTGTAGTGGAGTATATATGTTTTGCAAAGCTAAACGTAAAGCATAACGTTAAATTCTCCTACTTGGGTTAAAACCATGGCAGAACACGTAATTTCTTGAATTTTACTTATGTATTTCTTTACCAACGAAGATGAAACTTAATCAAATTACAACAAATATGTATTACACGTGAAATGGGAGAAAGCTTAAATAAAATCCATTAAGATGATCGTAAATATACGATTCGCTATTACGTACGCGTAGTAAAGGCCGGAAAGCTGTAGAATGCATGTAAAAATAGGCGAGTAAATATAGGCTGACACTGGACTAGGGGACAGAGACACCGTCGCGCCGCCTTCGCCGTCATTCGCTGTTTAGGCGGCTGTAATGGAGATTTGTTTGAAGAGGAAATTACTTTAAAGTATTCAAAATACAAATTCACACTTGCATTTTACGAATATAACACTTTATGATGTCGGAAATAATAAGGTTTTGATAAGGAAATAATCTGTTCAGATGAACTAGAAACATAGGAGGCCCCGTTCAAGAAAATAACGCGTTTGAGCAATACGCCCGCCCGCACTGAGGAAGGTCTGAAGATGATGTTTTTAAAGATGAAAGAACACGAAGCTATACCGCAATTAACTCAAAATAAAATTCCAAACTATTTAAAATAATGTAGTTATGCGTAAAAACTGTATTTTGTATAGACATTCTCCTAAAGGGTTCCCTCCGTGAATTTGTAATTTTAAATTAGTCATAAATAACTAATTTGATATAATTAGTCGAGGAACGGTTTAAGGTCAATAACCAATCCACCAAGGCCATTCTAAAATATAACTATACAACATGTTTTATTGTAAAATATTAAGTATGTTACTGTGACACGCTGTCTAAAGAGCTATATCATTGTTTAAACGGTTGATGTGTTATACAGTTTGAGCCACGATGCTTGGCGCCTGGGAAAGGCGAGAAACAACTCAAATTTATCGCAAATAAAAACAAACAATAAAGAAAATAACCAAAACCAATGTTAGAAAATTTAATTAATTAATTTTGCTCTCTGTTGACAAAAATATACTTTAACACTAACGGTAATAAGCCAAATATAAGCCAAAAGTCATTCCAGAGCATACGCTAACCAGGCGTCAAGCACTGTGACCCGAACTGTAATAAGTTGGGTACAGTTCGCGCCACGGTGCTTGACGCCTGGGAAAGGCGAGAACCAACTCAAACTTCTCATAATTAAAAGCAGACAATAACGAAAATAACAAAAACCAATATTTTAACATAAAATTATTTAATTTTGGTTTCTGTTGACAAAAGTATTCTGTAACTCTAACGGTACTAAGCCATATAGAGGCGAAAAGTCATTCCAGAGCATACGCTAACCAGGCGCCAAGCACTGTGCCCCGAACTGTACCTATAGGCCACTACTCGGATGGAAGGCGCAAGAACTTTTTATAAATCTAAACCATAATGTATAATGTATGAATATCTCTTGTAATACATTTGCTGTTAACTGTTGTATAGTATTTAACTGTGATATTACTAACGTATTTAATAGTTTACTAAAAACTTAAACTGTGCGTCAACAATAGTAAGTAATAACTTCGGTTCGTTAAGAATTTTACTGTAAAAAATTTATGATAAAAAACAATGAGTCGAATTAAACAGAAATGTTCAATTCTTCAGAAAGCGTTGGCATCCAAAATTTAAATACCGGGCGATCTAAGTAAATTACCCACTCGCGCAAACCGCCGCGGACGAGACGGCCAAATAACACGTCAGAAAGTGAAGTTCGCAGCGTCCAGTTGCCAAAAAATGGTCCAGTTCGCAGAAAAGATTAGGCCCGCGCCGGAATGTGTGGGGGCTCCACCGTAGGACTGCGGTCCGTAAAAAACAACAAACCGGTTCGTAAATATTGTATTTCGCGGCAGAAACATACGCCAAAGGAAAAAAGTGAGAGCGGCGCGTCGTTCTGCTCTTTTTGGACCCAAAGGTTGTTAGCTTATGCTCTCAGGACTCAGGACACCGCATGCCGCGGGAGATTCCGATACAGAAACCGAAACTGGTCCTCCAGCATGCTGACTGCGCCGCGCCGCCCTGGGGTGGTGGCGTTGGATAATAGCACACACTCCTCCCAATTACTTTAATGTTTGTTTACAGCTCTAATGTACAATATTTATAAACATGGACTGTTAATGTAATTAATGATAAATGCAGTAAAGTTGTTTTGAATTTTTGTGTCTGAGCAATGCCGAATGTTGCTACTACACTCTTATACAGTAATTATATATTTTATTTGTGAGGCAAATATAATACTACATAACTGCGAACGAGTTTAGCTGCGACGCGACGTCACTCAACTGCGAGCTGCTGCAACGTAATCAACGCCGATGACCTCGCTGGTATGACAGGGCAAAAGCTGGACCAAAACCACAATACTTACAGTTTTAAATATATATCAACGTTTCATATCTTTGAAACGTGACAAAAATCATTGAAAAATGTAATTAGAGCCTTGTCAACATTCCCCTCACACTAGAAGAGTAATTTTGTCCGAATTAGAGGCCGCGTCCTCAGCACCGCAGTCACGAGCGGAGTTTCCGTCCTGCGGTTCCTAGAACCCGGCCCAGGATACGATGGGGTACGTATTTATAATCCTGTGTAATTTAAACAAGCCGCCCACACGGGCATCACTCTCGCTGATATTCGGGGAACCGCGCGGCTGCCCTTGGCAATTCCCAGGACGATTGTTATCTCGACCAGTTCGCGCCTTGGAGCGTCGCGTCGCGTCTATCCCTTGACTACAATCCTTATGAGGGGGCTCCACTCACCATAGCCAAGAGGACTTGCTTCTCCCATAAGGCCAATGTTAACTTTCAAAGCCCGTCTCTTCTACACGAATTATCCAAAATTGTTTTTTTACAGTCTACAAACAAATCCAGCTGCTCGAATTCGAGCAATTTTAGTTCTGTTAGTTTAAGTTGTGATGCTATTCCAGATATTGCTGATCTTGCTTCTACACAGAGTTTTGTTACCTTCAACAGCTGTCAAATGCTCAATTTCAATGATTACTGTTCTTCCATAAGATTAACATCGCAACTTTTAAGGCCTGTGGGGCGTACTCCTAAGGACCGATGTCAATTTTAGGTTGATTTTCTGCAAACCTACGCATTGAGACGTTTACTTAAGATATTTAAATTAATTATATCGGTGCAGTGGCTCCTGAGATCTGAGCTTGACACAAAATCTGCTCGTGTATTAAATATTAGGATAAAGAGAAAAAAAATACCTAGCGATTGAAGCGAGCAGAATGTTGATACCACAAACAGCTCACTCAAACAAGTCGTAAATATTGAATCTTTTGGCATTTTATTGAAGGATTATTGTTTTGAAATTTATCTCATTGAAATTGGTAGACGTCTATTTTTCTCTTTAAAATGAACCATAAATCAATCATTTTAGCTATTCCGTTGACGAGGGACGGGCTTTGAAAGTTAACATTGGCGTTAAGGAAGAAGCAGGGTGATAAGCCAAATGTTTCGTGACTGGAGCCCCCTCTTAAGCAGACTCGGCAATTCATTGGTTAAAACAACTTTGTCATAACTAACCCAGTAGGGCAAACCTCATAATGTTACTGCGTTACGAGACTTATACGCTAGTTGGTCATTTAGCGTAGTGGATGTTTTCTATCGCGTGGCAAAAGACATAGGCCTAATGAACTCTCGCTTCAGGGTTTTAGCAGTAGTTTTTTTATTAAATGCTCGGACTGTTGAAGGTTAAGCAATTAAATTATTTTTAAATTTAAATTATTATTATGGTGTATAAAAAGTGATAAAACTGATTCCTTTTATCCATGTTAAAGGCTACTAAGAAATTCAAATGAGTTTAATTTAAAATAAATCGCACGCGAAATTTTAAATTAACAAGTGTAGGGTGATCGGATTTTAACCTACTTATGAACTAATGTCAAATAAGTATTTACTGTAAGGGGCCACGCTATAATAACCGCCTGACAATATGAAAAATGTTTGTAACTATAAACACACCCGCTACAATATAGTTTAACTACATGCACCAGGTTTATACAAGTAAATATTAACTTACCAATTGGCAATGCAATTGAAAATAATTACATACCTGCAACAAAAAAAGTGTAAGTATAAATGGCAGAGGCATATATCTCAATTACAAATTAGGTTGTGGTAAAGTTATATTACAGGACTTATTATAGTCCACTCTTTTTTGCCGAAAAGTGGTTTACACATTCCAACAACAAAATAAATTAGAAGTTTAATTTTTGAAAAAACCTCCTTAACAATAAAACGATTTAAAAATCCCTAACAAAACAACCCTAAAATTGATGTGGTCCGGCGTTCGCGGCGTTGTTTAGCAGGGTAGCCGCCGGTGATGCAGCTAATATTATGTCCACGTGGACGCTAGCGCCCCCCGCGGCCGGCCAACGAACCCAACACCGCTAAGCACATCTTGACTTCGAAACTGAGCCAATTTGTTGCTATACAACATGATAAAAGCAATTTACTTCTACGATAACGACTTCCAACACTCTTATAATTTTGGTTTCAGGTCAAGCAGCTATTTTTTTAGTCAAACAAATATATATTTTGTATTCTACCAACTTGTACAATTAGTAAATACTAGTGGCTAGAAGGGGCCAAAGCCCCTAACCTTGCTCCAATACTCTGCCTTATGTTATTTGAACACATGTAAGTTCGTAAACAAAGTAGACTCTTAATCACAATGTTTTAATTAAAACAATGCAGACGTTTTAAAATCACCATGCTTTTCTTATGGGGGATGTTTTACGTTATTTCTCGGTTGCTGGTATTTTTTTGAAACAATACTACTTTCCCCGAGTCCCTAGGTTTAAGACCTTTAATTTGAGCCCTCTCCCATCATCCTGCGATTTGCCAAACTCCCACAATTTTGACTTTAAAATATCGCTTACAGAATTATATATATAAAGATGTCTTCAACACCATAAATTCATTTATTTTTGATCATAGTGTTATTTAAAACTAATGCTATATATTTAGTATATGACTTTTTTTGTAAAAAATTATATATTTTCTTAAGCGTTACAAATGGAATTACATCAATTATTAAAAATCTTACATATTTTCACCTTGTATATTATTTCTTCATGACGCACTAGTGTTGGGATTTAAATTGTAAGTCTGAAACTCTCCTGGTCCTATAGTGAAAAAACAAACTCCGAACCGAAGTGTGAGTTAAATATTTTACCCGTGATAAGGAATGTATTGTGATAACCGTAATGTGGTTTATAATAACCCTTCGAATAACTTGTTTGAATATGAATAAGACACATGATGTCAGTATTCTGTTCACTGAAATCGCTAGGTATTTCCTTTTTACTTTCTCCCCTTATCCATAGTATATGGAGAAAGTATTGTTTTCGCCAAAATTTTCGAATTTGAGTTGTTGGTGGAAATATTTGTTTTGGTGCTCCCTGAACCCAAAAAAGCGATTTTTACGTGAGGTCTGTCTGTCTGTCTGGATGTGTACAAAGCTAGAGCCCTATCAAATGGTCCGATTTTTATGAAATTTGGTATGTAGGTACTAATCCATGATATATCCAGGCGTTTTATTTCTTAATTTTTTGAATTTTGTATTTTTAGGGGGATTATCCCCCCAAAACCGCAAAAAATATGAAAAATCGAAATTTCTCAAAAACGGCTCTAACGATTTTAATTAAACTTTAGTCGTTTGTACAGCTTTAGTTCTCCAACAAAATGACTTAAGCCGCATTTCTGTAAAATTCGGGTTCAGAAAGTACAGGACTTAAAACATCAAAAATTCAGTTTTTTATATATTTTTGATAAAAAAACATAAATATAAAAAATATTATTATTCACTATTAAAAAGAGCTCAAAATACTAAATAATTTAGTATTTTGAATTACTATTCTACGATTGCTGGTTGCGGAAAAAATTTAAATTTTCATTTTGCTGTAAACGCAGTACGTTGTCCAATGTTATTCTTATGGGGAATACAAAAATTACTATTTATCTCTTATTTACTGATCAAATTCGTTCAAACTTGATATGTTTGTCAAGTTAGCACTGACCAACAGATGTTGCCCCTTAATAACCCTGAGGGGGATAGGGGGGAATTTCCCCTCTAGTAGATTATGTAGTGCCTCTAAAACAAGGATTTGGGTGGATGTTTTTGAAAACAACTTGTTTACAATATTTTCTGTACATTCGACCGTGCTTTGTATTCTATATTTAGTAAATAAAAAATAATTTATTCATTAAAGTTGGGCTGAAAGGGAGAAAGTATGTGTCAGTTTCCTGATACCGTTTATTTTAAATTAACCATAAATTTACGATTTCAGTCGATCCGTTGAGGAGGGACGGGCTTTGAAAGTTAACATTCGCCTAATAGGTGAGGCAGGTAGAGACCGAGGACTGAAGCCTCCTCTTGAAATAATATTTCAACCTATTTAAAATCCGATTGGGAGATTTTATATTTTTTAATTTAAAAAGTTTAACCCGTCGAACAATACCGATGGACCTCTCTCGCCGAAAGCCGCACCTATGTTTCTGATCACCCGCCAATAGCTTGACATGATTTTTGTGATCTCCCGCCAATAGCTCGACATGATGTTTGTAATCTCCCTGCAATAGCTCGACATGATGTTTGTAATCTCCCGCCAATAGCTCGACATGATGTTTGTAATCTCCCTGCAAATAGCTCTACATGATGTTTGTAATCTCCCTGCAATAGCTCGACATGATGTTTGTAATCTCCCGTCAATAGCTCGACATGATGTTTGTAATCTCCCGCCAACAGCTCGACATGATGTTTGTAATCTCCCTCCAATAGCTCGACATGAGGTTTGTGATCTCCCGCCAATAGCTCGACATGATGTTTGTAATCTCCCGCCAATAGCTCCACATGATGTTTGTAATCTCCCGCCAATAGCACGACATGATGTTTGTACTCTCCCGCCAATAGCTCCACATTACGTTTGTAATCTCCCGCCAATAGCTCGACATGATGTTTGTAATCTCCCGCCAATAGCTCGACATGATGTTTGTAATCTCCCGCCAATAGCTCGACATGATGTTTGTAATCTCCCGCCAATAGCACGACATGATGTTTGTACTCTCCCGCCAATAGCTCGACATGATGTTTGTAATCTCCCACCAATAGCTCGTCATGATGTTTGTAATCTCCCGCCAATAGCTACTCCTGACGTTTGTGGCATTCTACAGGCGTATGTGTGGACCAGCGACCGGTCCGGTTGTCCGACTATTATATATTTATTGGCGAACCAGTTGCAGGAGAGGGGCGAGAGGGGGGGGGGTCGTAAAACACGTCTGGACTAATTGATGTAAAGCGTCCACTCGCCGATTAAATCAACACGATCAGTCGGAATAAGAACCTCCGTTGACCTTAAACTGGCGATAAGTGAACGTCCCGTGGTTGAGAAAACAGTAGGAATACAGAGAACTAGGGGTGAGGAGAAGGTTAACCCCACCACAAGAAAACAGTAAGAATACAGGGAACTAGGGGTGAGGAGAAGGTTAACCCCACCACAAGAAAACAGTAAGAATACAGGGAACTAGGGGTGAGGAGAAGGTTAACCCCACCATAAGAAAACAGTAAGAATACAGGGAACTAGGGGTGAGGAGAAGGTTAACCCAACCACAAGAAAACAGTAAGAATACAGGGAACTAGGGGTGAGGAGAAGGTTAACCCCACCACAAGAAAACAGTAAGAATACAGGGAACTAGGGGTGAGGAGAAGGTTAACCCCACCACAAGAAAACAGTAAGAATACAGGGAACTAGGGGTGAGGAGAAGGTTAACCCCACCACAAGAAAACAGTAAGAATACAGGGAACAAGGGGTGAGAGGAAGGTTCCCCACCACAAGAAAACAGTAAGAATACAGGGAACAAGGGGTGAGAGGAAGGTTCCCCACCACAAGAAAACAGTAAGAATACAGGGAACACGGGGTGAGAGGAAGGTTCCCCCACCACAAGAAAACAGTAAGAATACAGGGAACAAGGGGTGAGGGGAAAGTTCCCCCACCACAAGAATACAGGGAACAAGGGGTGAGGAGAAGGTTAACCCCACCACAATCATTCCTTGATTATGCCATTGGCAAAGTGATTTGATTATTCCAACAAGATTTTATCACTGATCGTTAAACATTTCAATTTCATTTTATTGATCCACTGTGTCAATGAACAGGGTGGAGGGGGGAGGGGGGGAGGGAGGTAACTTTCACCTCAACCCTTTGTTTCCTAGCAGGCCATCAAGTCCTCCTCAGTATATTTTGTACTAAGTAAAACAGTAACGAACAGACAATAGTTTTACAGCCAAAAATAGCGTTCAAAAATCAGTGATCTTTTCTGCCCCAACGAAAGAGAATCCCTACGATAATTATTAGTACAGACTTTTGTTGATCCTGATTAAATTGACTAGAGTTTATAGTTCTCGCTGCCCCAAAAATATAAAATTCCAGAAAGTATTGAATGTCCCTGGGTACAAGACATTACTACTAAAACATCATAAATTCGAACAGTTGTTAATCACGATAGAAATCACCAAAAGCCCTAAGAAATTTTGGAGGAATATTTCAAATTGTTTAAACCCATAAAATATTTTCAAGATAGATCAAAGAGGAAAGATTATTCTCTCCTTGAGGAATAATTGGGCAGCCTGTCGGAAAAGGAATGACTTATATAAGATTAACTAGGTGTGATTCATGTCCTGGAATCAAGGTCAGTATATTCAGTCCAGTATCACTCTGTGACACAACATGTGACAGCGATGTAACAGGTGAGTGGATTATCCCGTGGGTGTTGGGTGTTACAGAAGGCTGAATAAACACGACGACGTGAAATATTGATGCTTGAACATAGTCACATAACATTAAAACGAGTTCGCAAGCAGCACGCTGATGTTAGGGAAGTGAATTTCCGCATTAAACATTTTTTTACCAAATAATGTGTTTAAACAACGATTTGTGCCATATTAAGCATAGTGGAAAATATTAAGATATTTTGGCTGTTCTGATGCACCTGATTATATTTAAATACAGTACTGCCCAGGTACAGCTTTGTTGTGCATTACAAGCTTAGGAGGAGGTACCTTCAGGATTAAAAGACGGTATGGGGGTATTAGGTATGATAAAACTACATCAAGATATGAAAAACAGCCTTTCCCATAAGACAACGTACTGAGTTTACTCAATTTACATTTTCTTTAATAACTTGGTAAATATTTGTGCTAGAATGATGTGGGAGGGCTTCAAATTTTCGCCTCGTTATCTCCTATTATTTAATGTACATTAATTTTATATTCGAGGCTTTTCTGGCCCTCTTTGGGCCCAAAAACCCGAAATTTGAAATATAAAATCCCTAAAAAAGGAGGTTAGACTTTCCGATTGTTTTGCTCAACGAACTTGTCCAACTGATTACAGAAAGGAATGTCCCTACCAAATTTGAAGTAAATCGGACAAAAATTGCGGCCGCTAGAGTGGGAACACATATATATTTATATAAATATATATATAAATGTATATAAAAATATATACATCAAAATATATATATATAAATTTATCAAGTTCTTAGCGACCCCCAAAACGTGTTCAGGGGGTCACGTCAGGAACTTCTATGGTGGTCCCGGGCTTAAGTCTCACCATGCGGGTCATGCTAATAGTTCACTTTCCATAGGAAATTCACTAAAATACCTAGCGTTTTTAGTGAGCAGAATTTCAAAATCATAAATAGTTATTGTTATTTTATTTTTGATTTGTTTAGACTTTACCTATCGCTTCAAAGTGTTTAAAACTATACACCATTTTTCGGAAGGTAAGGGAACTCCTCCTGTTATCAAGTGAACCCTATTTGCATCTGAATATCAAAAAGTTATACCTAAATAGCCAATTTTTCCTTCCATTTTAGGGTATTTAGTAATAATTGTTTGATAGGTAGATGCAAGGAGGGTTCATTTTGAGACGAGAGGAGTTTCCTTCCACTGGTGAAACGGGAGGAGTGTTAAACCCTGGAAGCAATAGGTAAAGTCCAAATAAATCAATAACAAATAATTGTACCTTATACATATCGATACATTATTCACTCTGCACCTTTCTTAAAACAGATTATAAGGATTAAGATTATTAAAAGGATTGACAATTAAAAACCCCGCGGCAGAAGTATAGCTCAATATCCCATTAACGATTGTAATTGTTGGGTGGCGTGCCGCTAGACTGCCACCGCTGACCTGATTGTTGTACTGGGTAATTCTCACTGTCACTTCCGGTACATCTGTCTTCCGGTTCCGGCTCAAATATCGATATTTGATCAGTATAGTAGTAACGGTATAGGTCAAGGAATTATATTAAACTAATCTGTGAAAGTGACTTGGTTGAATATTTCTTATGCGATTACACCTTTTTTATTTACCATAAACAATAAAATTGGCTTATTAATATTAAAAACTGTAAATTTTTACTGCCAGTGAAATTTGTTTGAGGGAGTTTTATGAGGAAATGCCTTTTAGTTTTTTAAATATTAAAATTTAATCTCGAATCAAAATATTTTATTTTAAAACGAGTTCGCACCCGTTCGCTGACGTTAGGGAAGAGAATTTCCGCATTAAAAATGTTTAACAATCAAATAACGGGTTTTAACAACGATTTGTGTGATTTTTAGTTTTATCAACCCCAATACCACTACACCAACTTGTTTTTCCGACTATACCTCCTCCTAACCTTATAATGTAAACCATTGCCATCCTAATAGTGAATTGAAATATAACCAGGAGCATCAGAACAGCCAAAAAATAACATTTTGAAATTTTTTTAAAATATTACCAGTGTTGTTTTAAACCTTTATTAGATTCTTCTAAAGGTTTCAATGCAGAAATTCACTTCCCTCACGTCAGCGTGCTGCGTGCGAACTCGTTTGAATTTAAAATTAACCATAAATCAACGATATCGAATAATCCGTTGAAGGACGAGCTTTAAAAGTTAACATTGACCATATGGGGGAAGCAGGAAGAAATGGAAATATTTCGTGGCTGGAGCCCACTATTATGTACGAAATAAATAACTTACAGAAAAAAGTAAATTAACGAGAACACTTATACAAAATATTTGAGTTGTCATTCTCAGTGATATCACAATAAATAGGGCAATAAAAACTGGCACGATAAAAAATCGGAAGGGCCAGTGAGGCGGGGGGCTGAGGGAAGTGGAAGGGCCAGTGAGGCGGGCGGCTGAGGGAAGTGGAAGGGCCAGTGAGGCGGGCGGCTGAGGGAAGTGGAAGTCAAAATCCGTGGAGAAATGCGCGGCAGATTGTTTGGTTACATATCGCAAGAGTTGCGCAAAGATTGCGAGAGGCCGCGGCCATTGCCCCCGTGCGATAACACCGCCCGTCGCCGCGCTGCGACACCCCGACACCTACCGGCCGGCGACGGGCCTACTACTCACGGCTAGACTCTGATGGAATTTTATCTTTAAAACGAATGGGGAAAGAGGGGCTCCTCTAAAGAAACTTTTGGTGTTCCTACCTGCTTCCCATACAAGGCCAATGTTAACTTTTAAAGTCCGTCTCTCCTAACGGGTTACCCAATGTCGTTGGTTTACGGCTCATTTTGTAGAGCAAAATAATACTTTGCGATTCCAGTGAGCAAGATTTGTTGATACCGTAAATAAATAGTAATCGCTCAAAATCCAAAATGTTCAATATTAAGATTTGTTAAGGGTGAACCATTTGAGATTTCGAAATTATTCTCACTGAAATCGCAATTTTGTTTTCTTTTAAATTAACCATAAATCTATAATTTAGGATAGG
The DNA here is from genome assembly GCA_963675035.1 of Allygus modestus. Lineage (NCBI taxonomy): Eukaryota > Metazoa > Arthropoda > Insecta > Hemiptera > Cicadellidae > Allygus > Allygus modestus. The sequence continues at coordinate 348,247,952 of OY776112.1, forward strand.
AGGGACGGACTTTGTAAGTTTTAACATTGACCAAAGGAAAAACAGGTAGAAGCCCCCTTTCTGGGGCCCCCTGTCTGAAGCCCCCGTCTGGAGCCCCCTGTTTAGGATTGTCTCTGCCTCCGTGCAGGATACTTTATTCCTAGGTAATAACAAACTACTCCTAGGAATCCTAGGTAATCCTAGGTTCTTTATTCCTAGTTAATCCTAACGAACTTTCAGGCTAAGAGGGAACAACGAAACTATTTGGCACTTCTCCTAGTCTGGTTTTGTAACATAACTGTTTTATAATAATAGTTTCAAGTATTTGAACACATTATAAAATGGGAATTTTCAAAAAAAGGATGTTTAACAATTATGTTTTTAAAAAAACGATGGTTCTCTGATTGTTAGTTACTCTCTCCAAGTGAAACCGCGAGAGGTGAGCTGTGAAGGCGGTAGCCCGGAGACCCAGTTTCCTTATCAGGGAGGGCTTATCAGTCACCAACCTCTATAAATAGCTGGGGAATTGTCACAACAGCACCTGAACCGTACAGTTTAGTTTATCATCTGAGGGCGTTCGTCTGACTGAGAATTACCAACCCGATTACCTTAATAATAGCATGTCCTTCACGAATCAAAATTATCAGTCTCACTCCTCAATTAAAACATATCCACTTGACAAATTTGGGATTTGTGTGCATGATGTACAACGTAACTAATTCACTTACAATTAAATAAATGGATACTATTCTTATGATTAATAGAAAGTAACATTTGCCCAAAGAATGCACACAAGGTTTATTATTCATATTTGTTTTTAATTTACTCGACACTCGACAAGTAAAATAATTATTTCCTCACATCTTTAGAATTCAATCAATTGAAATAAAATTATTACAATGCAATAATACAAAAGTACATATAGTTTTTGTAAATATTTTAACACCAACTATAATAATCTTTCATCTCAAAAACTACTTTTCCCAGCGTAAAATTCATTGTGACCCGACAATTAGGAGATAAATTGACTAACAACGATCTTATAGAAAGAAAATCGGAGGGTACACGAGTGAAATACCCGTTAAAAGTAAAACTAGTCTTGTAGACGACCTAGTTTTTCACTTGTGTAACGCACTGTACATCAAATCTGGGATTCCACAACACCCACCAGAACCAACATTTTGAAAGGCCTGGGTCTCTCAGACTAATAACTACGATTTCAAAGTTAAGTAGGTCTATAATAACTGACTACTAACCATAAGCGATGGATCTCTAATCACGCATATACTCACAATAGTGATTAACATAACAGTATCATCAAAATGAAACTTAAAGAAATAACAAACGAATGCAAATTATCTTTGGTTGTCATTAAGTTATTGTTCTATTCAACAAAGCAAATTTCACGGACAGACCAGAAGACGATATACAATTTACAACCGATAACTAGGCTACTGATAGCAGCTCGATTAGCCAACTGGAGAGTTATTGTCTTGTAATTTTATTTCAATTAAGATAAACCTATTATTCACAACAAAGAGAGCGTGCCAGGATGAGTAAGATAGCATTTAATTAGCGGGCGAGTGCATGAGCTATTATCAGTAAAGACAAATGCCGACCTACTTCTGGTGGAACTGGACACAGGCATGCCACGAGAAAACCCGAGTATCTTATAATAGAGTTCTTGCAGTTGGAACATAGTTGTATGTGTTGTGAGGCGGAGTGATAGAAACAAGCTGCACGTAAATGGTTGCTAGAGTGGTTTTTACGTAGTGGCAATGGTAGTGGATAGAAGCAGAGGGACTGGAGGGGCCCCTCCCTAGCTCACACTCACACTTCCCCTCATTGCACAACAAGAACTCGAGTTTAGTGTGTAAGTATTACAGTAAAGTACAGAGCTCAGTGCGGCCTACTTATTGAACAACACTCCAGGCCGGCAAACAAGTATGTTGTTGTCAGTGAAGTATAGAGCTCAGTTCGGCCTACTTCTTGAACATCACTCCATGCCGGTAAGCAAGTATGTTGTTGTCAGTGAAGTATAGAGCTCAGTGCGGCCTACTTCTTGAACATCACTCTATGCCGGTAAGCAAGTATGTTGTTGTCAGTGAAGTATAGAGCTCAGTGCGGCCTACTTATTGAACATCACTCCATGCCGGCAAGCAAGTATGTTGTTGTCAGTGAATTACAGAGCTCTGTGCGGCCTACTTCTTGAATATCACTCCATGCCGGTAAGCAAGTATGTTTTTGTCAGTGAAGTACAGAGCTCTGTGCGGCCTACTTATTGAACATCACTCTATGCAGGCAAGCAAGTATGTTGTTGTCAGTGAATTACAGAGCTCTGTGCGGCCTACTTCTTGAATATCACTCCATCCCGGTAAGCAAGTATGTTTTTGTCAGTGAAGTACAGAGCTCTGTGTGGCCTACTTATTGAACATCACTCCATGCCAGCAAGCAATTATGTTGTTGTCAGTGAAGTACAGAGCTCTTTGCGGCCTACTTAATGAACATCACTCCAAGACGGCAAGCGAGTATATTGTTGTCAGTGAAGTACAGAGCTGTGAACAGTCTACTTAATGAACATCACTCCAAGACGGCAAGCGAGTATATTGTTTTCAGTGAAGAGTGAAGTGCAGAGCTCTGTGCGGCCTACTTATTGAACATCACTCCATGCCGGCAAGCGAGTATATCGTTGTCAGTGAAGAACAGAGCTGTGTACGGTCTACTTATTGAACATCACTCCATGCCGGCAAGCGAGTATATTGTTGGCAGTGAAGAGTGAAGTACAGAGCTCTGTGCGGCCTACTTATCGGGGTAACAGAGATATCTCGGCCGTTCACCTCTCCGCTGCATATCAATATCGAATTGAATTAAACCTTTCCTTTGAGCCCGGCTCTATTACCATACACTGTGCCGGCAATGGTCCGGTACCGCTACCGCTACAGCCCGGCTTGTCAGTCAAAACAATGTCGGGTCCCCAGTGTTTTGGATAAAAAAGAGCAAGGATTACATATTGCTGCCTAGACGTCTGCACCTTGAGATGCGAGGTCGTAAACGTGTTTGCGAATCATAAATCTAGCCACTCAATAAAGTTCACTAGCTTGATTTGGCTTTCATGTTAAACTGAAAATAAAGGTGTTTATGTATGTTATCAGTAATGAAACACATACACGGAATATAGAGGTTTTAAGTCAGAAGAACTAATCATATTCGCGAATTAATTGTTTCGATCAGTTTTGAATTGAATAAGTACAAGCGTAATCATGCATGAACGATTAACATAATGTTTACATAACGATTTCGCAGAAAATAAACATAAGCAACTATCGTATCTATCTATACCGCTGTAACCACAGGCAGACACAAAACATCTTGGTATTTTTTCCCATTTACAGTATGATCTTCATCGTTTTGTATTTCAAGCTGTAGCAGTTTATCGGTCAACACAATTATCAGCAATTGATCCCATAAAAGCAACTGTCGGAATTTAAACCAGTTATCAAACTAGTTTTCTAACCTGACTTAAATTCCGAATAAGTGAAGTAATGGCCCCAACATATTCTTCATCGTTCATTTTAGAAATTTAAAATCTCTCAAATGTTTTACAAAATAACTATGCTGATAAAAACAGACTAAGCGACAAGATGCAATTGTAGCAGCTTGGGCAACCCTGTCTCGCGTTCCTTCATGGTATAAAGCTCCTCGGCCCTCCCCACCCCCTCACCCCTCACCATAGTACTTAAAGTAATTTATCTCCAAATATACTTTATTACGGCTCAGGACGAATTATTTGAGTTTGTTTTCCTCAATCAATGCGGAATGAAAGCAGCAAAGGTCACCTTGGCAGACTTTACTGCCGCTACCAAAGTTGAGTTCAAGGAACAAGGAAATGTCGCTGTGCTAACGACGCACGTTTATGATTTTATTGCGTGCATTATCATAGTTATTGACTTTATTTACCACCAACATTTATACACCCTAGCACTTATTTGTTGTTAAATAAATGGCTATTTTGATTATTTATTGATTACTTGCAACCTTTTTGAAACGACGTGTTTTCAAAAAGTTGTCTAAACTGAAGCCTTTTAAGATGTTTAGTTTTAAATAATACTATTGGAACCTGCTGAACGATCTCGTGCAAATGTTCTTCTTATTACCGTCTTCAGGGAATAAAGGGAAAAATACCCCCGTCGCAGCAAACTGCGTACTCAGCGAATTTCCAATGAGTTAATACCACATAAAGCCGAATACCATGTTTCATAAAAATATATTCACAAATAAGCGATAAATACAATTCTAATTTTTCTCCATAAGAATAATATTAGGGATGAGTACGCAGGTTTGCTGCAACAAGGAACACAAAATAATGGGTTTTTATGAAAATATCAATATAACTCATCTATGTAAAGTCACATACCAAATTTCGTTCATATAAATTAATAAATAAGAGATATATAACATTTTAATTATCCTCCATAAGAATAATATGGGGGCCGAGTACCTAGGTTTGCTGCTACGGGAACCATAGGCAAAAAATGGGTTTTTTGTGTGCAAACAAAAACAAACCACAACCAGACGAAGTCATATACCAAGTTTCGTCAGTTTATATTCATAAATATGTGAGATATAAAATTTATTTTTCTCCATAAGAATAGCATTAGACAACGTACTGTGTTTAGCACTTTTAATATCTCAGTAATAAATTAACGTAGAGCAATGATCAAAATACCAAATTGTTTGTTTTTAAGCTGAATTCAACGGTATAACTAAATATTTGATTTAAATAAAAATTACATGTGAAAACACAAACAAAGTTTTTGGGGTACAAAACCCCCCCAAAACCCCCCTTCGGATGGTGCGATTCGTCTGGTTTTCGAACTCGTTCAAATAAATGCTACTTTACACGTCTGTATCAAATTTCATCAAGATCGGACCTTTTTTACAAGAGTTATCGTGCTTACAGACACATAAATATAAATATATACATATATACAAAATTTGAACGAATGGTGTTTTTGGCATCTGGGGGTCTCAAAATGAAAAGTTACCATGGTCTCGGGCTTAAGTGTTACCATGCCACCTACGGTAATAGCTTCTTCCCTATAGGGGAAATTCGCTAAAAGTCTTAAAATGGAAGATACATCTTATGGAGATTATTACCACCTGCCTCAGCTGACCTAATCCTGATGGTAGGTAGACTGTAAGATAGACTGCTGTTTTGTAATTGGTTCATCTTGTTTCAAACGAAATACGATCAGCCTTTAGAGATTGTTATAATGTGTTTTGTTGAGCAGTAAACAACGAAGAAATTCCGTTGGATCTCGCATGAAAAATGGAGACAAAAAAATGGCTGGCGTGCAATATTTATTTTACGACGAGTTCGCACGCAGCAAGCTGACGTGAGGGAAGTGAATTTCCACATACAAAACTTTTAAAACTCAAAACCAGTGTAAAAACATACATTTATTTCAATTTTATTAAAATCTGGAAACTTTGATTTTTTGCCTGTTCTGATGCTCCTGGTTTCATTTACCTGTAATGCCAGGAATACAATTTTGCGCATTATAAGGTTAGGAGAAGGTCCAATCAGGCTTGAAAGTAGGCGCGAGGTTGCTGGGGATGATGCAAATACACCAACAAATGAATAACTTGCCTTTCTAATGTAAAAACCCCATAAGACAACGTACTGAGTTAGCCTATATACATTTTCTTTAATAACTCGGTCAAAATTTATGCTAGAATGACCAAAGAGGGCTTAAGACTTTTGCTTCACAATTTCCATCTCAATACATGCATTAATTTTTCGTCCGGGGCTTTTATGACTTTTTTTGTGCCCAAAAACTCGAAATTTGAAAGAATAATCCCCAAAAAAGGGGTTTAAAGTTTTCCGATTGTCCTGCCAAACGTTCTTGTCCATCTGATTATAGAAAGGAACGTCCCTACCAAATTGTAAGTAAATCGTACAAAAAATGTGACCGCTAGAGTGCATACACTTATATATAATTTGTAACGACCCCCCCCAAAACGTGTTCAGGGGGTCACGTTAGGAACTTCTATGGTGGTCCCAGGCTGAAGTTTCACCGTGCGGGTCAGGCTAATAGTTCACTTTCCATAGGAAATTCACTAATAACACCATAGAATAAAAAACTACAGTCACACCAGCCAGTTTTTTGTCTCCATTTTCATACGAGAAATAACAGATTTTTCTGAGAAGTTATTTAACTGCTTGACAAATTGCAGTAAAAACACTGTATCAGCTGACTATTTTTCATTTACAGCCATAAGAACCAACTATTCAAAATCTATATAACGTTCATATTTATCAGCCTACTGTGAGGATTAGGCAGGATGAGACAAGTGACGATAATCCCCACAATGTCCGTCTACTTTTTCCTTCTCTATTCTATATGTTATTTTTCACACTACGTTGCATTTCAGTACTCACTATGTATAAAATGGCTGTAACATCTGTTTTTGCTGCTGTGCTGTGTTTGATTAATCTTTCAACAGCTGTTGAAAACACACTTTAATTAATTTAAACTCTTCGATAAGATTTACATTGAATGTTTGAAGGCCTGTGGGGTAGAGCCTTACAGACGTATATAAATTATAAAAAAATTCAAATATAATCAACGCCTACTCCCCTTTAAACTGACACATTAAGCAACCAAATTGGATCAGTAGTACGTTAGATATCGTTCTGCCAAGAAACCTTCTTATGTAGCAATACAGTGTCACAAACATGCGTGCTATGCAGAACCGGATTCGACATACAAAAACAAGTCGAAAATGCTCTTTTTAATCCAAATTCAATAAATTTTGTATTGTGAAAATCTATAAATCTATAAAAAAGTTATTATGGTAATTTTTAATAATGAATTTCAAAATGGCAGCCATTAAAACAATTTCAAAGTCAAATTCCATGAAAACTAGCAACTAAAGCAAAATTTTACAAGACATCAAATTTAAAGCACATGTAATTAGATGGTCAAATGCAATGGGGGATTGGACTTTGAATTTTTTTTAATGGCCGCCATTTTGAAATTTACTATAAAAAATTGCCATGACTGGTTTATTTATTAATCGAGTTTTACAAAAGTGTCATTGGATTTGGATTATAAAAAAAAAAACAATAAATTTGATGTATTGTAAAATTTTGTTTTAGCCGCTGTTTTCATGGAATTTGACTTTGAAATATTTAAATAATCGCCATTTTGAAATTTTATAAGTTTGACAAAACATATTTTTTGAAACTTTTAATAACATAAAAATTAAAGTTTATACCAAGTTTCGTTCAAATATCTCTAAGGGTTTTTGAATTATTAATTATTAAAAAAAATAGAAAATGGCGGATTACGGGCAAACTAAGCGAAAACAAAAAATGTTATTTTATATTTTCGATTTTTTTCTGTATGTAGAGTCTGGTTCTGCTTAGCACGCTACGCATTTTTGTGACACCCTTAGGTTATGTCAATGGTAACACGTATATGGTAACATGTACACCCCAGTAGAATAACATTTCATATAACACGCGTAGCAAATAATTCACTCTTTAATTAGTTAAGTGGGATGGTGTTTTCTTAGCGCAGTCAAATTCTTCGCCAACAACTCTGACATAGCCAGCCACCAACCACTACGTTTTCAAGGGTAACGTCTGACACTGCAACAGCAGTTCGAGAGGTGCCCGAAGCACCGCGCACAGCCAATCTCTCCTGAATAGAATGATTGGCCTACATTGACACCGCCGTTTTGTATTAGCATCATAAAGGGCCACAAGGACACACGGGCCCCTTTAAGGTAGTCATACACTACTGCACCCACGAAACACGGCCTCTTAGGGTAAAAACCTTTAAGGTCAAAAGGGGACGGTATCTAGAACGACACGCAGAAACTGATCAAAGTAAATTTCTCAGAAGTGAGACCATACAAAGTGACAAGATAATTTCGGAGCTGTAACAATTCTCTATTATATTTTCTTAAACACTCTCTACCGGTCTAGCCTGAACTTCAAGGTTTTCTGACGTACAAAACTACCCACTGTACAACAACGACTGAGGTGGTATAAATAGCATCTCTCAGCCGACCTTGGAACGTGAGACGAAACTAAATAATTGTCCAATTTCGCTAATGACGTTAGACGAACCTCGCTCGAAATGAAACCACTCATTTTCTTAAAAAGCCCGAACTAATTCACCACATCCTATTCCTGCCGCACATCCTATAGTTACTGCAGGTGGTGTAAATATTTCATTTATACCATTGTAAATCGATTACTATCTTGGAACGTTAAAATTATAAAATAGAGCAATCGATTTTATCTTTTAAAGATATATTTTCGTGAAAGTTATGCATTGCTCAATGCACACGGCTCCTGGTTTCCTAGAGTCTACTTGTTTCCTGGTGTCTACTGGTGTCCTGGAGTACTGGATTGATGACTTCCAAAACAGGATCACCATGCAACTAACCCCGACAACGTTGCAGAGCGACAAAACGAATACTTCTGGTGAAAAAATATAAAACCTTGAAACTATGGGCAATCTATATATTAATACGCTAGGGGTTTTTTCTCCACAGTCATAACTCGATAACGGCTGGACGGATTTTAACGTTTGCGGTGTCAAATTAAAGGTATTTATACGTATATTTGCCAATACGTCTCAGAATTTTAAGAAAGGGCATCACTTAAATACAGTAAAGGGCTAAACTTTCGAAACAGTGGCGCTGTCCGACGGCGGAAGTCTAAACTATGTGTTGATTGAAAGAACGATATCATCTGTTTTAATAGCAGGTGTTTTGTTATGTTTGTTTAAAACTGAAGTAAACTTTCATTTTGTAAACACTTGCTTGGATTCGAGCAACAGAACAACTAGTTGTAGTTATTATTCGTTGGAGTAAGCATTTAAATTACATTTAATAAAGAAACATACTTACAAGAGCTATAGATAAAAACCTAGTGGAACATTTATGATTTCGGTGAGTTTGGAGGTGTTTTGGAAATATGTGAATCAGTAAACTAAACACGGTATGCACACTTTAATGTAAGTTTTCGATGGTTTAGTTTAGATTTTAATATTACTCCTACAATGATTGCAAATTGGATAATTACAGTCGATTTCCCTGTCGGCAGCATGACCGAAGGCATTCCTCACTACACTCGAGTTCTTTTAACCTTGAGAACGGTGAAGTGTAGTCGATAGTCAATTTTACTTCATGCACGGCATACATACAAAGTATATTCAATAATGAAGTCAATATTATGCCAAAGTATAAACAAAAACATGCCTTGGTGTAAGTTTTAATAATGTCTATCTCGTGTAAAAATTCGTTTCCAAAAATACCTTTTGCTGGATGGATGACTTACATTGTGCTGTATTGATACATTATTTTAATCGAGTTTACCAAAAGGTTTAAGTTAGGCCTACTTAAATGTTGGTTTATTGAGAAAGGTTGTTCGAAAGTATTTGTCAACTCTATTGCGTGATTTGCTTGAAAATCTTAAATTTATATCGTTGGCATACAGACATATCTTACCCGTATCAACAAGACATGGTATTCCCAAAAAATAAATAACAACGGTCCTAAAATGGAACCTTGTGGCACACCATAGTTACCTTTTTCCAGCGAGGATGGAACGCTAATTTTATTATTAAATTGATTCTACTATATATTAAACACGCTAATATATTATTTAATTAGGTAATGTCAAACGTGACCGGTAAAAAGAGGAGTTAACTACAATGTGTCCACCTCCCCCCCCTTTAACAGAGAACGTACTGCCATCCCTGACATCCCCTAAGTTAAAAGACTCTGGTTTTCGTTTTCCTGTGTTACCTACGCTGGTCATCTGTGACTATAGACGACCAATACGCGATCATGATTGCGAAGGGGGCCAACATAGTCAGCCAATCACACTGACAAATGGCTCTGTTACGTCAGCTGGAACGGCGGCGCACTAACTCTCCGATCAGCTGATCGCATAACACATCTCCGCGCCATCGCCCGCTTTCTCCCGCCAAATATCACGCCTCCCATAAATATGGAGGGATGAAAATTCGTGTCGATAATTACGTACTGTAATCAACCCGGCCTGTCAAAATAGATTAGACATTCTTTAAGCTTTAACAAAGGTAGATCATTTTTGGTATGTCTTAAATCTTTTAGCGAATTTTTCCTTTAGGGAGGAAGCTATTAGTCTCATGGTAAGACTTAAGCCTGAGACCATGACAACTTTTCGTTTTGAGGTCCCCAGATGCCAAAAACCCCATTCGTTCAAATTTGTATGTATGTGTGAGTCCGTAAGCGCGACAATTCTCGTAAAAAAGGTCCGATCTTAATGAAATTTGGTATAAATGTGTAAAGTACAATTTATTTGAACGAGTTGGAAAACCAGACGAATCGCACAATCCGAAGGGGGATTTTTGGGGGTTTGTTCCCCAAAAATGTTTTTTTTTCGGGTTTTCACATGTAGTTGTTATGTGAATCAAATTTTAATTTATACCATTGAATTCAGCTTAAAAAACAAACAATTTGGTATTTTGATCATTGCTCTACGACAGTTGGTTACTGAGATATTGAAAGCGCTAAACACATTACGTTGTCTAATGTTATTCTTATGGAGAAAAAGAAAAATGTTATATCTTGATTATTTATGAACATAAACTGACGAAACTTGGTATATGGCTTCATCTGATTGTGGTTTATTGTTGTTTGCACACCAAAAAACTATTTTTCGCATATGGTTCCCGTAGCAGCAAACCTAGGTACTCGGTCCACTTGTTACTCTTATGAAAAATAATTAAAATGTTCTATTTCGCTCATTTATGAATTTATATTGATTCAACTTGGTAGGTGACTTCACTTATATGAGTTCTATTGATATATGCATAAAAACCCATTATTCTGTGTTCCTTGTTCCAGCAAACCTGCGTACTCATCCCCAATGTTATTCTTAAGGAGACTAATTAATACTGTATTTTATATATCCCTTATTTGTGAATATATTTTTAATGAATCCTGGTACGTGGCTTAATGTGTTATCGAGACATATATATTCAATGGAAATTCGCTGAGTATGCAGGTTTGCTGCGACGGGGGTATTTGGTTTTAAGATAATCGCGATGGCTGGTTTAAAGGTATTAAACTGTGCGATTGTCGCAAACACCAGCTGTGCACATTGACATTGCCAGTTCCAAAGCTGACCTTCATTCCACCTATGACGCCACTAATGTGATCGTTGGCGTACTTAGACGACACCTGCGACTGTTGTTTTAGATGCACTTTCCTGTTGCTGATAACTCGATGATAACATGTGACGTAAAGGTCGTTGTACAGCGAACAATTAGAAAATACTAAGAATGGGAAATCTTTGACTACTGTTTGCTGTATATTATTGGAATGGGAATATTAACTAAGTGTGTTTTTACACAATTTAATGACAGCATAGGTAGGCCACGTTTTAAACTGGATTATTTTTCAAAACAACTTTTCGAGTTATTATTAAAATGTGATTATTAAATACAGTTCTTCAAACAATTTAACAATTAGAACTTATAGTGTAATTATTATTATTTTGTGCCTGTAACGCGAAAAATTTGATAAGTTAGAGCACGCCTAGCTACAAGAATAAATATACTGAAATTATATGCATGATGAATATATAGAATGTACAGGCCCATTTATTATTTGTACAACACACGTATTAAGTAACAATGTTAAATCCCTTGGCTGGCAGGAACACCTTTTGTTACACACCTCTGGTAGTCGATCCTTTAATGATAAACTAGAAACCGCCCAATGGTCGAAATTCGACCAAATATTATTTGATGAATATTTGAATAAAATTTAATATTTAGTGGGGTTTGTTGCACTCATTTCTCTCTCATTCTCTCTTCCCTCTCTCTCTCCCTCCCCCTCCCCAACTCTCACACCCAGGTAATTTTTTTAATGTGGAGTTAAAAAGGATAGCAGAAAGGCGTTACCATTTCAGTAAACAGTAGCCTTTTTATTTATGCCTGAAACCTCTCCACCTCATCCTCTCCCCAGCTCTCATCCTTCCCCCTCACAAACAGGTTTATTTTTTTAACGTGGAGGTAAAAAGGATAATAGAAGGGTGTTACCATTCCAATAGCTAGTAGTATTTATATTTACATTATGTCTAAAACATATGTTCTCCCTGTTTTGCTAGCATTTGTTATACAAACAGCTGTCAAATATAGAATTACATTTAATCAACTACTGTTCTTCCATAAGATTAACATTGAAACTTTGACAGCCTGTGAGGCGTAGTCCTGAGGGCCGATGTCAATTATAATGGGTTTCTGCTCATCTACAGGACACTACCTTTCTAACGGTATGCGCGAATTTATTCTACGATGCACACAAGCTGAGAAAAAAGGAGCACAAGTTTTGTGCTTGCCTATTAATATAAAGATTATATCATTAAACTTAGTGACTGTGTTCAACAGTTACTCCATGCGACATTGAAGAACATTGAATATACCTGTGTACAGTCCGTTATACTAGTGAACAACCAGGCTCATAAGCTCAGTGTTAAAACTAACACTAGTCTTATGGACGGCCTGTTTGTCACTCTTCAACGCACTGATGTAACCCACAACTGTGATGTAATTTAAGATAAAAACAACTAGATTGGCTTGGGATATTACCTTGAAGAACACTAACCAAAATTTCAACGCAATGTTTACAATTAGTTGTCAGGTGAAAGTGGACCGACTTACGTGTACCAGGAGCAGGCGTTGTGCATGAAGAACTCAAGCGGTCCCCAGTTCCAGTGACTTTTCAAGATTTTAAGCTTTGATTATAAATATATATCAATTAAACCCTCTATATTTATTTATATATATATAATAATTTATAAACAAAATAAATAATTTTTACTAAACAAAAAATTAGATTATTATTATCTGTATAATAATTTGACTAAACAAAATAAAAGAAGTAAAATTATGTCTATGACTGGCTATTTACTTTAGAAAATAATTTTGAAAACATGTCAAGGATGTTACCACATGTTAATGGGTGTGACAGGAAAAACAGTCGACGGCAGTTTTAGAAGACTGCTGTCACTGACAGGACGCAGGGTACCCTGTATGTTGATATATATATATATATATATATATATATATATATATATATATATATATATACACATCAAATTTAAAAATGTATACTGGGCGGCTTCAAAATTAGTTCCATCCAGCCATACTAAACCAGGCCTACACAAACAATAGTGTAGGCCATCTGTCAGTCTGAGATTTTTAACAAATGTTTTTATAACTCAATGTTCGTTCATCATAGAAACTTAAAGTTTGGCATCGTGTGTATTTGATCTGTTATATAACTTAGCGTCTTAAGAGGGGGTTGGAGAACGGCCATGTTGGATTTTACCTCCATAAGAACAATGTTAAACTTAAAACCATATATCTCGCTTATTTATAAACATACGAATATGAAAGATGTCTCAAATTAAAGGTATTTTGAAGACGCAAGTGGTTTTCTCGCTATTTTCTAAACAAAATAATACATTTCCAAAAATATAGTAATTTAAAGTCTATATTTGTATACATATTTTGAAGTTTTTCCTAGTCATTAAAAAATAAAACTCTCAGCAAACACTAATAAAAACTTTATAAAGATACAATTAAAATTTATTCCAAATCAATAGGTCAAATAGTAACAACAAAATATGCTTTTCAGTAAAGACATGTTTTGTGCGTTTTAACATTGAAATAGCCCGTAGCGACGATATTTCTTCTGACTCCAACGTCCTCTTAATTCGTAACGACAGGATTATACCACCAGATCGCATATTTTACTACAACAACGTGATAATTTTGTATCCGATGACAGAAAACATAATATCATTTAATTTGCTTTTAAGTTACGCTATTTTTACCCCCGAAAATGATTTTCGAAATTTCAAAAATTTTAATTAAATTTGGCATCACAATATTTAAATGACCGCCACCTTGAAACGCTAAAGTTAAGGAAATCAAATTGCATACAATCGTTTTACGTACTATTAAACACACTTCCACCAATGTTTAAATTTTGAAATCAAACGACTCTTAGGTTACGAAAACACATCTATACAACTCACAAACAGACCGATGGACATACATCTAGCCATTAAAGACATAGACATAAACGCATTTTAAACATAAAACGCTGTATTTCTTGGCCTAGGAACAAATCTAAAAAAGGATCCCAGGAGTTCGTGTATACCCTGTATATTCATATCGATTAAAAAAATGTGATTTAGGCCCCTACAGTACCACCAAGATGTACCCAGTAATTTTGTAACCTTCAATTAAAACCTACAGATCAAGTTTTTGTAGATATGATTTGTAACACTTCATAACTAGCCAATAAGTTCTCATCTAAAATTTCACGTAAATTACGCTGAATAAAAATTAAAAGTGCAGAGAATTTATAGTAATGAGCTACTTTGTGGTGTATTAATTAATTACGTACAATATTAAGTAACTTACTTTTTCGGATAAATACGAATAACAAAATAACGTAAAGAGGACTTTCTTATGTTGAATATTTGATTAATAATTAAAGCTATAAATGCAAACAATAAGACTGGCGTGGGGCCCAACCACCATAGGAGGCTGGACCACGTGTGCGTTTTTGTTTAGCACGGTCTAAACAACACGGGGCGACTCATTTCCCTACATGCATGTGCGGGATGCAAACGGATGCACGCCAACAATCGGCGCGGAAACTGAGTCACGATGAATATTCACCCCGATCCGTGTCAGGGAGAAATTGCGATTGTCTCTCTTCCTATAAATAACAACGTTTTCTTTGCGACATTTTGGTATCGTCATTCAACAACAACTATACTAAACATTGGGACGAGAACCAACATACGAATTGTGCAAATTAAATTACCGCAGTATGTTTATACCAAAATAAGAAACCGAACATATTTTGTTTTATTTAAATACTTTTAAATTTTAGTATAGCTTATCTAAAACTAAACATTGTACTGAAGTGAAACTACTTGGAATCAAAGAATTATATAATGTTTCATTTAGATTTTAGATTTGCAGCCTAATATATTCGAATTTTGTATAATTATATCGCACGACTCTGTCAAAAACAGTAATGTTGACTGAAATAGCGGTAGATTAATGTTGTTGACATTTGTTTGTAATCTTCCTAGAGCTATTAGAAGTTAGCACCTGGGGGGGCCGAGCTTTGCTCGGGGGAACGCCAGTCAGTTTGTTTAGATGACTTGGAGTAATATTTCATTACTTCCCCCTACTGATAATCAGATTTTTATAACTCATTCGCCTCTTTTCTACATTTTTAAGGTCACTCCAGTTGTTATTTATAGCTCAATGTCCCTTTGATTTATTTTACTGCTCTATATATGTAATCTTCACTCAAATCTTTTAATCTCTGCTCTCAGGAAACTACATGTTAATAATCATAAACAACATGAGTATTACTTTGACAGTTCCCTGGTTGATTATGAACAGCTGTTGCAATTCTTTTGCTTTGATTTTTTTTTACTTTTAATTTTAGTTTTTTTTTATATTATTTGATTTTTCTTGGGGATGAGACCTGTCTAGAACTTATTTTTATCCCAGAAATTAGGTATTTCGAACATTTGAAGGAAATCGTTGGAGCCGTTTTTGAAATCGGTGTCGCAAGCAAGCAAGCAGACCTTACTCATATTAGAGTATAGGATAGGAGTACCTGGGGAGCCGAGCTTTGCTCGGGGGAAGGCCAGTCAGTTTGTTTAAATGACTTGGAGTAATATTTCACCACTTCCCCCTACTGATAATCAGATTTGTATAACTCATTGCCTCTTTTCTACATTTTTAAGGTCACTCCAGTTGTTGTTTATAGTTCAATGTCCCTTTGATTTATTTTAATACTCTACATATGTAATCTTCACTGAAATCTTTTAATCTCTGCTCTCAGGAAACCACATGTTAATAATCATAAACAACATGACTATTACTTTGACAGTTCCCTGGTTGATTATGAACAGCTGTTACAATTTTTTTGTTTTGATTTGAAACTCCATAAGCCCAATGTTAATTTTTTTTACTTTTATTTTTACATTATTTGATTTTTCTTGGGGAGGAGATCTGTCTGGAACTTATTTTTATCCCAGAAATTAGTTATTTCGAACATTTGAAGGAAATCGTTGGAGCCGTTTTTGAGATCAGTGTCGCAAGCAAGCAAACCTTACTCATATTAGAGTATAGGATAGGATATAGAACCCAATTATATCTTAAGGAATACATTATTAGAACTGTTAACCAATAATTACGTACCGGTTCATAATCACTCAGTTAACCTTTAACCATCCCACATTTCCTATTTGCTAAACTGTGTACTTGAATTTGTCGTTATCATAGTATTTTGTACTCTGTATTTTAAACTTGCAAGTGATTAAAGAGTTCAACGTGCCACCACGTTAATTCTTACTAGCCACCTTCATGAATTTGAAATAAAATAACAAACGAATAACAACATATTTTTTGTTTCTTTGGCCTTAAGAACAGCATTAATTTTAAACAATCAGACGGTTGAACCTAATAACAATAATTATTATTATTATGTTAATAATAAACTGTACAACTTATAAACAACAAAATAAACACTGCAGAAACATACATTTATAACAATAAAATCTTATATTTGATTTTTAGCTTCCAGTAAATCGGTTTTAATTGTGTATTTAATTTATTCCATTTTCGTAGTTAATATATTTAAGCCTATTTCATCTCGATATCTATTTATATTTTTTGCTCTTAATTATATACATCAATCTTTATATATAATTCTGTAATTGTTTAAGTGAAAATTATGGGAGTTTGGAAAATTGTAGGATGATGGGAGGCGGCTCAAATTAAAGTTATCGATCCCAGAGACTCGGGAAAAATAGCAGTATTTCCCAAAATGTACCAGCAAATAAGAAATAACGTAAAACATCCCACATAAGAAATCATAGGATTTAAAAACGTCTGCTTTGCTTACATTAAGACATGTGGCCCTACTTTGTTTACGAAATGACATATGTTCAAATCAGATGAGGCAGAGTATTGGAGAAAAGTTAGGGGCTTTGGTCCCTTCAAGCCACTAGTATATTTTAATTCAATAGACTACCGTATTTTAAATTATAGCTTGCCTTTAAAATAGGGGGTGGCTCAAGTACGAGCGATATTGCTTCGCTTTAAGGTTATTAACAAGTTCCTGATCAGAATTGTTGTCAGTTCCCTCTGACTGTTTCGGAGAAGTATTTTAGGGTAATTTCGGTGTTTATATAAGTATACGTCATTTAAATTTACAAAATTATTCATTTGCAATATTTAACTACGCAATAAAGTTACGCATGCAGCAAGTACTGAGATATTCTTGGCACACATTGCAGCACAGCGCAGTTTAGCGCTGGACCGGTCAGATGTGCCAACTCTCCACTGGCTGCGCTGCGCGGGGTGTTCGCTGTCGCTCTCGATAAACAAACACTCGTAAACTCAGCACTCAACACTCAACACTCAACACTCGTAAACTCAGCACGAGCTGTCTCAATAGCTAATAGGCTTTGTACACAAAATTAAATAAAAATAAAAAAACAATAAAATTAAATAGGCTACAAATTAAGAAGTTACAAGTGGTTCAACAAAATTTACGTGCGGACGATGAAACGTGTTTTGAACATTCTTACATGCGTAAATAATTACTATCATTTTATTTAAACATATTTCTTATATATAACAAAAAACTAAATTTGTCCTTCAATAAAACTTGCTTGTTTATTCAAGTGGCTATAAGCTCATGCATTGTACAAAGCATACATGATGTTCGATACAGACTTACATTCTCATAAAAATTTAAAATTATATTAAAATAATATGAGTCTTAAAAATGAGTAAATAAATTATTAATATTTTAAAATTCTAAACAACATAGACGACCGAATACAAGAATCATTAAATAAAAAAAGTACCTTTGATTCTTAGTGGTGGCAGGACGAACCATGGTCCTCTTCTCGTCCTTGGGAAGACGCAAATAGTCCTGGTCACCCAACAGAAACAGGTCCTTGGATATGATCATGTCCTTGCTTATCAGTACTGTCGCATCACAACACCCGCGCGGCACACACGATGCGTTCGTGACGGCAGCACGTGCGCGACTGAGGGAGGAGGCGGCCGCGACTGACGCACGCGCAGGCGCACCACCGTCGCGCTATCTGCCGCCAAGCGCCGCAACTAGCACATCTGTGTCATACCATTGTTGTGCGATCAGCTGTCCGTTAACCACCTGATCACGACATTACTGTTATTTGGATCGCTCCGTTTACCGCCGAAAATGTCGGACCATCTCAGCCCGTTTTTAGGTCAAAATGTGTGAACTGTGTTACTGTGGATTTTGACCGGGCGACGGAAAAAGAGTTATACACGCGACCAAAAACCAATAAGAAAACACAGACAAACCATGCCCTCAAACAACAACTTTTCTTGTTTGGGTAGGTTTTTCCTTCGGTCGATCCTGGGAAAGTCTTGATAAGTTTCGATACTGCATCCAGCTACCATCTGATGTTGGGATATTAATTAAATACGCTTTCTAAGAACAGGCGAACCTTAGTAGTAGACGAGATGGGGACGATGAAAATGCCCCGATATTTTAGGTCCGTTTCAAATTATGCAACTGCCCCGCTAATTAAAGAGGATCAAGAAGGGTCGCCTCGCCATACCAGAAATTCTGAAATTGCCCCGAGAGCCCGGCCAGGTAGCCGCTACGGGTCTGGGGAAAAGGGAATTATTTTTGCCCCTGCGTCCTGTCAGTGACTGCAGTCTTCTAATAACTGTCACCAACATCAGGAATTACTAGCTGATAAACTACCGCTTCGTTGGGCTTTAAAACAATATAGTGATAAACAACTTTTTTATTAGCATATTACGTGTTGTTATTACTTTAGGATGTAATAAAAGACGTCTTACAACGCTTAAGATATATTTACACTTAAATTACGTGTTGTTATTACTTAGGGATGTAATAAAAGACGTCTTACAACGCTTAAGATATATTTACACTTTAGCATATTACGTGTTGTTATTACTTGCATACAAAAAAAAAAAATATAGTGATACAATCTGTGTTTAAACTTAGGAACTCGGGAGCAATTGTCAAATAAAAAGAAAGTCGCAAACCGAACCATATTTACACTTTCAGAGATAAACTTAGATCAAATTTAAATGTTTTTTCCGAAAACTAATATAACTCGTTTAAAAAACACCGAATATTAAGGGCCAAGACTGTATAATAATTTGGCTAAACAAAATAAAAGAAGTAAAATTATGTCTATGACTGGCTATTTACTTTAGAAAATAATTTTGAAAACATGTCAAGGATGTTACCGGATGTTAATGGGTGTGACAGGAAAAACAGTCGACGGCAGTTTTAGAAGACTGCTGTCACTGACAGGGCGCAGGGACAAAAATAATTCCCTTTTTCCCAAGTCCCGTAGCGACTACCTGGCCGGGCGCTCGGGGCAATTCAGCATTTCTAGTCTTGCGAGGCGACCCTTCCTGATCCTGTAAATGAGCGGGGCAGTTTCATCGTTTTAAAAGCACCTAAAATGTCGGGGCAGTTTCACTACGCCCGTCAGTATCAGGGTTTGGACGATCCCTTTCAAAACCTTAACGAAAGCCACTAGCGCATAATACCCGAATATTTATACAAAAGGACGTTTGCAAAACCCATTATGCAAATTGGGGACTTCGATCACGATCATGATTATGATTATGGTTGTTAACTAGCGTTGGATGATCGGGGGATACTCCTTTCATATAAATATGTTAAACTTGTTGTAATATAATACTAGACACATGAACAATAGAAGTAGTTATTTGTGTACTCAGAGCGCAAAGTAGGTCTTTGTGGCTTGGGAGAAAACTGTTTCCCGAAAGAGATAAAGACACTTTACACTCGAATTGCATACACATTTTGTTCTACAATTGCAATTCTAGATATTTACCGCAATAATAAAAACATTACTTTCATCCATTTTGTCAGAATCCACTTGATTGAGGCTATCACCGAGGCAGTTAGCTTGGTCCAAAGCAAGGAGGTTTATTGTATAACTGGAGATAACACTGCTTAACGATTTTGGTCAAAAAAGCGAGCCGGTGATTTTGTTAGGTTGATGTTAGGTTGATGTTAGGTTGATTTTGTTAGTACACTGGTGATGCAAATTTATCGTTTTTTGAACTATCCTGATTGGCTGTTTTATTCCTATAAGTGAATCTAGTCATGCAAATCACTGGAACAAAAGTAATAAAAGTTGGAGTAAATTCATTTTTTCGTTTGATTTATTATCTATTCTTTCTGTGAAACATGATTAATTATGAGGAAATAAACAAATACAAGTTTATTGAGTTTCAAATCATGGATAGGTACTTATTTGATTCACTTTGTCGACTCGTTCGATTTCAACGAGTAGTTCTTTGCCTCACCAAAATTTGGAAAGAACGGCTTGCAGTTTTGTTCATCAGTGTTACCTCCAGTTATACAATATAACTCCCTGGTCCAAAGCAACAATCAATCAGCTGATTATTACTTCTTTGGTGAGAGAAAAATAAGGCCCAGCGCGCGATAAACAAACTTGTTCTCGCCATACAGAAAACCGCTGTTTTACAATATGTATTTAGATAGTAAAAAATTCTTTAGGTGGAGTCGAAGGAATATAATATTTATTTTCCTCCAGTCTACACAGCCGCGTGGAGCGTTGCAAGGTTGCAAGGTTGGGGATTATGAAGACAGCGGCAGGAATATTAAGGAATGTTCTCTGGTCACAAAGGAATGTTCGCTTCTATCTGATTCTCTTCAGTCCCGCCCTCCTTCATGACTAAAACACCTAAAAATACTTAGTGTTTTCATTGATCACAATTTTGATATCACAAATAACTATCGTTCAATAAATTCCAAAATATTTTATAGTTGCGATTTGTAAGGAATACACAAATTTATGCTCTCTGAAATCGCTATACATATTTTTTTCTTTAAGATGAGACACAAACCAATGGTGTTATGTTGTAATGAGGTGGGACGTGGTGTTGGTAAAGGTATAAACACGAAATTATTCGGGACTGGAGCCCCCTCCAATTTGTGTTTTTTTTTAAATAAATTGATAAAAGAACAGGATTGTCACAAGCTGGAGCCTGGAGCCCACCCGGCACGGCGGGCGCTCGACGCAATACAGAGACAGGCACGGCGTTGTAGGCCACTGCCGCACAGGGGTGTGTCCATATTGCGGCCGCTCAGGATTGTCACAAGCTGGAGCCTGGAGCCCACCCGGCACGGCGGGCGCTCGACGCAATACAGAGACAGGCACGGCGTTGTAGGCCACTGCCGCACAGGGGTGTGTCCATATTGCGGCCGCTCAGGATTGTCACAAGCTGGAGCCTGGAGCCCACCCGGCACGGCGGGCGCTCGACGCAATACAGAGACAGGCACGGCGTTGTAGGCCACTGCCGCACAGGGGTGTGTCCATATTGCGGCCGCTCAGGATTGTCACAAGCTGGAGCCTGGAGCCCACCCGGCACGGCGGGCGCTCGACGCAATACAGAGACAGGCACGGCGTTGTAGGCCACTGCCGCACAGGGGTGTGTCCATATTGCGGCCGCTCAGGATTGTCACAAGCTGGAGCCTGGAGCCCACCCGGCACGGCGGGCGCTCGACGCAATACAGAGACAGGCACGGCGTTGTAGGCCACTGCCGCACAGGGGTGTGTCCATATTGCGGCCGCTCAGGATTGTCACAAGCTGGAGCCTGGAGCCCACCCGGCACGGCGGGCGCTCGACGCAATACAGAGACAGGCACGGCGTTGTAGGCCACTGCCGCACAGGGGTGTGTCCATATTGCGGCCGCTCAGGATTGTCACAAGCTGGAGCCTGGAGCCCACCCGGCACGGCGGGCGCTCGACGCAATACAGAGACAGGCACGGCGTTGTAGGCCACTGCCGCACAGGGGTGTGTCCATATTGCGGCCGCTCATTCGTCTCCAGACAAATCCTTGCTGCCACGTTGTTATTGAGTTGGTACAAAGTTCAAAGCGTGACTGATACAGTAGTATAAAAGAAAAATGGAAAGTCTTCACACTTTTTTTATTTTTTAATATTTATGTACCATAAAATATCTTCTTCAATCTCAAATAATGTAATATTAATATTATTTTGGAATTTAAAATCTAAACAAATAGCAAGAGAAGCTTGGAGTTTCTTCATTTGAATTCCATCAGATGGGTTTTGGTAACGCTATCTCTACAATAGTGTGCATTATTGCTGCTGACCTCTTACCCTATCCTATCCTATCTTCTATATATTAATACGCTAGGAGTTTTTTCTTCACAGTCATAAGTCGTTAACCGTTGGGCGGATTTTAACGTTTGAGGTGCCAAATTAAAGGTATTTTTACGTAGATTTGCCAATACGTCTCAGAATTTTAAGAAAGGGCAGCACTAAAACACAGGAAAGGGCTGAAGTTTCGGAACAGTGGCGCTATCCGACGGCGCGGCGGAAGACTAAACTACGTGTTGGTTGAAAGTACGTGATCATCCGTTTTAATATCAGATGTTTTGTTATGTTTGTTTACAACTGAGGAAACCTTTCAACATCAGCAACAGGACACCTAGTATATACGCTAGGGTTTTTTCTTCACAGTCATAACTCGGTAACGGCTGGACGGTTTTTAACGTTGATGTGTCAAATTAAAGGTATTGTTACTTAGATTTGCCAATACGTCTCAGAATTTTAAGAAAGAGTATCGATTAAATACAGAAAAGGGTTTGAATTTTTGGAATAGTGGCGCTATCCGACGACGGAAGTCTAAACAACGTGTTGATTCTGAGATGGTATCATCCGTTTTAATATCAGATGTTTTGTTATGTTTGTTTACAACTGAGGAAACCTTTCGTTGGGTGTAAACTTGCTCGGATTCGAGCAACAGGACAACTAACTAGTTATGCTTAATGCTTTTCTTCCCCCGACTTAACAAATTGGGTATTGAGACGAGGCGAAACGGTGCAGAGCATTCGTAGCTAAAGGTGCAGTAGATAGTATTGCAACTTGATATACAACTAACGCTAAGTTATACATACAATAACGCTAAACGCATGGTATAAACGCTCATTGAAACGCTTTGTAACCTAATAATACAAACTATTCTTACTAGTGAATTTCCTATGTTCTAAGTACGTGAAGGAAACTTAAGCCCGGGACCACCATAGAAGTTCTTAACGTGACCCCATGAACATGTTTTGAGGGGTCTTTCCAAATTGTATATATATGTGTGTGTGTGTGTGTGTGTGTGTGTGTGTGTGTGTGTGTGTGTGTGTGTGTGTGTGTGTGTGTGTGTGTGTGTGTGTGTGTGTGTGTGTGTGTGTGTGTGTGTGTTGCACTCTAGCGGTTGAATTTTTTGTCCGATTTACTTCAAATTTGGTAGTTACTTTCTTTAATCAGTAAGACAAAATCGTTGGGCAAAACAATCGGGAGACTCTAAACCCTTTTTTGAGGATTAATCTTTCAAATTTCTGGTTTTTGGGCCCAAAAAGGGTCAGAAAATCCCCAAATGTACACTTATTGCACATTAGCTTATTGAACCTAAAAATCCAAAGATTTTAAGCCCTCTCTCATCATTCTAGCACAAGTAGGCCTACTTACCGAGTTATTAAAGAAATTGTTAATTGTCAAAATACAGTACGTTGTCTTATGGGGATTTTACACAGGAAAAGGCTGTTTTTCATATCTTAATATCGTTTTATCACCCCCCCCCCCATACCCCTATACAAACTTGTTATCCCAAAAATACCTCCTTCTAACTTTATAATGTACAACATTGGCATCCTATTAGTGAATTTAAATACAACCAGGAGCATCAAAACAGCCAACAAATAAAGTTTTTCAATTTTCAAAAAATGTAACCAGTGTTGGTTTACACCCTTTATTTGTTCTTTTTAAGGTTTTAATGCGGAAATTCACTTTCCTCACGTCAGCGTGCTGCGTGCGATCTCGTTTTTAACCACACTAGTGAATCACACCCAAACCTCCTCGTCGATTTAACTAGCTTTCGATGACTGTTATGTCAATAATAGGACCCAAATTTAATGTTTTATAAATTACCAAATTATCAATTTAAATACACGATTCTAATAAATCTCCACAAATCTACAGACAATAAACAAGAAACATAAGCTAAGAATTCGCTTTCTAATAAATTTGATTGCAAAATTTTAAATACAGTATAAGTTATTTAGCTTTTAAATAGCGAAAATTCTATCTACTTTATCTTTGTCTGGATACAAGATACGATTTTGTTGTAGTTTAAGATACATAAAAAAAGTTGCTGCAAAACATAAGAATTAACGACATCAAAAATTCGGTTTTACTTGTCCCAGGTCTAACCCGTATTTTGAACAACTAATTCCCTACGTCTCCAAGGCAGCGCAGCGCGGGAAACCTATTTCGTTATTTACGTCCTAAAGCTGTTCATTGCTTAAATTAGTTTTTCGCAAGCTACTTGGAACTCGCTGTACAGCAGTGAAGTGAGAGCGTTGAACCTCGCGGGTGATGACCTCCGTTATCACGGCTTATCACTCTGATAGCGACTGCTTACGCTAATACTGTGCAAAAACCGCGCCGCGCCGCCGAACTGCAAACTGACTTATACGGATTCACATACAAACGGTTAACATATATAAAATGTGGTACAAGGCTATCGATCTCGACCAGTCACAACGGTCATCATCAGGCCAATTAGAGGCCAGCGTGGATGCGTTCAAGTTGCATTCTTTGCTCAGCCATTCAGCCCGAGCCTTGTAGTGTCAAGGGCTGAAATTCCTGACGAATTATCCCCTCAGAGTTGACTGTCAAAACAGTATAAAGTTTTAAGAATAACTATAATTTTTCTAAAAATTATTATAAAATAAAGTTTGTCTATCGTAATTTTGAAACGCCCTGTACAAGACGTATCTTTCTTAAGATGTTCCAGGAGGAAAGACAGAGAGAGAGACGGGAGAGAGACGGGAGAGAGTCTAAGATATGTTGGTGGGGGAGAGAAGCTGCACAGCAGGAGGGGAGGGAGGGGTCAATATTTCAATCAATCTGTCTAATTAGGCTGACAATGACAGGTCAGTGACCCAGGCAGATTCACTGACGGAACATTACTCTCGCACTGTGTTGGATGCTTGTCACACACCTCTCTCTCCTCTCTCTCTCCCCCTCTCTTCCTCCCTCCCTTCCTATTTTATCTTTGTTCCTCTCGCATTTCTGATTACTAAACAGGATTCTCATAAGGTTTTTGCAAGATAAAATAATACCCCCGTCGCAGCAAACCTGCGTACTCAGCGAATTTCCAATGCAAAATATTTGTCTTGATACCACATAAAGCCGCAAAGGTACCAAGTTTAATAAAAATATATTCACAAATAAGTGTGATATATCAAATTTGAATTATTCTCCATAAGAATAACATTGGGGATGAGTACGCAGGTTTGCTGCAACAAAGAACAACAAACATGGGGTTTCATGTAAATATCAATATTACTCAACTAGGTGAAGCCACATACCAAGTTTCATCAATATAAATTCATAAATATGCGATATATACCGTTTTGATTATTCTCCATAAGAATAACATGGGGGATGAGTACGCAGGTTTGCTGCAACAAGGAACACAAAAAATGGGTTTTTATACAAATATCAATATAACTCAACTAGGTGAACCAACATACCAAGGTTTATTAATTTATGTTCATAATTAATGGATACGTAACATTTTACTTATTCTCCATAAGAATAACATGGGGCCTGAGGACGCAGGTTTACTGCTACGGGAATTATCGGTAAAAATTGTGTTTTTTTGTGCAAATAACAATAGACCACAACCAGATGAAGCCGTATACCAAGTTTCGTTAGTATACGTTCATAAATAAGCGAGCTATAATATTTTTCTTATTCTCCATAAGAATAGCATTGGACAACGTACTGTGTTTAGCACTTTCAATATCTCTGTAACCAATTGACGTAGAGAAATGATCAAAACACCAAATTGTGTGTTTTTTAAGCTGAATCCAATGGTGAAAACTAAAATTTGACTTTTTAAAATATTACATATAAAAACTTCAAAAAACCCATTTTAGGGGTACAACCCCCCCTCAAAATACCACTTCGGATGGGTCGATCTGTCTGGTTTTCGAACTTAATACATACAGTTTCGAACGAATTGTGTTTTTGAGGTCTGGGGACCTCAAAACGAAAAGTTATCATGGTCCCGGGCCTAGGTCTTACCATGCCGACTACGGTAATAGCTTCTTCCCTGTAGGGGAAATTCGCTAAAAGTTGTAGGCTAAATTTTACAAAATAAGTAGACATATTTCGTCTTCAATTGTTCTCAGGGTTAAACTAATAACTTGTAAACATCGGTTAGTCAAAAATACATTTGAATCATTGAATGGGATGTTTTACTACTTTCTCTGCACTGTTGCAACCCTTAAGAGTTAGATATTAAAGTCATATTTGGACTGTCTCTGATGGCAAATGTCTCGGCAATAAAGTGATTTGTAGGACCAAGTGTAAGCAGACAGCATTCACCTTGCTACACTCGCCATAACACATATAGAGACTCACGTTTGCATCAAAAATGGGTTTTGAAGATGTCTCTTGAAATTATTAGACTGAACTTGATTGGCGTAAAGTAAACTAGCGAATCGAGATTCTCGAATTTGAGCAGTTTAAATTATAATGTAATTCCAGAAGTTAGCCTAAAACAGCTGATCTTGCTTCTGTATTGTGTTTTGTTACCTTCAACAGCTGTCAAATGCTCAATAATTTCAATGATTAGATAATATCCACATAAGATTAACATTGCAACTTTAGAAGGGCTGTGAGGCGTAGACCTAAGAACAAACGTGATTTCTGAGGAAATTTGGCAAAACTGCGTATTATCCCCTTTAATTTGACACACAAATCTTGTAAATCGGTTCAATAGCCACTGATAAATTAGCGTTTCAACCGTGTATTAATACGTAATTCAGAAACATATACAAAAACAACATTTTGAGCCTTTTCTTCTGGAAAGATGGTTTGATATTTGGACGAGTCTTGTTCTGTTGCTTATCCAGTATACTTATTAACCCCTAGACTTGGACAGAGAGTTGTATAGTGAACAGCTCTGGCACACCTGCTCAGCACTAAACCCCGATCATTCTGCTTCTACAGTTCTTCGGTTTACCTACTCTGCGGTCTCTCTAGCTTCGACTGGATTCTTCCCACTAGTTTATTAGTCCAAGGTATTCTTCGCAACTGATGACGGGTCAAATTCATGATCTTGAAACGCCGTGGTAGGCCCTACTTGTTTCTCTTATCAGAGTGATGGTGAATGCCCGCATCAATTTATCAAACAACATATCCAAATAAAGGATTCAGTTGCAATACCAACGACAAAGGCAAGTTTAGAAGTAATGCAGCACGCCACGTCATATTACTCTAGTCAGAGAGACTTTAGGGAAGAATGGAAACCTAAAACGCCTGTCATAATGCGGCAAGTGCAACAGTCTCGTCGAAAGCGACACATTAGTCCTTCATCAAAGATGTTTGTAGACACGTCTCAGCTTGTAAGCTCTAGTCGGGACCACGACAGCTCTCCAAGAAAGACAACCATATGATGCATTCTGGGTGATTAGTTTGTGGTTCTTAGAGTATGGCTAAAGATTCCTCTACTTTGAAAATGCGTCCATCCCTAAAATACGCTAAGGCTATTTTTGTGAAGAGAATTCCTCCGTTATTTCTGTACCGAGTTTGACTACTGAGGTATCACAATTAATCTAACTTTCGATATCCGCATTCTGAAGCGTTCAGGCCGCCCTAAAAGTTCGCTTTTACCCATAACCGTACAGTAACATGAAGATAAATTTGTATTCAATTTCATTCTGAAACAGCTGACTGTACAAGAAAACACAGTACTACAGTACCTACTTATGTTATGAGCTAAGAACACAAACTACTGAAAAGACAAGACAACCCAAGGAAACTAGAACTTCCATGAGACAACCTATTATAACTCTTTTAAGCAAAAGATGGAACCATGGAGGTCTATTGACAATACTGGAGACAACACTGCTTAAGGATTTTAACCGAAAATGCGGGCCGTTGATTTTGTCAGGTTGGTACACTGGTGAGGCAAATTTCTCGTTCTTTGAACTATCCTGATTGGTCGTTTTATTCTTCTAAGTGAATCTACTCATGCAAATCACTGGAATAAAAGTAAACGAAGTTGGATCAAATTCATTTGGTTCGTTTGATTGATGTATCTATTCATCTATATGAAATAGTTAAACTAAAATCGAATTTACAAATACAACTTTAACAAATTTCAAATCATGAATAGTTTGATTCACTTTGTTGACTCGTTTGATTTCAGCGATTATTTCTTCCTCACCAACAATTGGTGGAGAACGGCTGGCAATTTTGTTCATTAGAGCTGCCTCCAGTACTACCAATAGACCAACAATTGGTGGAGAACGGCTGGCAATTTTGTTCATTAGAGCTGCCTCCAGTACTACCAATAGACCAACAATTGGTGGAGAACGGCTGGCAATTTTGTTCATTAGAGCTGCCTCCAGTACTACCAATAGACCAACAATTGGTGGAGAACGGCTGGCAATTTTGTTCATTAGAGCTGCCTCCAGTACTACCAATAGACCAACAATTGGTGGAGAACGGCTGGCAATTTTGTTCATTAGAGCTGTCTCCAGTACTACCAATAGACCAACAATTGGTGGAGAACGGCTGGCAATTTTGTTCATTAGAGCTGCCTCCAGTACTACCAATAGACCAACAATTGGTGGAGAACGGCTGGCAATTTTGTTCATTAGAGCTGCCTCCAGTACTACCAATAGACCAACAATTGGTGGAGAACGGCTGGCAATTTTGTTCATTAGAGCTGCCTCCAGTACTACCAATAGACCAACAATTGGTGGAGAACGGCTGGCAATTTTGTTCATTAGAGCTGCCTCCAGTACTACCAATAGACCAACAATTGGTGGAGAACGGCTGGCAATTTTGTTCATTAGAGCTGCCTCCAGTACTACCAATAGACCTCCTTGGATGGAACTCAGTTTCTAGCAGCAGGCCATTAGTAGACAATAAAGAGCAGAAATAAAATGAGTTAAGGATACTATGAAATGCAGATTTGAAAATAAGAGCAAACTTTCCTAGACGATGGTGTGACAGATCGTGTTCCGGTTGCGCCGTGTCGGAGGCTGCGCCGCGGTCATTGCCCCCGCGTGCCAGTTCCCGCGCATTTTGGGGCTGACTCACTGACCCACTCCGCTCGCGGTGAACAGTTATGCGCGGCGCAACGTGCGAAAATCCGCGAGCGCGCCGGTGGACGGTGACACGCACGCGCAGCGCTCACAGCATCACCGCGCAACGCGGCGCCGCGACGGTAATGTAGGTCTGGTAGGCTGTCTTTGATTTACACGCAAAACTCAGAGATATTGCATGGAAACATCGCACACACACGTGAGAAGAAAAGGTTTGAAAGGTACATTAAAACAACGAAAAGTAATGAAGGAACGTTAAGGGTGGGCTCCGGTCATGAAACCTGTGGTGTTTCCACCTGTTTCCCCCATGAAGCCAATGATAAGTTTATCCAACCAATTTGCATAAATTATAATTTTTTAATATTGTAGAGAATGATGCCCAGATGTGAAAGTAGTTTTTGTTACATATTTTAAAATACTTATAATTTTTCTTTGGGTGTTTTACAAATGTCCGTGTGTCTCAGCGAGAAGATTTTATTACGTATCACAATTATTAAATATCATGTTCAACTGGGTGGTTTGGTTAGTAAATGTTAGAAAGTAGTTAAAACATCTTTTATACCAGGATATTTTATATTTATATTCATGTGCAGTAGATTTTTTTTAATATTCTTCATTGATAATTAATATATTTGTATCGTAGGATTACAAACTTGACAGATTAAAACTACGTAATGTAAATTTTGTTGTGATGTAACGATATGACTCATTTATTGTACTCTTTTTATATTCAATACTTGCTTGTACTATTGCTAATTGTCATGTGCTGGTACAATGTAATTGGATTGTGTCTGTTTTGTAGCACGAGATAAATAAATAAAATGGTCAATTTCAGGTTTTCAAAATCTCGTCCCTCCTTAACGGATTGTCCAAAATCATTAATTCACAGCTCATTCTAAAGAGCGAAAACCCCCTGGAGATTGTGTAAGCAGAATTTTGATATCAAACTTGTTAACCTATAACAAATCCATAGCCTATTTCTAATAATTTTGAATTTTTTAAACAATTACTATTTGTGATAGCAAATTTCATTCACTGAAATTTGCTGGAAAGGCACATATATGGATGAAAATTGCTTTCTGTTTTAATACCAAATAGGTCTGTGAAAATATAGTTATAGAAGGATATACCACAGTACAAAAATCTAGTATAAGAAACCTATACAGTGATGAAACTATCAAGTGTAATAAAGCTTCTTCAAAAATTAAATTTACGAAATCGTTCATACAACTAGTTTATTACGTCACACTGGACGGTCCCAAACGGATATCAAATTTGAAGATCTCCATGTCTACTGACAGACGACACTTCATCTAACAACATACCAGCTCAACGGTGTAGTTCACAAGCGCGCTGCACTAAGTGGCGGTCAGCAGAGATAAGGTGATAAGATGACATCATGCTGATACGACCGGGTCACTGACCCCAACGTGCTCGAGTTTGAGTTGCCACTCCAGATAAACAACGTCCCCCCACCTACTGCAGCGGTTCCGCAATAGGAGTGGAATCATGTCACTGTAATGGATACTCGACATTGTTCTGATATTATATCTCGGGGTTAACAGTGCAATGTTATAATTAAATCAAGCTCAGCATCATACAAATGCATAAGGACATGTAAAGAAGTTACCAATTGGATTCAGTCGAATGGCTGGAAGGGAATTCGGTTTTCGGTTCTGAAGTCGCTTTTGTTTTAACAACAAAACAGTGAATACGATTTTGGTTACACATCCTACTGAATGTATATTGGTTACACATCCTACTGAATGTATATTGGTTACACATCCTACTGAATGTATATTGGTTACACATCCTACTGAATGTATATTGGTTACACATCCTACTGAATGTATATTGGTTACACATCCTACTGAATGTATATTGGTTACACATCCTACTGAATGTATAACCCTCTTACAGTAGGGTTTAGAAGAGCCTTCAGCCACCGCCAAATTCAATTATACTCAATTAAAACATACCCCCGTAGCAGAAAACCTGCGTACTCAGCGAATTATCAATGCATATATATATATATATATATATATATATATATATATATATATATATATGTATCTTAATACCACGTAAAGCTACATACCAAGTTTCATAAATATACATTCATAAATAAACGGTTTATGACATTTTAATTATTCTCCATAAGAATAAAATGGCTGCTGAGTATGCAGGTTTGCTGAAGCAAGGAACAAAACAAATGGAGTTTTATACAAATGTCAATTTAACTAAAGTAGGTAAAGCCATATACAAAATTTTATTAATTTAAGTTTATAATTAAGGGAGATAACACGTTACTTATTCTCCAAAAGAATAACATGGGGCTGAGTACGCAGGTTTGCTGCTACGGGAACTATTGGCCTACAAATGGTTTTTAGTGCAAATATCAATAGACTACAACGATATGAAGTAAGGTAAGTTGATAAATTAGCGAGATATACAATTTTCCATAAGAATAACACTGGACAATGTACTGTATTTAGCACTTTCAATATCTCTGTAACCAATTGACATAGAGCGGTGATCAAAACACCAAATTATGCGTCTTTTTAAGCTGATTCCAATGGAAAAACTAAAATTTGACTTTTTCGACCATTACATTTAAAAAACTCAAAAAAATCGTTTTTGGGGTACAAAACCCCCCCAAAATACCCCTTCGGATAGGTCGATCCGTCTGGTTTTCGAACTTAAAGTCAT
Organism: Allygus modestus; assembly: GCA_963675035.1. NCBI lineage: Eukaryota > Metazoa > Arthropoda > Insecta > Hemiptera > Cicadellidae > Allygus > Allygus modestus. The sequence continues at coordinate 348,280,004 of OY776112.1, forward strand.
AAATGATTCTTTACACGTTTATACCAAATTTGGTCAAAATCGGATTATTTTTACGAGAGTTATCGTGCTCACGGACACATATAGATATATGTACATACAGTTTTGAACGAATGGTGTTTTTGGCATCTGGAGACCTCAAAACGAAAAGTTATGATGGTCCCAGGCCTAGGTATTACCATAGAAAAATAAACCAGGTTTATTTTTCTATGGTATTACCATGCCAACTATGGTAATAGCTTCTACCCTATAGGGGAAATCCGCTAAAATTATATGCCCAATATATCGTTACGTTTACAAATTTAGTACAATAATTCGAGAGTACAAAATTATGTTCGCAGTAGCAAATGGATATAGCAAGTATGGAGTCGATAAAATCAGCTATAATGAAACACTTTGTCTAAATGTTGCAATAAAATTACTCGAGATTAATCGGTTGGGCATTTGAGAATTGTAAATATTAATAACAAGGATAAATGATTAAAGTTAGCTCTCTTGAAGACTAGGGAGAGTTTGGATTTACTAATAAAGGACGCAATCATAAAGGCACAGGTGTCCCTGGCGTAATGGGGGGTGCTAGATATCGAGGAGAGGGGAAGGAGTGATGGTGGAGAGGGGGGAGGGAATGGGATGATTCATATTAAAGCAATCCGAGGCCAACTTGTGGGTTTCTTGTATCTTCTTACTATTACAGAGAAATCCCTTAATCCACTAACTTGTAAAAGAACGATTGTTTATTCAGAGACAGGCAGAAAGAAATGCATGTCCAAAAGCAACGTAATATTCTGATTGAAAAATTGTTTTCTTTATTTTTTATTTACTGGTCTAGTACCTCATCCGGATAACAGCAGTTGTGAGTGCTGCTGTTTGTGGCAGCCTCCTGCCTTCCAAACTACTGTATTATACATCGTTAGGAAAACTAACATGTCTCAGTGTTGATGACTTTTATAGGGTACCGTTAAATACTCAACCTTAATATTTGCATCCGTCGAATTTCAAGAGGCACCTACCAGTTCATGTTTATATCAATTTACCTAACTTAACAATCAAAACTTTGCTAAAAGTTACATTTTACCCAAGCAGTACATTAACAACTTCGACCTTAAATGATTTACATTACGGTGGTAAAAATAAAGCACGAGGTAAGTACACAGTAAGTTGCCATCACTAAGTGTCCCAATTTGTTATTTTCCTTGATTGGCATGGGCCACCGGGTAAGGTTGTGCAATTATCCCTCAGATGACAGATAACATGAAAGTATTTAAAGGGATGGTTTGAATTTCCTTCAGGCACTGAATGGCTACACGATGATGATATTTCCTTCTCAGAACAATAATCCTACTCTCCTTCCCTTTAAGATCGTCGTTTTGAAGGCTTGAATCAATGTATCTAGGAATTTGCTAAACACTCGCCCTTCGATCAGGTAGTGACGTAGTTGTAAAGACATCATACATGCGACATTTCATACTGGAGAACAAGTCTGTCTCGACCGGCCCATTGGCATTTGTTAAACACTCGCCCTTCGATCAGGTAGTGACGTAGTTGTAAAGACATCATACATGCGACATTTCATACTGGAGAACAAGTCTGTCTCGACCGGCCCATTGGCATTTGTTAAACACTCGCCCTTCGATCAGGTAGTGACGTAGTTGTAAAGACATCATACATGCGACATTTCATACTGGAGAACAAGTCTGTCTCGACCGGCCCATTGGCATTTGTTAAACACTCGCCCTTCGATCAGGTAGTGACGTAGTTGTAAAGACATCATACATGCGACATTTCATACTGGAGAACAAGTCTGTCTCGACCGGCCCATTGGCATTTGTTAAACACTCGCCCTTCGATCAGGTAGTGACGTAGTTGTAAAGACATCATACATGCGACATTTCATACTGGAGAACAAGTCTGTCTCGACCGGCCCATTGGCATTTGTTAAACACTCGCCCTTCGATCAGGTAGTGACGTAGTTGTAAAGACATCATACATGCGACATTTCATACTGGAGAACAAGTCTGTCTCGACCGGCCCATTGGCATTTGTTAAACACTCGCCCTTCGATCAGGTAGTGACGTAGTTGTAAAGACATCATACATGCGACATTTCATACTGGAGAACAAGTCTGTCTCGACCGGCCCATTGGCATTTGCACGAATGCATACAAGCACAATCAGACACACTGACTCTTTAATTGCAAAGAAAAAATTAAAATATTCCCTCTTAAGAAATGTGGTGAAAATAACTTTTTTTAACTGTTTGTTTCCAGCTAACTTATGGCTCAGTTTTATTCAATATATTTTGTAATTTATTTTTTATAAATGCATAGTTGTAATTCGTAAGAATATATCTGGGCTTTAAGAATATTACTTTAAACTCAAATAGTCAAATGAAAAACATTTAATTAAAACCATATGAAAGTTCGTAATATTAGTGCTTTACGATCTAAAAACAGCTGATCTAATATAATAAAACAGCTGTTATCTGTTAAGCGAGCAAAATAGTATATTTCGTCACTAGGATCAAAAGTGGATCTTTTTAATACGAGCTCCAGTTTAACTGCCGAGGCGAAGCCGAGGCTGGAAAATGAGCGAGTATTAAAAAGACACTTTTGATCCGAGTGACGAACTATATTTTTCGTCATACTGCCAAAAAACTTAAGGTTTAAACAAAAACAAAAGTAAAATTTACGTACTGTGTCTTCATAACCTCAAATGTTTCTTTCAGCTTGTCTCTTGAAACAATCAGCTGTTGCACATGCATAACTTCGGTTCATTCATATCAATCGGTTGTTGAGTCGATCATTCAAACCAATCATTGTGGTTCGAATCAATCGGTTGTTCTTCAAATATCAATACAACAATGAATGTTTCGATAATAACAATGAATGTTTCGATTATTTATAATCGAATGAATTTTAATCGATTTATGACGACCTCGAATCAAAAGTATCATCAACAATGATCTTTTTAGTCCTAGTACGATAATGATCATCAAAACATATGTTATTATCCAATGACTAAAAAGAAGAACTTTTGAATCTCAACGCATCTGTCAAAAACAGATGTTTTTGAAGCAGTATGACGAAAAAGTATTTTTCGTTCTAACGTTACTTTTCCGCTCGCTGAAGTAGTATCAAACAGCTGATTGATTGTTGCTTTGGACCAAACCAACTGACTCGGTGTTTAACCTGTACCTCGTGAATTCAGCCAAAACGGATTAAATTAAATGTTTGAATGTTTGTGGTATCCGAAATTGCAGTTACACGGGAAATTGTGTATGCAATTCGAGTGTTGTGTCTTTGCCGCTTTCTCTCAAGGGACAAGGACCTACTTTACCCTCTTAATACACACAGAACCTGGGGAAGGTCAGTCAGTTTGTTTAGATGACGGAGTAATGTTTCACCACGTCCCACTGCTGTCGAGCAGATTTACTTAGTTCATTTGCTCCTTTTTGTTAAAGTCACTCCAGTTTTTATAGCTCAACGTCGCTTTGATTCATTTTTGATATGACATGACCACACTGTATGTAATCTTCATTCAATGGTTTTAGTTACAGCTCTCAGGAAAACACATGTTAATACGAGTTAACAAGTTCTCAAACAAAATATTTATAAAAAATTAAAATCCATCAAATGCAACCTACTCTCCCTCCCTTTTAGCGAATTTTCCCTATAGGGAAGAAGCTATTACCGTAGGTCTCATGGTAAGACTTAAGCCCGAGACCATGATAACTTTTCATTTTGAGGTCCCCAGATGCCAAAAACACCATTCGTTCAAATTTTTATATATGTATATATATATATATATATATATGTGTGTGTGTCCGTAAGCACGATAACTCTCGTAAAAAAGGTCCGATCTTAATGAAATTTGGTACAAATGTGTAAAGTACCATTTATTTGAACGAGTTCGAAAACCAGACGAATCGCACTATCCGAAGGGGGGTTTTTGGGGGGTTTTGTACCCCCAAAATGTGTTTTTTGGGGTTTTCACATGTAATTTTAATTAAAATCAAATTTTAATTTATAAAATTAAATTAAGCTTAAAAAACAAACAATTTGGTATTTTGATCATTGCTCTACTTCAATTTGTTACCGAGATATTGAAAGTGCTAAACACAGTACGTTGTCTAATGTTATTCTTATGGAGAAAAAGAAAAATTCTATATCTCGCTTATTTATGAACATAAACTGACGAAATTTGGTATATGGTTTCATCTAGTTGTGGTTTATTGTTGTTTGCACAAAAAACAATTTTTCACCTATGGTTCCCGTAGCTGCAAACCTAGGTACTCGGTCCCCATGTTATTCTTATGGAAAATAATTAAAATGTTATATATCGCTTATTTATGAATGTATATGGATGAAACTTGTTATGTGACTTCACTTAGCTGAGTTCTATTGATATTTGCATAAAAACCCATTATTTTGTGTTCCTTGTTGCAGCAAACCTGCGTACTCATCCCGAATGTTATTCTTATGGGGAATAATTAATATTTTAAATATCAAATGTTTGTGAATATATTTCCTATGAATCTTGTTAATTGGCTTAATGTGTCATATTATAATTCATTGGAAATTCGCTGAGTTTGCAGGTTTGCTGCGACGGGGGTATTAGATTGCCGTTTTGAAGGCTTGAACCAATATATCTAGGAATTTGTTAAATACTCGCCCTTCGATCAGGTAGTGACGTAGTTGTTTACGTACACAAATAGTATAGGTTTACTAACCGTATTCCCGTAAATCCCATGAAATGTAGTACGTAGTTTGAATTGTTAAATTATTTCAGGTGGTTAGGACAAAGCTAATTTTGGAAGCTCCTGGGGATGATACCTGTGTAGATATTATTTTTATCCCAGAATATAGTTTTTTCCAACATTTCAAAGAAATCTTTTTTGTCGTTTTTGAGATCAGAGTTGCAAGCAAGCAAGTCAGAGTTGCAAGCAAGCAAGTCAGAATTGCAAGCAAGCAATCAGAGTTGCAAGTTATTATTAACTCTCTCACTCGCCGTGATATTAGAGTATAGGATACAGGATAACTATGTTAGATACGATTGTATTTTTAGTTACAACGCGATTTGAAGCTAGTCTTTGTATTTTAGCATAACTCACAGTTACCACCGAGCAAAATTCATCTGAAAGACCTACACTCCAAACCGCGCCATTAAACATATGGCGAGGAGTAAGGAGTTCAATTTGTATCTCCCAAGTCCCTCGAGGGGCAGGAGTAGTGGCGTACTGTCTTTGTTAGGGGCCTGGGGCGGCTTATATATTATAGGGGGCTAATATATACATTATGGGTTGAAGAGGGGGGCCTATTCATATATATGTATATATGTATGGGGGCGAACGAGTACTCAACAGTTAGATTATTTAAATAGTCAACTGGACTCAAAGTTTTGAAAAATACTCGAAAGTTCGAGCGAGTTTTTCCCGCCAATCTTCGGAGGATCGCGACCTGCCAAATCACGTAGTACACGGCCGCCAAATGAAGAGAAATAACATTATGACATATATCGGTCATAAAAAAAAACAACCGAACAGTGTAAGTGGCGGCCGTAACTGAAGACGTTACAGATGATATTATCTGGAATTAACAAAATACTGTCCAAAAATTACGACTTTACAATGTAATAATAGTCATAAATACGACAGTAGAGTAAGAGGCACGTAAGTTGGCACAAACAGAAATAAACAAACTATTACCTTTTTGCGAACTTAAGCATACAATTCAGTTTTGAAAACATACTTGACATGTGTTTTGTTTCTTGATCGTGTTTTCAAGCACCAGCTGTTGATGCAGTTGCACCTGCAAAGTTAATTGCAACAGTTTTAAAGGCTACTTGCGTTAAAACTGTAGCAATTTTTATTGCAATAAATGCTTCCTTATAAATTAACTATCCGTGTTAACTTTTTTTGTCATCAATTTGTTTGTGGAATGACGATTTTACTTGAATTCTAAGTTATTTTCTTTATAAATAATTCAGTTTTTACCTCATAAGAACTAACAAAATTTCACAAACAAAACAACAATTTATTTGTAAACAAACACCTTCTGACAGTGTGAGAAAATTGTAAACGAGAGGCACATGAGGTCCAATAATCCTATCCTATACTCTAATATGAGTAAAGTTTGCTTGCTTGCTTGCGACACTGATCTCAAATACGGCTCCAACGATTTCCTTCAAATGTTCAAAATAACTAAGTTCTGGAATCAAAATAAGTTCTAGACAGGCTTCATCTCCAGAAGAAATTAAATAATGTAAAAAAATAAAATGAAAAATTAACAAAATTAACAAAATTAACATTGGGCTTATGGAGTTTCAAATCAAAACAAAATAATTGTAACAGCTGTTGTACTACATTGTAATACTCATGTTGTTTATGATTATTAACATGTGGTTTCCTGAGAGCAGAGATTAAAAGATTTGAGTGAAGATTGCATATATAGTGTAGTAAAATAAGTCAAAGGGATGTTGAGCTATAAATAACAACTGGAGGGATCTTAAAATGTTGAAAAAAGGCAAATGAGTTATACAAATCTGATTGTCAGTAGGAGGAAGTGGTGAAATATTACTCCGAGTCGTCTAAACAAACTGACTGGCCTTCCCCCTAGCAAAGCTCGGCCCCCAGGTACTGTAAAATGAAGCTCCAATTTATTTATTCATTCATAGATATTAAAACAATGTTATTAAGCTTGTGAGTGAACAATGATTTGAGATGGACGAAAAGCTGACATTATGCTTCAGCTTTGCTCGGCCCCCCCCAGGTGTTGATTGTAATGTGACTAGTATACAAAAGTGGTTGAAATTAATAGTACACTCGTGCGCCAACTTACGTGCCTCTTACTCTAAATCAGTAGCGATTCTCCGGAGATCGGCGGGAAATACTCGCTCAGACTTTCAACAATTTTTCAAAATTTGGGGGCCTATGCCAAAGTGGGGCGGACTGCCTCCCACGCCCCCCCCGTCGGTACGCCACTGCAGGAGGTCAGCCACTCGAGGTAGGGGTTGTTTACAGTTACAATAGAGTATCCGCGAACTACCAGAGCCCCATCGATCAACCGGACTGGTCCGATAACTCTGCTGTGAAATTTAATTAACGTGTCGGCGAGCTCATTTCAGGCGCGAATCAGATCCGGTTTACTTTGTGATGGTCATTCTTGCCACTGAACTTTCTTACTTTGTACATCTGCCCGTCCATGAAGATAAGAACAACGATAAGGCCTTATAATCCTAATCCTAATCATGTTTATTTGATCTGACATTCTTGGATGAATGAAAGTATAAACGCCAAATTACTACAGGAAAGTCACGCACGTGTGACTTCCATAAACAAGGTTGTATATTCGATCATGTATTTGCAAAACGGTTTTCCAACACAGATTAATTTTATTTAATTTTATAAAGGCGTTCTATATTAGATAGAAAATGAATTTTTATTTCATTATTTTATCATTTTAGCCTGTTCCCGCAGGCTTAGCCCCGCAAATAATAATTTATAAAAACTATGCCTGTTGTGTGTGCTGCATTCTGTGGCTATCCCGTGGAACTACTTCAAATCAAGATCAGCTGTTTGTGTTTTCATCAGCTCAAACTTAAAGTGAATGTCCATAATAATAAAACCGGATTCGAACTTTTGACTCCCTGTGGGCCGGAGCCCTGTGGGGATTTATTAAAACCCTTTCTTAGTGAGCACCTTAAGACCCAAGAGGAAGGTATGTTCCAAATTTAAATGTAATCCGTTCAGTGGTTTTTGAGATTTCGTGATGAGTGAGTCAGTCAGTGGTATTTGAGTTTTATATATCAAGATACAGGCCTACAGACTATTTTTGTGTGTCAACACCGTCGTGATTGCATCACTGTCTAACGTCGACCTTTTGTTATAAATAATCATTAATTAAGATGATGACCTAACATACCCTACCTACCTTACCCTAACCTAACTTAACTTAACCTAACCTAACCTACACCTCAGTAACTAGAATTGGGCACCACTGACGTCACTGATCTACTGCGCATCTGTTTATGATACCTACCGTACATTATTCTAGATACTGCGACCTATCCTAACCTAACCCAATGACAAATGACAGCTGGGTCCAGAGTCTACCTCATTCACTTTGTTCAGATTTTGCTCAGGATCGATCTGGCGAACTTCTGATTACATAAACAACCTCTGAAGAATCAGAATCGTTTGTCAAATGGCATTTGCAATTTAATGTTTTTACGTAAATCTGAATTAGAACTTCCTAACAAGACCAGCAATCGATTTTACAACATTTGTTTTCCAGTAATAACAACAGTTTGTCAGTATAACATCAGTATAACATTTATTATGAGTTAGTGGACACGCTACTCGAAACCAATACAATTTGTCATAGCTTTACAGAATATATTTTACTATTTCAGTCATTTGTACATTTATATTCAGCTCATAAAGTATATTTATATTGGAAAACATTCCAACTGTTTTAACATGAAATTGCGTTAACATTTATCTCATGTTATTCTTATGGGTAAAACAAACTATGAGTGTTGACTGACTTTCATGATAGAAGTAGGCCTATTAGAAATTGAATTTCACTTCACACATCTAAGGGTTGATGCTTGTTTTTGATACCTCAGTCGTCAAAATCGGTCCGAAAATAAAGGAGGAGAGAATGAGATGTGTTTACAAAAGCCGCCTTAGAACCGCAGATGATGGATATAGGCAGACAATATTGTACATCACAGTTGTGTTATAAACAAAACACAATGGAAAGCAATTAACTGCTAAACCTGCGAGACTATTCACTCAAATAAAAAACGAGTTCGCACGCTGCACGCTGACGTGGGGAAGTGATTTCCCACAGACAACAATTTTAAAACTCAGAATCAGTGTAAAAACAAACATTTATTCCAATTTTTATTGAAATCTGAAAAAATTGATTTTTTGGCTGTTCTGATGCTTCTGGTTTCATTTACCTGCAAAGCTGGGAATACAATTTTGTGCATTATAATGTTAGGAGAAGGTCTAGGCAGGCTTGAAAGTAGGCGTGAGTTGCTGGGGATGATAAAAGTCCTCTAACAAAGGAATAACAGGTTTTTCTAGTGTAAAACCTCCATAAGACAACGTACTGTGTTTAGTCGAAACACATATTTTTTAATAACTCGGTAAATTTTTATGCTAGAATGACGAGAGAGAGTTTAAAAACTTCGCCTCACTAATTTCCATCTTTTTACATGCATTAATGTTACATCCGGGGCTTTTCTGACCCTTTTTAGGCCCAAAAACTCGAAATTTGTCAAATTAATCCCCAAAAAAGGGGTTTAGAGTTTTCCGATTGTTTTTCCCAAAGAACTTGTACAACTGATTACAGAAAGAAAGATCCCTACCAAATTTGAAGTTAATCGGACAAAAAGTGCGACCGCTAGAGTGCAAACACACACATAAATATATATATAATTTTGAACGACCCCCCAAAACGTGTTCAGGGGGTCATGTTAGGAACTTCTATGGTGGTCCCGGGCTTGAGTTTCACCGTGCGGGTCATGCTAATAGTTCACTTTCCAAAGGAAATTCACTAAAAACTACCTTAGCTGTTATCTTACTGAGACATTAGTTCTCCCGTAACACGTCTCAATCTCGGAGGCATTCCCGCGGCGATGTGCCTCTGAATAAGATGCAAATATATCGATTTAATTATTCAATATAATTTAAATTTGAAATGCAACAATATTGCGGGCAATTTTCACACGTTACGGAAGGCATTCTCAGTATAGTTCTGGCAAGTCTTTTGGCGGTAGAAACCCCAGCGCCACACAAACATTCTAATCTTATAAAATAAACATAGCGATAGCTCGTTAGTACTAACTCTTTCTGCGAATTTTCGCTAACAGTGGCAAATAGTTTGAGAGCTCCATGATTCAGAAAAACTAGTACAACACCAAAACCCAAACTGTAAACCTAAACTATTGTAGGTAAATAAGATAGTATAATCATTTTAATTGTTCGCCAGATTCAAAAGTGGTTGTTAATGTAATATGGTAATTGTATTTTTCGTCAATAACCTTAACATGTTTTCTTCAAAACGATGACGATTCTCATTGACTGCAATGCGTACCTGACCTTCTTGCAGGCCAAGGGAATTTAACATACAGCGTCATAGCTGAGAGAAAATGCATTCATTCCAAACAGATGGCAACTAAATTTGTCCTTAGACGTAGCTTGGCAGGACTGGCCGCATACTTGGGGTGACATTGAGCGGGTTTCTGAGGAGATTTGCGTACTTGGCACCGAAGGTAACTCGCAACCTTGAATTTTAAATTTGAGGAAAAAGGTCTCCGCTAAAACCCTTTATTTTTTTCAAGGAAATTTCGGAATAAATTTACAGAGTAAAACAAGGAAGTAAAAACGTTAATGTATTGTGTTAAATTTAGGCGATGATTTTTAAAACTAGGAAAATGCTATTTTGTGAAATCCTGTGAACAAATTATTTGAATTTTTAAATACTCAAAAGATTCATAAAATGGTTCAATTCATGTTCGTTAGTTTTAAACGTATATTTTAAAATATGATTAACTACTGGGAATATGACATAGCAGCCACAGAAACCAAATGTTTTGAAAATGTTGCATTTTGTTACCATTGAAACCAATATATCACATATTTTAAAAATATTTATTTAATCTAAACCTTCAAATACTAGATTAATACCAGACACCTCCGTGCTTCATATTGTGCAAGCTTCTGTTGATAAAATAAAATTCCAAAAGCAGTTTCAACTATAGGGTTTGCAATACACATTTCAAGCTATGCATAATATGCGCAAAAAAACATATATTTTGCCGAATTGAAATACCAGGAGTAATGACGGCTTGTTTGTTTCTCAAGCATTCGAATCCAAACAAACACGTTCAAAGAAGTTTGTGCGAAGAGACTTTCTCGGAAGGCAACAAAAGCATGTTTATGTTTCAGCCGACTCGTCACTCCGTGTTTGTGTCTTATCAGTCGACGTGTCGGCGTCGGGATCCTGTAGGTGATAAGAACCGCGGCAGCTCAAAGTTCGCTGGGAGACTCACTTGCTGTGAAGATTTCACGAGCTGATAAGCTTCTTCAGCGTTTGCGTTGTTAATCGCCCGTTTTCCCACATTACTTTAGTAATCAGTTTTCAGAAGAGTGATTCACTCTTATAAATTCCGCGGTCACTTCACTTAATTATAGTAGAAAATAAATATTTTTATTTGGATCGTTAGCTTGCGTGCTACTTAACTATTTACATAAGCAATAAGGTTCATACAAATTAGTTTAGTGCAGCAACCACAAAATCAGAAGAGTTGAACTATAAAATCACATGGCAGACTATATTTGTGCAACATTTCAGCAGAATTGGTCCAGTGGTTTTGGC